>LUCM01007173.1:11839-117536 GCA_008360955.1 Fasciolopsis buskii | reverse complement strand
GAGATACTATGACTGGAGGTGTCACTAGCTGGTCAACGAAAAATCCAAGACGCGTTAATAGTAGATGCGTGTGGGTATGCAGTACCTACTGATGTTGTCAGCTCAATGGTTAACGCACATGCACGAGGCATTTACCGCAGAATCCCTGAGGGCCACAAACAGGTGTCAGTCTAATTTGAAGAATTGTTGGTGACTTGTAGGTTTTTTAATTTCATCCAAAACACCCGCACATGATGAACAAAATAACAATCCAATTCCTTAAAGACTTTTTTCTTTAAGTTCAAAGAGCCCCAGCGCTCCTATCTCCTACGGCACATATACATTAGAATTATTAAGAGCAAAAACCTGCGACTCATCCCAATCGTTCCTCTCCTGACAAAGCCAAACACAGGGTTATAGCGAACGGAAGTGTGCCAACTGCAGAGTTTGACAGAGTTAGAGAGTTCAGATTCCAGTCATGTAGAATAAAACGTCACGATCTTGACCGCTTGACTAAGGCCGACCAATACGACTGATGAGCTGATTTTTTTTTAATTTTCACCTTGCCATTTAAAAGCTGAAGGATGGGGAACAAAATTTTGTAACTGACCATATGATTCACGAAACTCGGAACATTTGTTATTTCGACACAAACAAAATTCATACTTCTACCGGATAGTCACAAGGATTATTTCGTCCCTTATAGAGTATCTAACCGACTGTTAAACTCCGTGTAGCGCGCAATTCCACAGCATTGAGTAAAAATGAACAAGGTAGATTAGTGGGCGAGTTCATCAAAACCATTTCATCCCTGTGTTCACACAGCCTGAGGCTTTAGTTGTTTTGATCACTTATGTTCCTGTAGGTGCAATTTGAAAATTGCTCAATATTCTTTTAACGTGATTCACCAGGCTTCTAATTTGCTGACACTTCTATATATTGCAGAAACAGTCAGCTACTACTTGTGCCGACTAAAATCAAAGTTTTCAAGTGAATCCTGCAAGCGTATTTACTAAATTCTTAGTTGATTCTGCCACTTACAGAATAATCAAAAATAACTTGGTCCTAGAATCGAACAGAATAAAGCTTCTACGAGTGTCACTCACACGGAATCCGTTTGGGATTCGATCGAGGTGAGAGATTCTTTTAACAGCTAATAAATGACATCCGTGCCAGATGGATATCTTTTGTCACAGCAATGCAGAAGCATGTTACCACATAATGTGACCAAGAGAAATTATTCAAAGTTTTGGACCTATGTTCCGCATGTGGGTGTATAAAACATATTCATTAAATAAATTAAGTAACAATTTTTATCTGTAACTTGTTTTTTATTAGGTAATAACCGTTACATTTCCGAGAGTTGAAGGACATAGAGCAAATCGAAAATTCAGACATAAGAAATTCAAGATATCAATCGTTTAAACAACAGCTTATGTGATCCAAAAATAATTAGTATAGTAGCACTTTATGTAATGATAAACCTGTTGTCCCTTGTGAGTCCCCTAAGAAAAATCCTTCTACATTGTGAATAGCCCACCCAAATGCCCTTGGTGTACGTCTTTGGAAAAACCTAATAACCGGATTCATTCTGACCTTGCTTCGGTGCAAGATGTCACGAATGGCTGTGGATCGGTCGACTTGTCTGAAAATAATGTTAGCGAAAAACCAGGAACTAATTCGTAGGGATTACATAGACAAAATAGGGACTTCACTTGGGTAGCTTCAGCCGGGCACATACCAAACTGAACGGATTAACACCTTCACCAGCCATAGCCGGTGGATGAAAGAGAATTATGTACTGCTTGTAGAAAACCTTCGGTCTGACACGGCGAAGAATTTGAAAATGATAATGGAAAATTCCCAGTTGCCTACATCAAACATATCTTGTTCAGTTGCGACCAAATGCTCTCGATTCTTTGTGCAATTTCGGAAACTTATTAAGTGTAGCTTTTATCGCCGCTGTAAATCCAGTTGCTACGTTCATCATGGCAGAGTTTATCCTGATGATTTTGTCGTGTATCTTTTTACCTTGGTTAAATATGAAAAGATATGTTTTATCTAAATCAAATGCCCCGGGGCGTAAGCGTATGCTGTTCAAAGACACATTGAAGTCAAAATAGCTGGCAGATATTCAGCTTTTCTATCCCCACGGATAACTGTTCTCATGAATAATCTATTTGTAAAACCACTTTTGAGGATGGTTGTCCAAGATGCGTTTAGCTTCCACGGTTTATAAGCGTTTCAACTCTTCTATAATATTGGATAGCAGATATTTACAGAATTCATGACCGATTTCGATAAGTACGTTTATTCCAATTTGACTCAAACATGTTACAGTAAATCAACGATCCACCATACCATCTGCGAGCTCTGTGATTTCACCTTACAGAGCATGCATCAAATTCGTCCGTCTGCGTTAACGAAACTCACACTTAGTGTATAGTCGGCGGCATTTCGTTAAACTTATGATAAAATACTGTGACTACTTTCATAGGTTTGCCAATAATTTCGTACTGAACAAATCAGTAGCAATATGATTATGACCTCCAATATGTTGTGATCTGCTGCATACTCTTCGTGTAAATAACAGTAACATCGTGATGACCGAAATAAGAGAGCAGGGCAACAGGGATTTCTTGGCGCGAATCTGACCTCATAGCGCATGGGGAATTTTGATGTGACAAGCACATCCGTCTTTAGAAATCCACAGTTTTCTCAACCTTCAATAACTAACCACGACCATCCAAGGTGCTCCGTTCAAGCTCCTTACAAAACTTGTCTTTCAAATACCGATATGTTACCAATATCTTGTCTAGTTCACAAAACCATCAAAGACCATTTTTGTTCCTTTTCTCGTCAGATATTGGTGGCTTACGTGTCACTCAATTTTGTTTCACTTATGCAAGATATGGTGTTACAGTCGGTTTTTATCATAAAATCAAATGAATGATCTTGAAAAATAAACACTGATTTATTTTGCGGTTATTTTATTGAGATCAGGATGCCCTTTGCTCAGAGGTCTCTGGCAATTAGAAGTAATTTCTAATGAAGTTTATATGAGGCCGAACAAGGTAGAACCGAGAATGACATTGACCGGGAAGTTACTGCTTGGATTTTCACGGTCGCTACATAAAAACTAAGAATGGATTACAAATATCTAACTTTCTTTAGTATGGATTTCGCGAATAGACCCGTTCCGACATTTGTTTATTTAAACTCAAGGAATTGGCGAGACCTTCGTTTGTCCAACTTCATCCCGCTCCACCATATTTGACAATTTGCATCTAAATAACGACGTACGTTTGACTGAAAATTTTTGGTGACGTAAACCCACGAATTTGTTGCGCAACATAAAGAACAGGGACAATGCTCCGTTTGGCTTGTAAAAACTAAAATCAATCTCTGAACTAGGACTAATCTGTGCGAGCCAGGCGTATACATCAAAACTATTCCCCCCAAAAGGCAGCCCGGAAGATTCTTCTTCAACCTCCAAACTTTAACTTATTTTACACACAAGTGTTCATGAAATGTGTGCACTGAAAAACAAAGAAGTCGATCGCAAATTTCGACCACTCCAATTTGTCCATCATTTGCTTTCCCTAAAATGGTTCGACGTAGTGTTTCCCGTTCGACAACCACTGCCTCGTACACACTGTCAGCTATTGAACATTTCTTGGCAAATCCTAGGCCCAACACAACTATCCCGTATGCGTTACTTTAATAAATGTGTCAATTACCGAAATCAGATTCCCAGAAAAGAAGAGCGGTAGAAACTATGGTCGCAGGCAGCCAGCAAACAAACTTATTGTAACATTCTAAAGGCTGCTTTTATTGGAAAACATTACTTCGTACGTAGCTGGTATACGAAGTCAGCACGTGATTATTTGGCCAGCACCAAGTTTTGGAATCCCATCAAAAAATCACATTAAAGAATATTCGCAGAACGTTTTGATGTGCGAACCGAAATCGTCCACCTGGCTGTGGCTTATTTTAAATAGTTTGGACAGAAGCCTAAGAATGTGAACAGACGTTGGTTGCTGAAAGCATTTCAATTGTTCGATAAACTTATCTTTTGGCTATAGGACACTATACTTGAGGTGACGCACCATAAATTGGTCAGATAGTGAAAACCCCATCGGATTTAATGCCATTGAGATTATTACCAACCGATCTGAAGGTGACAAAATCCATCATTCACATCGTGAGCCAAAACTGTTTTATGATCAAACGGTTTGCGTCAAAACTTTTCCGTCATTCACACTAACCTCACGTACCGCAGTGCATCATTGTTTGTCCTGAAAATTCAACTTAAGTATTTATGAGGCTGTAGTTTGGCTTGCTTCTTTGCTTGAGAGATAAAATCTTATTTCCGTAACTCATAGGTTTCCGGTAACCAAATGCTCTCGGGACGAACAATAATATTGATGCACTGTGGCTACCATGCACACTGCATACTACTGGCCAATCAGTACAGAAATCCAAGAACTTAGACCAAAAATTAAACTGTCAATGATTGAACCAATATGTTTTTATGCTGCATTTTTCACCACATGTTGTATTCTAACAAACAGATGATGACAGTAAATAAAACAAATCGAGAAACGAAATGGAAAGGTTTGACAAAAGGTGACATTTAAAGCCCATTGCTAGATCTTACTTTTGGAAATCCCCCTACGTGAAACAAGGAGCTTTAATTCATAGTCTTGTGCATCTGCTGTGATACACGTAGTCCAACTTCACTAGGGTAAAAAGCCTGCAGAGTTTTGAGTTTTATTTCACATCTGACACCACACTTCATATTAGTAGTAATTTAGGATTATATGATTAGTAGCCGGTTATCTCAAAGCTCTGCGGTGGCTTTTTACTAACGGCCATTCTAAGTAGTTTATTTTTACTCTATGTTTTCAGTTTGTTTTATTTTTACTTTTCCCATCAAGATGGGTACACCGTTCGGCAAGACCAATGGCCACGAAAATGAAGTCGATTTCTGGGGCATTACGCTGTGCGCATGGATCCAGATTAAATGGCGACAGCTGTTCCACTAGGTTTCGGAGCACCTAAACGGATAATGCATTTAACTCCAACACCTTACTATGTGGTACTTCAACCCTGCATTGGATCTCTTATTCCACCCTAGATAATAAGGATGGAACAGATTGGTTTCAGCCAAATTTGAACGACGTTTGAGGGCGGATGTAGGATGGCGCAGAGCAATCTTTGTGATGAAAGGGATACCGAACAACAATATCCAGTACGGTGATCAGGAGATCACGATGGTTCACTACGAATGTTGGTATTTTGCTGAAAAAAAACCGAAAATACTGTCTAACATATTGTGGTTGGTAGTTTCTCGCCGTCCATATTGCAACCGCTGAAGGTATCTCACCAGTTGGGAAGCAAGTTCAGAGAAGACACACTCAAATCATCTGCAATGCGAATAATAAACTATTCTGTTCTCAATCGTTTCTAATGGAGGTACTTGGAAACGTACCGAAAGAATATCAAGGCGCTTGAAAATATAAAAATGCTCACAAAGTAAAACTATCTCTTCGTTAATAATCAAATTCAGCGTCTCAACACAAGATTATAAATAAAAAATGCATTCATCCCTTTTACGGCCGTATGCACAGCTGATTTTTTTCAGTTAGAATTGTTTGGAAAATATCGAGTTCTTTTTGAAAATTATCAAACTTTTGCAGTGAGAAACTTTTTGCATTAATCGCAGGTAACGTTGGACATACATTTACAGACTTCCAAATGTTACGCGGGGAAAATGGATCGGCCTATATGGCCATCATTCATTGTTTCTTTCACTGGATGCAAGGACTATGTGGCATGACGTTGGACGTTATCGATTATATTTTAGCTGAGGCATTCAAAATCGGGGCGATTAGCTTTGCTGTAAAATTTTCCAGTCTGTCTCTTTCGATTTGGTCGAACACATGACGGGCATTTATTACAAGTTTTGAAATGTAATTAGAGTCTGCTCGACAGTCGTGCTCAAATTATTCATTGTCGTTTGCTGCAAAATATATGATCCAAAAACGTTACAAACACCAGCAAGAATTAAACATTTTGTCTAGCAGATGACTGGGTGATTCGTGAGTTTTGTGAGTCACATCATCAGTGCCCGACCACAAATACCCCTTTAGGAAATCGAGAACATTTCTGCTTTGGTACTTGCATTTGGCTTTTAAGTACCTCTTAGAATGTGTTACTTTCATCGAAAAAATCATTAGTTGCAAAGAACAATGAATTTCATCCCAAAACAGCTGACTAGTTTACGGTATTTGAATGACTGATCTTTGTTGAGGCACTGATCAGTTAATTTTGCCTATTAATCGGGCAACATTTCTTTTACGAACCCGAATAGTCGACCAGCAGTATTTTGCTGAACGAAAATCTGAAAATAAAACTTTCTGAATGCTTCGATTTCAGATTCAGCGTACCAATGTTGTTTTCATCGCCGATCGGTGAGTAGCGACGGCTGGTGTCACCAACTGTTTGCTCACTTAAGGCAATCATTATTTTTCTGCTTTATTGATTCCCAACTGTATGCTCTGTTTTTCCTTGGCCTCACATCTTCCGCAGGATAACTGCTGACGACTTTTTTGAATACAAATTCTGCTAAACTTCCATTGCATTTGAAGTCATATCGACTCGGATGAATTGGGTCCACGACTTTTTTCCCCTGCAGCTTTCTGTCACTACCAACTTGGTTCATTAGGACTTTCTTCGGGTTTATTGGATTGCGATTTTTGCACAGGTCGCAATTAATGTGACAAACAAGGGTAAACCATCGACTCACTCCAGGATATTAGCTGGTTCGCGCAACACTGGATGTTCACATTCACACAAGTAACTGGCTTTCGGATGTCGCATCGATAATAGCTCAGTGGCAGAAACTCGGTCTGGTAAGTAAACTGGTATCGCTTTCTGGGTGCAATTTCCCCGAGTATTCTATTTCATACAGCAGTTAGGTTGAACAGTTAGCGTTTGATACTTGAATGAAATATCTAATAGCATCGCCACTTTTGGTCAAAAAATAGAGGGTTAGTTTGATGAAACGTCATCTTCAAGGCATAGTATTAGCACTCCGATTTTGGCTCGCCTCTCAACAGAAATGCTCGATTAGCAAACAATTTTAGATTTTGGAGGTACAAACGCAAAGAGATCATGGCCAAGAAGAGAATGGATTTGCATGAATTTCTGCTGTCTAGCCGAATTGCGACGGTTAACTGTGAGGGTTTCCGGTCTCCCATTTTCTAGTCTTAAAGCTAGTGCTATGTTGCAAGATTGCTTAACTTACACACGGCAAAACTGATGAGTTTGCAAACAACTTTGCGGGCATAAATGAGGGAATTTTACATAACCTTTCTACTTCACAGATAAATTTCATTTTCGCAGGATTGGCCGGGTAAAATCAACGTCTAATTTCACCCAATATATGCCGCTTTCTTTCCTACAGTCAACGCGCATGGTGTACTACAAACCGACATCCGCTCTGTCACCATCCCGACTTGAAGCAAGACTAAACAGCCCTAGAAACTCGAAACAAGTTTATGGAGATATGTAACTTGTGCTTCTTATTGATCGGACATTGTTCTGTACGGTAATGGGATGCTGTGTCTGGAAGTGCATTTCTTCTTCCGTCTGAATACACATGTTGACATTGGATAATGTCAAGGAGTTAGCTAAACTAATCATTCTCCAACTAATTGCGTCCATAGTGAGTGAACCAGATTTTGCGTTGGACGTTCCATCCAGAGGATGTTCACCTGCCATTTTCTACCCGCCTGAGTGACACAATCTCTGTCGCACTTCATTTAACTGTGCAAATAGGAACCGGAAATGCAGCTTCTTCCATTTTAAAAATTCTTGTCCACATTCCACAGGACATATCAAAATTAAATTGGCGGGACAATAAGTAGCCGTTCAAACCAATTTTGCTCGACAAATCAACCTTAGTAAAGTTCTTATCTGCTTAGATTATGCAGGAAATTACCGTGATCTCAGAGTGCACGCCTACACCAAAATAATATACCCGATTATGGATTGAACTTAATCAATTTTGTTGTTCATTTTTCGTGCCCAAATGTAATTCGATTTTGGAGAGCAGAAAATTTCACAGCGCTTCCTAAACATTAACGCAAAGCTAGCAGACATTTCATTTCCAAATTATTTCTAGGGGAGAAATAAGTAGAATTTAACTGGTTTCATCTAGACAGTAATTCTTAGTAAACTCATGACCGATCAGTAAGCTTCTGTTACGGGCATGTTTTCACTTTTCTGAGAACAAATTCTCATATATTTTATTCATTTATTGGCTTAAATGTACTTGCGATATATTCATCGTTTTCCTTCATCCGCCCCAGAAATGTTTTGGCATCTTCCAAAGCGACCAGAATTGGCGTAATTAAATGACTTACCATCAACGTATGTGTACATTTCATTATTAGCTGTTTGAAAATAGTCAAGATGCCCAGACAAAAGAAGTGAAATTGAAGTTTACAAAATTTTGGAGTATTTTCTTTTATTTCACGATTACCCGAAAACGTGTCTTGTGTCACCGAAACCATGAGAAAAGAAAACAAAATGATGGACAAGAAGCTTATCATAGATTTATGCAAAATTCACCATGCACATCTCTCTCAAGGGCTGCTTTTTCGTATTTCCCATTGCTTTACGGTTTCTATCTTCTTCAATGGTTTGCGATAACAGTTGGTCTTCGAATACCGAGTACGCTTGCTCAGTCGAGAGTGCTTTTCTACTCTTGGGACAACCAACCATCACCTGCATGTTGGTAGCGCTCTTCCAGGTTAGCCGGCGAACATATGATCGGTTTGTACTCCTTTCTTGGTGAACTGTACTGGGTCGGTCGAACAGGACGGCACTCTTCCACTGGTATGTTACCCTGGTGAAACCGCAGTACTACTGGCTAATGTGGTGTTCTATGTTGCGAAGGCCTGCAAGACAAGAACCTGCACCCCGTCGATGCTCCCGCCGTTTGCCTATCGTAGCTAATTCAGTCGGTCTTACTTCAAATTACTCACGGTTAAGCAATAGTACTGGTGACATTAACCTTACCTCCATTCTAGGATAGCAGTTGCATAACAAGGCACTTCCGTTAATCCCGGATGGAACTTGAACTGGGCTAATCACCAATCACCTGATCCCATTGTTTCTAATCTGTAGCTGCTTCGGATTCCAGTTTCTAATATACCCCCATTTATCCCAAAATGGATTCTATTTTTACAGTATATACTCTTGAATTTGCATTCGGATATCCCGACAGACAGTGAAAATTTTGAAAATAGTGCAGCCGTTTGTTGATTCATACGTTCTAATTGCGGTCACTGTAGCGTGTGACCTTTAGAACGTCATGTTGATTTGATTGTGAAAACGGCGACGCCTGGTGATTTCCCTACGGGTCATTTGGCTCACTTTGATTTGTGCATGTCAAACCAATAGGGACTAAACTGAATTGAAATATATATTTCAAGACAAGCGTAATGTTGATTAAACTGAATCCTGTCTTTTGGTATTTCAAAAGGAACAACTGGGTGGCATGGCAAACTTTGCACATCTAATTCTCCGGTTCAGGATGATTGGTTTCTGTCCTTAACATTGTTAATTACAAAGACATTTCTTCTCCTGTGAAAGTGAATGCATACCTGTATACCATAAAAACATCAGAACGGCAACAATGCGGAAAGCACTTCAAAACTCATAAAGATGACATCCACTAATTTCTATTCGACATAAACACGTTGATAACCAGAAGTCACGAATCACATGTCGAGTAGCCGGAAAAATCACCTATTCTATTCGAAAATTTAACATATTCCGAAACATCTGGCCTTCTGGCCTCACGTCCCACTTCGATTGTCCTTCACAGATAATCTGCAGGCACTCAAACCACTAGTTGGACAACTAACCTGTCAGCTGAACAGCCTGTAGCACATGCTTTTCAATTACGGCAATCTGACTGGAAAAATGTTGAGACTTACCTATCCCTGCATTTGTCTCACGACAAAGATACACAGCACGTTTAACAAATAATTTGACTGATGTTAAAGGAAGTCACTCTGCTTAAATGAGGCAAGAAATGAATGATCACAAATGTCCAAACTGTACCTGAGTTGATATCACAACGGATTTAGGATGGAAATTCGGTTGGCTGATTATAGCCATACTCGGCGAGACAGATTTGCATTGTGTAGCGTAAAAACTGCCCAAATGTGAATGCTTTTTAGAATTGGTCGTTTGCAACGAAACTTGTGCACAAAGCTGTTAGAATGACCTAGCAGAATTTGAAGGCATTCAACGCAAATTACAGCATTTGAGTTTTGGAGGCGTTGTTGAGATAATCCCACATGGTCTCTTCGGATTCATCTGCTGACAGAGGTTTTGTGTCATGAATAAAGGCAAATTAATACTAGGTAATTATTGAGAGAATTATAAATTGTATTTATGATGAGCAAATGAATTTCACATTTTTCTTGGCTTCCTTCGTCGCAATCATTTATATTTCTGCACAATTTTGTTTCCTGAATAAGAGATTATTCAAAAACTGCTGAATTTACGTCCACAGAATAACGATGAACAGATAAAACGGGCTTCATGTTTAAACGTCTCACTACCCGCGAACGAACGCTGAATCAGAAGATTGAGAATTAGCCCACATCAAAGATCACTGTGTGTACCTAAAACTGAAGGCAAGGCCTAGTGAATGTTAGAGCTCTTACGTGTATATGGGAGTTATTTTTCTGCTAGGCGGTTGTGAAGGTTTTATAACATTCAATGCGCTGGCAGCCTGTCTCGTCAAGGTGTACCAGCTGACAGTAGGTGGGCCCGGTTAGAACTGGTGTTGGTTCGTGTCAAGAACTTATGAATATTTGGGAAAACATATGATGACAGCCCCGGCTGTATCAAAAATTAAAAATGTGAACCAAAGGGAGGCCGAAATGTTCGTTCACGCCTGATGGGGGATACACCTTGATCGAGGATTACACAACTGCACTTTTGATCCGTGTCCCCAGCGACGGTGGATGGCATCCACGGATGTTTTCCTAAGCTTTTGATCGTGCGGCCACCATACGTGGTATCGCAGGGTCAAGTAAACGAATGAGCGAGTTTGCAGGATTGGGCGGGTTCCTTTCAGTTATAAATATATAAAATCAATCTAGATGGAAAAAGGCAACCTAGCAGTGTACAGCGGATCAACGGTAACTTTCATTGCACTACTTTTGCCAATATGTCGTTTCTAAAAGACGGCGACATACTTATGGCTTTTTCTGTACCACTGCCTTCGTTAGATTTTGCTTGCTTTTTTGTTTACAAAATGTTCACTAATTAGATATACCTGGGATCCATTTTTGCCAGAATTGCATTTTACCGCCAGTGATTTTCACTCGAGAGTAATAGTGGAGAAAAATTTGAAAGAAAAAATTGAATTATTTTTCTATCTTATTCATAACAACCTTGTAAATACGGTTGCATTGTTCAGCTTACTTCTGTTTTGGTGCACTAAAAGCCGTGGTGAGTCATTTATCCTGTGTAAGAACTCCATACAAGAGAGCAAATGAACGGCCCATCTGGCGCCATTGCGTAAAATAATCGCTCCATTAAATCACGTCAAACAGGTTTGCCGCTGATTCATTTCAACCAAATGATGTGTTGCTCACACAACCTCATCGACTTATCATCTACGCAACATAATGGTGTCGGATCAAAACTCCGGTATAAAACATCGAAAGAAGTGGTCGGAGCAGTGATCTCACTGCTAAATCATCTTTTTTGCCAAAGAACCTTTCGTTTACTTGAAGCTGTCCTGTGTACGGGAAACGCATAGTTATCGTAGAATATCTAACCCCAACATCTGAAATTAATCTGAATATTTTTCATCACATAATAAAATCATTACTTATAACGATTTATTCAAAGATTTTGGTGGTCATTCCATCCACATCTTGATGTTCAGACGACCCTGACGCTAACGTTCACAGCATATTTTAGCTGCCTTTTAGGGGTTCCTGAGACCACCACGTGGAGTGCTTATAGTCACCCATATGGCCGATAAAAAACGAAAAGATTGATGTTTATGTGGACCAATTGGATGAAGCGTACCGTGGTTTGGAGGTAAAAGCCAGCCCCAGCACTCGAAGTTCAAGACCGCCGGGTCACGTTTTACTCCAGTATAGGTCTTCTTTTGATTTGTGTTAATTTTCATCCGTACATTTAGTTAGTTCGTATTCTTAGAGACGATTTGTTTGCTTACAAATGCTGTAACACTGGCTTTCGTGATATTTCAGATATTTTGTAATTTATTGTCCGATGGTAAACATGGATGCTGGAGATCTCCTCAAAACTAACTAAGCCGGACAGCGTTTTCTTGGTCTGTGTTCAGAAAACTGTATAAAACTCCAATTATAGGTCGATTTCATATGTGAAGCAACCCCGACATCAATGGTGGACGGATTTCATTAGAATACTGCTCCGCGAGTGCAGATTTGCCCACATGTGGCTACGAGAGTCCAAGTCCTGTTTTCAACCCGATTACCTCAAACCAGTTTTAAGAGGCGTCAGCACAAATTCATTTCGGTTACCAGAATAGGGATGATCTACCCAATTTAGGTTAAGACAAGAAAAAGGTCTAATCAGTTGGATCACGGTTGGCAGTTGGCTGATTTCTAAAGGATGTGAATCACCGAAACTTCCCATTAATTTAAGTGCCAAAATTGTCCACGGGGAAAAGCATTGATTACACACTTGAGTGATACACCGCGTGATAAATGATAATTTCAGGCGAACTTTGTGAATGACACAAAGAGGCGCAGCTGCCATGAGGACGTATCGACGTGCTTGAAGAACTAACCAGGTTCAAGGTGACTGTAAAAGTAATAAGTGAAACATGATGGTCAGTTGCCGGACGCCTTGCCGATGGAAGCAGTTAGGGACAGACTAAACAAATAACAATGGGAATGTCTGACCACCGATTACTCGTCGAAGAATGGCCATGGACGTTGCACACGAGATCAATTTCTGCCGAAACTAACTGGTCAGTAAACATTTATCACTGAATCGGAGAAAAATCATTAGGACATTAAGTCAGCTAAGAATTTGGGCAGTTCTTGGGCTTATTTATACTTGTCATTCGTGCGGTAATTTTTATGTTGTTCCTAGCCTGACATATTCGGATTTTTGAGGGGTTTTCCCGGTGAGCTTGGCTTTCGATCCCACAAATGTCATTTTCAGCCAAGGTGAGCTATGTTCTTCACTGTTGCTAGGATTACTTTTAGAACATGAGTACAAAAACGGCTGTTTTGTTACCGATTTGAATAAAATTATCGCTAAGTGGCACGACAAATTGATTTTTCTTACCCTGCCGACTTCAAAGCAAAACAAGTAGATGCAAGTGTCCGTGCATCGACGAACTTGATTTACCTGAAGCTTTCATTGCGACTAACTTAGGAATCTAGATAATCAACAAAAAATTTGTAAACCAGGTGAAATGTACGTTACTTTGCCTTCTAACGGGTGCACAATGATGATTCAAGGAAGGTAGATTAACCGCCGCTGAACGAATCTCCAACATTCATGGCATATATTGTCAGACCCTTTTTCCAGTAATTACTCCTGAGAAAACATTCATTTCCAAATTTCCCTTTTTCTTCCAGTAATGTATATACACATATGCATGTGTTACACATAAAATAGCATAGACTTCTCTTCTATGCATACCATAACGAGATAAAGTAATTTATTCTAATCAAAGTCCCGTCAAAACCCCGATCATGTACAGCATAACAAATGATCCCTAGTTCACTCGACCAATTTATAACAAACCTGGACAACTGGTACGCGATCAGCATTAACTTTTTCAGAATCAAAACTCCATGTTTTTTATCATCCTGCTGGCTTCCTACCTCAGTTTGCAACGAAAGCCAGCAGGGGCTTTGTCNAAAAACGGCTGTTTTGTTACCGATTTGAATAAAATTATCGCTAAGTGGCACGACAAATTGATTTTTCTTACCCTGCCGACTTCAAAGCAAAACAAGTAGATGCAAGTGTCCGTGCATCGACGAACTTGATTTACCTGAAGCTTTCACTGCGACTGACTTAGGAATCTAGATAATCAACAAAAAATTTGTAAACCAGGCGAAATGTACGTTAATTTGCCTTCTAACGGGTGCACAATATTGATTCAAGGAAGGTAGATTAACCGCCGCTGAACGAATCTCCAACATCCATGGCATATATTGTTAGACCCTTTTTCCAATAATTATACTTACTTCTGAGAAAACATTCATTTCATCCGGACATTCCCAAATTTCCCTTTTTCTTCCAGTAATGTATATATACATATATGCATGTGTTACACATAAAATAGCATAGACTTCTCTTCTATGCATACCATAACGAGATAAAGTAATTTATTCTAATCAAAGTCTTGTCAAAACCCCGATCATGTACAGCATAACAAATGATCCCTAGTTCACTCGACCAATTTATAACAAACCTTGACAACTGGTACGCGATCAGCATTAACTTTTTCAGAATCAAAACTCCATGTTTTTTATCATCCTGCTGGCTTCCTACCTCAGTTTGCAACGAAAGCCAGCAGGGGCTTTGTCTATCGGTGAACTAACTAAGATGAAAGTACTACTGGGCAGGGTTTTATATCTTTATTATGCCTTGTTGTTGTAGAACAATGATCCTGAATTTCAAGAAAAACAAAATCATTGTGTGAGCTTTTAAAATGACTGGGAATTGGCAATTGCAAGATGAAATCAAAGTGCAATGCGAATTGTCTATCCGGATTGCACTGGAGTTAACCTATAGGCATTGTTTCGTAATAATACAAGGAATACACTATACAGGAAGACAAGGAGAAAGCAGGACTGCAGCAGGAGTGTTACGATAGTTCAGTGATTCTGCAGCATCCGAGAGCCGGAATTAGAGAATAATTTTCAAAGTGGTATTAAGATATTGCACACAAAATATGACTCAGTTCCGCTGATCGTTTATATGAAACAACACTACCAAAGAATAGTCGCTTTCTCCGAATGAGAATTACCATTCTAATCCCCCGCTGGCTTTATATGTAAAATCCCGTCTTAACTGCGGACGCGGTTATCCGATCACGGAATGACACCCTATGGCAGTAATCACTGCGCTGTTGTGCATTTTGGAATGGCAAATTAATGAAATTGATGACCTTGTCTGTCTCTTAAAATGCTCATCTAAAAAAGCCAGTTGGGTTAGAATGACTCCGTGTTTCCAATCAGTCTTCACAAAACCATGGAAAACTCTTATGGATAAATGCTACTAATCAATGAAATGTTCCTAGAAGTGATATTGTGTGGTCTGTATCATTTCAGGCCAGTTATCTCTAGATATCCCAAATACAAAGAGCAAGATTCTACAGGTCGCTCCTATATTTATTTGATGTAGCGTAAAATGACAACAAAATCAGTCACTTGTGTAGTCTTTTTAAAACTAGTCTAGGTCAGTCACAAGTTAGGCGTGACCAAAGCTTTTAACTTCCATATGAAGTCTGATGTGAGACCCGTGGGATATCTTATACCCAAAAGGAAACATGTGGTCACCAGTCGTCCCTACAACCTTGCCTGCATGCGCGCTCAAAAACAATTTGTGTAAACCCCCTCTACTCCGGTCCATGCACTACCAGCTAGTTAGTCCTAACTAGGCAGTTTGTTGACATCATAACTAATACCAATACCACAACGAATTCCGTTATGCAGAAACTGTGCAGTGACGAAAGCAAACTAACATTTTCGAACATTCGATGGGAGGATTCTCTAATCATAGCCGAAATTAACTGACTCATCAGTTCATTTAGGACATACCAACAGTAAACAGTTAAGGTGGCCAAAAAACAAACACGTTGGTGTAAATGTCAGAAGGATGAAAAAATGCAGGAAAACAACCGCGTTTCATTGCTCAAAGTGCGAAGTATCCGTTGGCAATTTGAACAGCCTCGTCACGAGGACACGGCGACAAACGGGGCTTTGATGCGTCTATCGTGTAGGTGTTCCGAGCATGCAATAGGGTTAGCTTAAGTAAAATGTGCAACAACCAACAGGTGAATGAACATATGCCAGAAAGAGTACAGTCCCAAGAATCAGTTAACCAGTTTTACTCTGTCATTCACGATCGACTGCAATCGTGCGGGAGCCGCCATAACTGATGAAAGTGGAGAAAAACGGTTTACTAGTCAAACCTCGTTTTGGATCATGAACTTACCAATTGGCGCACGATATTTGTCTTTATCGAGCGGAAGAGGTTCTCTGCTCAGCTAATAGAGCGTCCAATCGATCTACCCAAAAACACGCAAACTTCCTTTCTGTCTATTGTACTCATGCAACCTTATCCGTCACAAAACTGATATTCGTTCTCGTCATTCATCTTCATCTTTTCAACACTTTGACTGAACTGAATATGGGGATAAATGTTTTTCCATGCAAACAGAATGGCGGATGTGTCTAGATCATGCAAGCTGTCTTATTTAGGAGGAGTAAATACAGTTGCTTTTTACAGTGCAATCAAAAGTTGTTTGCAATTATTCTGGAATACCGACCTTTGTGACAAAGCGATCCTAGAAATTCTTGTAGCCGGTTAGAATCCAAGAATGCTGTCGCTGAGATGAGGATATCTGGCGTCCAAACCTTATTTAAGCGATTGGGTAAAACGGATGAAGATTTGATTTTAGTAATTCCATCTCACCAAAGGGTATTTTATCCGGTTAGTTTTAGTAGCCTAAAGGGAATATACTTCTTAAAACCTATTTATCATATATGTCCTGGGAACAGAAATACACTAGCGATTATATGTTGCGTAAAAAAGTGAATAACTGGATCTATCCTTGACATATTTCTGTTAAGATTATTAGAATGTATGCACACACATCTTCGTAGTATTTCTCGAACCTAGCAGGAAAACGATGCCAGCAGTGTTAGGGTTAATCCTGAAGTAGTTTTTCACAATTCTGGATTCGAAGATGAAATGTAAGAAACGTTAATCTGTTTCGGAAAAAAATCTTTCAGTTTATTTGGTTTTCAGATTTTTTCATTTCGGTCCAAGATTAGGAGACAGCTGTGAAGAACACAGTCTAACTAGCATCTTGTGCTTCAGATCACCAATTGCAGGGATACCGCATGTTGCTGCTACTGAGATTCCTGATTTCAAAATCCCCTTTAATATGGGTGCTTATTTTGCTTCCTTCCTATTTTTTGTTCGTTTTGTGTGTTGCTGGAGAGAACTTTAAAATGTCAGCCGAAGTCAAGCAATCAATGCATCTATCTTGGTCATCACCAATCGGAAACAAATTCCTGGGGTCAACCTAATTAACCACGGTTCACTTGTTATATTCCTCTATCTTTCATCATTTCTTTGGTGTGCCATCCATTGACATCATATCTTTCTGTGACAAGATCTTTCACTCAGTGACGATCATATTTGTTTGTAGTGAATTCATGAAATTGCCTGTTGTGTTGGAGGTGCTTTTTTCCATTTATTGAAAAATTTGCCAGTAGTTTGATCGTTTACTTGAAAAGCCCAGTCATAGAGGGAGGCTAGTTGTTGTCCCAGGGATGAACAGTTGTTCACAGATTTTACGAAATCGAAACCGTTAAAAGTTTTTCATCGAAGTTGCCATAATGTCCGAAGTTCCCGTGGTCCCATTTGCTTCATTGAAGAAAAATTGCTGCACCAGTCAGCCGGCGACAAAAATTATACAGAAGAAGTGTCAAACATAAGTAGTTAACTGAGAAAAAAGTGGTTCTTATTTTATTATTATTATTATTTTATTATTATTAACAACCGGAAGAATCTTCCCACCCAACAAGTCAGATGAATGTAAGACAGCACCAAAACTAGCAGTTTTCGGCCAGCGGTTTGCTTGTACCTGGCTTATTTAATCCTTACCTGAAGTCTGTCGCGTTGTAGTGCCTCTTCTCGACTCACTGTCAAGTATCAATGAAATGGGATTTTCTCGTGGAGTACACCAAACGGTTAGTCACATGCCAAACCGTTAAGTATGTCATTCGCATAGTAGTATAAATAAACTTGGGATCACAGCCATTTGCAAACCGTTATGTTGGCGTGTGTTACAAGTGAGAGGTCATGGTCCACTGAGACAGAAATAGTTTGAATAAATTGGAAAACAACGTAATAGAGAGAGACACCATGGCTTCATGTTAAACCGCTTTAACAAAACATCCATACGAACAAACAGTTCGGTTCAGGAGAAATTGTCCCGTTCGCTTCAGGGTTACGTACCTCATATTCCTGATCCGTGCACATATTTAAACCAGTGCGCGGACGATTAGATCGTTATCCAAGAATAATAAGGTATACCGACCTATTAGCAAGCACTTGAGCTCGATCACCACAAGCATTCATTTAGGTAAGCTGCTGGGGAAACCGACAGAATTACAGCCAAACAAATGCCAACCCAACTGGAGCCGAAACCGCTGGGCTCCTGCTTAGCATAATACTGTACATCATTTAGCATGTGGATGCTGAGCTATCTTCAGAGAAAGTTGGGTTGCCGAATAGGGCCAGAAATGCAGTCATCATTTCTGCAAGTCTTCAATGATCAGTTTAAAGTGATAGTGTTGCAGTTTTGCTAACCGTTTGCACAAAAACCAAACAAGGTACTCTGATTTTTGTTGCTACTCCACAATTTCATGCGCTCAAGCAGAAGAATTAACGAGGATTAGTGAATATGGACGGGAAAATAATATGCTGAGGAATTATACAGCAAACGAAAGTTTTCGAATGCAAGACACGGAAACGTAATCAAGAACGATCATGGAGTTCTGCCGTCTTCGGGGTCGTATCCACTTCACACTAACGACAGTTAGATATATCCCTGTCGTCCCCTTCATTGCCATAGCGACCATTATCTATATACCCTTGGAGGCTTTTGTGTTTGCTGCGACCACATTTGGATACCTTGATGAAACATCAGTACCTGAATTTCGGGATCCATAACAGTATATGCAGTTACAATCATATTCTTGTAGATGTCCCTACCACCTTGTTTGGTCCTTGAAGTACCTTAAAGTGCGAAGCGAAAGTAGGGACTGACGGTCTGTGCAAAAGTTATATCGTTTCCTAGGGAGACATGGGGATGCACTAAAATCTTAGCGAGGATTAGAAATTCTTTTCTGGTCATTCTCGTCCCTTCGCCATTCGGTGACTGCTGACTCAGAATGACCCCATAGTTGATTCATTATGGTCCCTAGAATGAGTGTTCGGTAATGCTAGTGTGAGAGCATATGCTAACTCAACATCAATAGTTTGGAATACCAGATTAAAACCAAGGTACCAAGTAAGTGAACGACATTTCGTTGTAAACTGATGCAATTGGGCAGCGGTGTTTTGTAAAATTGTGAACCTTCGATTGTGAAAGGCGGGCCCTGGGAAAACAAGTGTCATCTCAAGTGAAACTAATCAGTAGTTAGATCACAAGGGAACATGCAAAAAATGTGTGACAACAAGGATCGTGCACAGTGCACCACACAAGGTCGGTCATCCTTCGGGGCCTTAGTCATCCTTAATTTCAAACCCAAGCTTTGCCCAAATTGTCTGTGTCTTTCGTTTTGGCTATGTTGGTAGTCGAATCGTGTATCTTGTTTCATGCAATTCTATGGTGTCTCCTCACCCAGTGATCATGAAAGACGACGAGGAACATGGTTCCTATATGTACTGACATGGTAAAATGGTGCGGCATATATTTTGCAAATCGATGATTTCGATCAAAATGTTGATGGAAGATTGACGTGGCAAACTAATTTCAAGAGTAATCTGTTAAATTGTAGTCGTGTATTTAATTGGCGGGTGACAAAACTATTTTCATTGTAGTTAATTTTAATGACGAAAATTTGTTCTGTTTGTTGCTGATTCAATGAGCATTTCACAAAAGTGCACGCCGTCTTCGTTTACGTTTTACAATTCACCCCAACTTTGGCGAGTATGCTTAGTTTATCTTATCAACAAAAGTTAAGCACACAATTTGATTTGTTTGATCGACATCTCGACAGAAATGTCGGCCAAAGTGAAAATGGTTCCCAGCAGGATTAAAACTTATTTTGCATAGCCTGTCGATAATTCTTTGTCTCATGCTTTTTCACGATTCTTCTACTTTTTTCAAATAAACCGGACTCATTTGTCAAGAGGGAGCGAATATTTTTAATCAACCAGTTGATTAAGCTGAACAAACAAAAGATTTTCCAAAATCATTCTCACAATTTAACTGGATTCCTAGTAGAATTTTGCAGGACAGATTTAAAAGAATCAAAGAAAAGGATTTTTCTTTAATCTATTTATCCATGCTAGACTTTTTCTTCTCTTTAACCATGAGAAGAAAATCGTAATTCATGATCCTCACCTGACCAATTCAGGGTGGCAATCAAAGCAACGGGAAACAATAGCAGTCAAATTGGTTTGTTTTCATCAACATAAATTGATCAAATTTGTGTACACAACGACTGACATATGTGCAACCATCTTAATTTGAAAACTGTCATCTACCACATCCCTTCGCGTAAACAAATCAGCTTATAATGCAAAGAATCAAATGAATATTTAATAAATTAAGCCAAGTTCGGAATTATCCATTCGAGGAAATATTTATGCATTCATATTGCAAGCATCAGCGCAATGTGCATCAAATTTACCGAAAGTTTTGACCAAATTGATTTAAAATCAACAAACTAATTTGTAATACAAAGAAAAGTAAACAAAAGCTAATTTTATTGTCTTCATTATGAATGAAATGATGTTATTATCACAGTCTTATTGGTAAGTTTAGTGCGCCCGTGTTTCGACTAGTGTGGGAAGTCTTTCTCAAGGCATGTTTTACAACCAAATATCTGAATGTAGAACTTGACTTAAGAACGACCACCCACCATAGTCTGAACGGTGGCAAAATACATTCACCCACAAAGCTGTGTTACTAACATTATATCATACACAGTAAAAAACCAATACATGGTGCATCGATCTTTCGATACACTCCTTAAGTCATTCACTATTGATAATTATTGTCTTCAAATTCATTTGCAAAACTCAGACACATTGATCTATTTTGAGCATAAACCTGTGGTGTTTTGCAGGGCAGAACTAAAGTAGAGCTAAAACGATTGTTCTTAAACTTGAAGAAAAATTTTTTCACACCAGTCCCTTGACCTTTTTGGCTAAACCGTGACTGCACGTGATGTTTTTGAAGAGGTCACACAAGTCTTGCTAGTAAACAAAATATCGGTAACTACATTGTTCTCCTCTCACACCAACTGCTTCACTGTGTTTGGGGCTGGATCATTTAGGCTTTTAGTTGTTGACCCGCTCTAGTTGCTTCTATAAATGCTGCTGAATGACCATGCTTCTCGGTTGGCCTCCGCTGAAGAACTAATGGTCGCAGAATTTTCTGTGCATAGAATTTCCCTTCATGGTAAAACGAAAAATGCGAATGCTCGATGTTCTCTAAGCTACTGACTGATATAGGTCTGGCGGAGACAGATAAATACTAAATCAAAATTAGACGTCTTTAGAGCGCAAATGTTAGAGCAGCTTGCTCATCGGGAACTATGACATAAATGCGTGGTTGGCACCCAGTGTGTCTAACCTTATCTGACAAGATTGTGAACTGAGCAACGTCGCCCAAATTACCTATGTTGTAATATCCTCCGACTGTTCTGCTACTTTGAAGGCTGGACCTTTTGTCTAACGGTTTTCGGTAAAGCCTCTAAATTCGATTCCGCACTAGTGCTGAGCCTATGGGTAGCAGAAACCTCATTTTCGGTGAGTCCTGGAATTTATAAAAAGCGACGTTAAGATAAATAATAGCAGAGCCGGACTGTGCCGTGAAGTTTACAGTATTACGTTTTATTCCTCCTGATTTTTCACCGTTTTCCGTAGACGACGTCCCAGTTATACATGATCTGCGAGAAGATTAGCGACATTTTATGCAGAGTACGAACTCCACTTACACATGATACACCCAGACTCAGACTCCCTATATCAGCCCAAAAAATGAGAATTAGCCAAAAATATTCTTTGGATCCCACTTAGCTGTGCTGTTTACTCCACTGAAATGTGGTTTATGAGGTCATTTCAGTGACGGAAACCAAGACGACTTCTGTGTGAGAGTGGAACAGTTTTCTGCGCAAAACGTAAATAACTTGCGTTCGGGCTTGTGTCCAAGGCTTCGAGGTAAAGCATCTGCCCGGTAAGCTGAAGGTCGTCTGTTCGACTCGGGCTATTGGCTCCAACATTTTTTGCTGAATTTCTCCCATCTTTATGCCAATTTTCGGATGGCAAATCTAGCTGTTTTGTGACCAGTTAAGATGTTTGGGTGTATGGCAGATCTCAGCCTTTGGGGATAAATGATATTCGAGAATTTTTCAATCCGTTCTTCTGTGGTGTTAACAACCCCGTGAGAACTTACAGAAACTGTTTGAAATATGCAATTTGTTGAGAGGAGATACGATTTGTTTGATATAAATACCTTTAGATTTCATCTTCATTGCTATATCCTTATGATATCATAGGCTGTTATGCAATAAACTTTGAAGTACAAGACTTATTCATCTGTTAAGATGGACTGGACCTTCACACCGTGATTTTTATCTGATTGCCTATTTCTAAATGTAGTAAAAATATATTGCACAAGCCAAGTAGAGACATATTGATGAGGCTGTATAAACAAATCCAAGTTCAATCGCACTGCTGCAACGGATATAGCCCAGACACCCACTGATGGATTTCCGCATTGGTTAGAAAAACGAGAACGAGCAGGAACCAAATACATCATTACAGGCAGACAAACCGCAGCAAGCGTGAGTAGATTGGAGACTACAATTCTCACATCAAAAGATTTTTGACAAGAGAACAAATCACTTCTAAAACTAACAGTAATCGCTTTGCAATCTACTAGGGTACGAGGAAGACAATGATTCATGTCATCTTAGCATGGTGTTTGGTAGATAACATCAATCCCAGTATTTTGGGTACAGTCTGTTTAACTGAAAGTGGACCCGCCGCGACTGCTGTACTGTCACTAATGGACTTCCAACTTACGTGAACCCTAGTCTGTTTTGTGAGCTGTACTTAAAATGTCTCTCTGTATGCAATACAATTACTTGATGGAATCACACTCTTGGCTGTTAACACAGGCGAATTTTTTTATAAAATATACCTTGCTACGTTTCTTGCCAGTTTAACTGGGAATGTTATTCCACATCACCGGCACAAACACGCTCATATTCCCTGGTTTTCTACCTTGACAATTCCGACGAAGAAAAATGCTTTTGACTATGAAGACCAGCCTTAATCAACCGAAGAAGAGACGTCAGCACGTCAACGATGTTCTCATTAGGCGGAATTGAAAAGGCAAACATGGTCCGTGAAAATTCATTTCCAAAAGGTTAAAAAATGGGAGCAATTGTAGACTTTCAGAACAGCATCTCCTTTGATATCATATTATTGTTCAAAATTTTTACTAACATTTTATAGGAAACTGTAAACTACTGCTTGGTGCTTCAGAATCAATTTAGCCGCAGTAATGTGAAAGAATAATAATCATTGGATTGTGAACTCCCGGTTACATCAAATATTCTATAAACTTTGGGGCAAATACCAAACACTTCCTTTTGAAAATGAAAGTTCCTGACAAAATTCTCAAAGTAAACTCAAAGGATTATTGTTTATTATACCGATGTTCGGTTTGCAGGTCCGCGTAGTTGGGAGTTTTTCATGAGTTCAAATAAAAGGAAATTCGTAAAATGCTAAGGTACTGCATCCAATAAACGTGCAACTTTCGAAATCTGTTTTTTGTGCCTAGTTTCATCAAAATAAGTATCTTTCTACACAGGCTTTTGCAAGTCTGGTCAGTTCCTTGAGTTTCTCGGTTTAATGTTCAGTGAGCTCGTGTCTCATGCTTTCGAATTATTGGATAGTTTTATTTATTGCTAAACCAACTTGTATTTTCGGCCATTCCTTTTCATCTGATTTGCTTCTGAGCGTGATTAGTCGGTGCTAGGAAGTTGGCTATTCACGGATTAAAATGAGCATCACTTAGACTGCTATGAAAGCGCACTCCATCTAACATAGTAGATGATAAACAAACAAATTAACAAAATGATGACAGCCTTAGGCGAACCTACCTTTTCTATGATTTCGTCGACTGAAGCTGTTTTTTAACTGTCTTGCTTGACAGAGGAGTTCATTGGAAGGGGCATGCCCTGCAACCACTAAAGCAGCCTTGACCTTGAAACTTGGAGTGGCATAGCACAAAGTATGAGCACATTGAGTCAGGAGTACGGTAACCAGCCGAGCGACAGCGAGTTGTCATTTGCTACCAAAATGACCAGCAGAATTGTGATTCGAACTTTTGGCTTTTTCTGTGACAGATGGTTAATCGACTTGACCGCAAAAATTGGCATGCACAGATTACACGGGAAATATTATTCACACCATTTAGTTGGTTTGGACTGATTGGCAACGGCCTCAAATGTAATTGCTATGATATTCAAAATCACGGTCAAATTCCCTACTTCAACTATTATCACCATTTCTGTTGTTTCTGACGCGTATGTGGAATCTTTTGTACACATTGCCACATCTAGTAATTTAAATTATTCAAACACAATTAATTCCAATCCACTTTTACGTGCATTGCTGAATATGGCTCATTGAGGCCAATACCATTTAGAAGATAAAACCGAAAACTGTGAAACTTATGTTAGTCTTAGTTGACTAACAAAGATAATATGTAACAATATTAATTTTCCCAAGTTTTTCGAATTTAAACTATCGCCCTTTTTAAAATCGCCCTTCTGATATTTCACATGAAGGACTACACAGTCCAAAAAGTTCGTGAACCCCACCAAGTAGTTTCAAGAAATCTGAACAAAGTCCAGTTTTGAACACTGCCATGTTCTACAGCGACCCTCAAACTTGCGAGTAAATCAGGTGCCTAAATGTCGATGGTCTCCTAAACTCATTGGCGATTACGAATGCTATCTAGTGCAGTGTTTATATCCGATGGATCATCTAAAGTCAACGTGAATAACGCTGACCATAAAGATCCAGGAATAATTGTTTTTCTCAAATCCACAATACACTTCGGGCTCATTAGACATAAAAATCTATCGTCTGGTAAAAATAGAGGAAAAATAGCCCTGTTTTGCTGTTTTAAACTCTCAAAAGTTAATTGGGAGTTTCCGCCCTACAGTCTTACGTTTCATTGCGACAACTGCTTACTTCGACGCGCTTTTGTTATCACCTGGTTTTTTTCCGACCTAGCCCGTATTCGTGTTACGGAAAACTGAAAACAATTGCCTGCTGGTGAAAAACGTTTCACTGGTTTTGGTTTGATTTTAAACTTAGAGTCCTTTTGGAGCGAATGTATTTACTAAGCTGGATAATCTCTGTATTCGTTATCATCGTTGTCCCCTTGTTCAACTTTATATGACTGTCAGCCAGTTCAGTGCTTCACTGACACCTGCTTTTCTTGCTTTTCAAAAAGAGATATCCATGTGGGAGGTCTGCTGTGAACCTTGTGATAACCTTGCAAAATAAGCTTTAATAACAAGTAAGGAGGCGTACTTAATCCCATGGTCAAATGAAGAAAGCCAACATCGGATAGCTACCAAAGGGTTTTCAGCGATTTCATTTCGTTCCTAAAATACTACGACCACATACTTAAAAACGAACTCTGTTTTTCATCGATTACCCAATCGCAAGGCAAATGCAGACTGCTTAACCTGTTTATGTATGTGATTTTCCGTTTGCAGAAATTACACAGGTCAGATGGTTTGCATTGTCCCAGTGAAATGACTAAAATCGCTATGAATGGACGAGTTTTGACCTTACAAGCCCAATTAGCAACCCCATCAAGAGGCATTCAACGGGTATTAGTCGCGAACTGTCACAAATTATTCATTTGATTTAGTGTAAGGCAGCTCACAAATCGGTCCAACTACACGTCCTGTCTATCGCGGACAAGGTCAAAACAAGCCTACTAAATTTTCATATGCTTACATAATCGAATGGTTCAGCCACTTTGACTGTAAAGAATAAATGGTTGACAACTTAGCACCTGCATATGAAACAGAAGCATGCCGACCCTCAGCAAATTGCGTACCATCCAGTCCAACGAGCTGCCATAAATAAGCCACCAATCAAACTGTCGTTCACTATTCTATTCTATCTTCATTTAAACAACCTTTTAAAGAAGAAACGGGGATTACTAGTAACAGTATATCTCTTTAAACTAATAGATTGTCAATGAACGCAAATTTTTGTCACCAACATAATGGTAGTGCAACGCTTGACATCCTCCTAGAACGAGCGATTGCTTGATACCTGGTAAGCTTTAGATGCGGCTGACTTTAAGTGCCCAACGGTTGGCTTGAAGTATGTGAAAAATAAAATCATACCAAGATCAGGAATGATCATAATAACCCGGTGTTTTGAGTACGTGGCTAACCTTACGCTAGAATCGATTACAAACTGTCCTCGAAAAGGTTTAGCGTAGTCATCAAATTTCCGTTGACGTATGGCATGGCGATTCAGTTGTTCAATCCAATCCAAAATAATTTTGGCTCCAAAAGCAAGGCTGAATTCCAGTAAGTAACATTTGGTGCTTTAAGCCAGTACCTTAGTTGTTATGGTAAGTAGCTCAGAAAACTAATAACTCACACTTACATCTATTTCCGGAACTTGTGCACCAAGCATTACAGGAATAGTTTCCGGTCCGTTATGCGACAACATAATAACCGAAGGGTCGACTTTGTATTCGAGTTATTCACCGAGAAGTAACAAAGATTTCCCTAATAGGCATTAAGCTTTGGCATTATTTAGCCAGCAATTAGACTAGAAATTTGCCGATAAACCTAAACAATTGCCATGTGCATATCTCAACCGTGGCACGCTACGAAGCCCCTAGGGAGAACAAAATGAGATTCATTCACAAAAACTTGCGGCATAAATTGCCAGTAATCCGACAACAATAAACGCTGGTACTCAATGGACCCACCGATATTTCCAAAGTAAATTTATTTTAACCTCCTACGTCAAAAAGTTCTAGAATTTCGAAGTCAGTGCCTTGTGTGATGGTTTCCTGCCAAATTTCCATGTCGGCATACCAAACAAATTTTGGATAATATCAATAATCAGGCCATGGTATGCTTTTTGCATGAAACATACCCTAAACCAAAGTGTGTTTGGACCCGACTTAGACCAAACTACAGGAAGACCATTCTACTCAAGATGATGTGCTTGCTTTATTCTATTGAACTGAAGCGTGGAACATCTTTCGGAGACAATATCGATTTTAGATTGTTTAATAACTTGGAATTAAGGGAATATTTTCGTCATCATAACGACAAAACAGCCATTATTATGGGCATAAATAATTCCCTGATCACTTCTTAAAGTGATTGATTTTTTTCCAAGAAAGTACTTGCTCTTGACACAGCGTATTCGTTTAGTACTATGTGAATGTTGGCTTTGGTTAATCCAAACCGTTGGATACCATTAAACATACAAATGCAAACTGACCATTTTTTCAATCCATTCATAATCACCTAAATTGTGGCACCAAACCTTCCCATTAATTCTGCTCGCCTTCTCACTGATACGAAAAGCTTTTACCGCTCGGCTTTTGAGTGGCCATGACCCACAGTCATCTTTGATGTAAGTGAGGATCCCTTTTAAATGAAAGCGTTCCCACCGAAGGTCACTCATGATTATTAAACTCTAGTTATCCAAAAATATCCCGAATAATAAACAACCGACTTCAACCTTTAAAAATAGCTGTGATGGTGGGTAGAGTGTTTGATAAAACAAATGTCTCTATCGGACAAGCGGGCTTGTTACCATCTACGAATGTCAACTAGGATATATTCTAAGACCTGTCTAAATACTTATGAAGTGTTCGCGCTTCAGTATGATTCCATTTTTCATGTTCAGTCTGGTTTAATTTGACAACAACATGTTTACCTAGCTTCATTGCAGTTTGAAAACACGTAGCAGAAGAAACATGTAAACTGATTCATGATATTCGTTGATGGTTCTTTGTACCTCGTAAGAATATTGACAAAGTAAATGCTTTGGATGCATCAAAGTCACCCATACTTGCATATATCTCAAAATTAATTGAGTACCACGTGGGGCTCGTGTTTCTGCGCTTGACTGTTTGTCCTTTGGACTAAAATTAGGTGGCACAAACCACAAATAATCCAATTAACATCACACAAGGGCAGAGCCACATTCGAGTTTCACTTTAGTTAGTGCTATTCATTGGCGTAGATCTTCCGCCGTACCCAGCGTTTCACACCGCGTTTTCTAGTTGGAAGACGTGTATGTTGCCAATGCGCCAATAGCTTCTCATTCAGGCGGATTAGACCTACCGAATTAGGTGTATTCAGATGGTGTTCTATGAGAGCCACCATAGTCGGACAGCTCCATTGAAGGGTTTGCCAGCCCCCTCCCAACTCCAGAAAGACAGGATCAAACCTCCATCGAAATAAAGGATAAGTACCAATTATGATCTAAAATGAGAGAAAACCTCGATTGTTGCTTCTGGTTATGAGAAAAATTGGTAAACCTGAGGTCTGTCCGTAAACGCTGCATCTCAAATGGATGTCAGTAAGGCAAAAGAGCGCATAAAAAGAAATCAAATTGTATTCGAAGTCTTAAATAAGAGAGAAAAAATGTCAACCAATAAGTTAAAAAATAAAAAGCAATATTATGCAGTCTGCTTGAGGAGTGGGGGAAATTAAAGGAGAGTTTATCCAGTGAGATCCGTGCAAATTGCTTGAGTGCTTTTGAATAAATAAAATTTGTGGCAAGCAATGCATTTTTCTAGACTTTGTTTTGAGATTAAAAGACCATCAGTCTCAAACGAGCTGAGTTAAGAACCAAATAACAGAAAGTCCGTGCTTTAGAGCTAAGTTAAATCCTCCAGGAGGCCTCCGGAAGACGCTTTACGTACACCTATATGCGGACCGCATACTCCTCTGGAAGGTGAACCTCACAGATTTCCAGCAGCATGAACGTCGATAGCCCGTTCATGGTGGCATGCATTTGCGTCGTTCCGAAGTAGACTTAGATGAGAATATTAATCCTTAAATAGTAGCGGGACTATTTCTTTTGGCATGCCCGAATGAAGCAAATGGAACCAAATCCCTGCTTTTCGGTTTGTATTAAGATAAAAAAATGAGTATTAACTAACAAAAAGAAAGACTGGAATCAATGGGTTTTATGAAATGAAGATGAGAAAAATATCCGGGAAAACTGTCTAGATTAAATTTTTTTGTATGATTTACAAACAGTATCTTAAACCAATATTTTACACGGTTTCGTAAATGTCAGCAGTCCGCATTTTATAAGAGTAGGTTCTTAAAATTCAGAAGTTCGAAGTAGGAACCCTGCTGACTAAACCATGAGGTCTTTTGAATTTGAAGAAAGTCAAACCTTCCAGCAATGCATCCGCAACGCGCAGACTTTCTCCTGTTATACATTTCCAAAAGCGGGGTTGGTATAATACACATTTATTGGTTTTATCTACTTCTTAATTAGGACAAAATGGTCCTCCTAGGATTTCACTCCCTGGCCTTGGCTTTTTTCCCGAAGGCGCTTCAGTACCGGCCTCGATGACACTTTCAGTGCAAGTACGTAGCTGATAATGATTGCATTTACTGGCTTGTCATTTGCGTTGACCTTGGACCTTTTCGATATTTTTAGGCTGGAGACTGTGCTTGTTTATTCCATTGACCTCTGCTGACTTCAATTTTGACTTTGGAAGACAGACTTTCGAAATGAGAAGCCGGACCCATTTTCCTGTTTGCCGTTGCTCCTGTTTCAAGCATGAGCATTCGGGGATTCAGTTTTAAATATGGATTGTTATAAGTAACTCCGATATAGGATTATCGTCTTGCGTAGCTTGGTTTCCGGCTTTTTTAAGTAGATTGAATGTTTGATGCTCATCCAGCCATACACGCGATCTATTTCGATAGATTAGCTGATTAAATTTGTTGAGGATTAGACTTACAAAACTTCCCTTGCTCGCCTGCTAGTTGCCTTATCCACGGTCTCAAAATATGTCACAGACTGGATCTTGGTCCATCTTTATCCTTGTGGTTGGTTTTGAGGGTTCGTGGATCGCCTCCCTGTAGCTAGTATGTGCTTATGCATCCTACCAGCCAAGCTTCTCCCGATCTAACGGACATTGCATTTTCCACAGTCCATTCGCTTGACTTAGTCTCCGGAGTTTTTTCCTGTATTTTAGCTGGCACTTGAAATAAGTCTTACGGTTTAGACGGTCTGTCAGCAAACGTGATTCCTTAAGGTTGGAGGGATCGCGCAGCTGATTTAGATACAACCTTAATTTGTGGTACAATGTGCCCTTTGGCTACTTCTCTTGTTGATTGCATGCACGCTTCTTCTTGTTGGGTGGCGTTTCTCCGAACATCTTGAAGAGACAGGTTTATTCTTTTTAAGTCATTTTGTCCTGCAGTACGCTTTGGTTTACGTGACTGGAGTTGAGATGCACGACTTTTGTACTTATGCAAGTGGATCCCGTGAGAGCTGCATACTTGGTCCGTATATATTTTTCCGGCAACCTTTCTTTATATGAAGACAGTTTGCAAGCGGCAGCTCCCCAGTGTTTGCTGCGTCAATGAAAAATTCGACACCTTTAAATAAGTCATTGATTACTTCGTGCGTCTTTTCAGTATCCAGCCGCTTAGCGGTGATGAAGTTATCAAAGATTTGGGTCGAATCCTCGGTAGCGTTATGTTTTCCAAAGCTTGCATTACAGTTTCAGTGAGAAATTCGGATGCAAGTGAGCTGACCTTTGTTCGTTTTGAGTTGCTCCTACACGGCATTGTTGAGTTTGAAACGCGTGCATAGACAATTTAAATATTCCTTAGTCTTTTTTATTTCTACGGATGTGTCCGTGTAATAGTCCAGAGAAATTTCTTTGGTAAGGTTCTCTGTTATACCCTAATCTATCGAGGCCAACGGCGCGATGACAATGAACCAGACTATCGCCTCGTCTTCCTCCAGTTTGCACCTTGGATTCTTCCAAGATCTGCTAGACATTGGCAAAGGAGTGAGTGTATCATGGTTTCACAGCTTCCATATTTCTTAAAACAGTATGTGCTGAGGTCGAATCGCTATCGAATGCTTTCTCAGAGAAACATGGAAATCGGTAGAAGTGTGCAGCTTTTACCGTCTCAAACATCATCGTTCAGCCTTCGTCTTTAGTAATTTTTAAATGAGTCTTGCCTTCTCCAGTCCTATGGCTTTTCTTCCCCAGTTTCCCATTTGAATCAGTTTCGAGTAAACAGCAGATTCAGCTGTTGTTTGGTAGTTGTTTTTCCTTCGCATGTTTTTCTTTTATATGCTTCCTTTGGCAGCGAAACGAAACCATATATCGTTTTCAACATGGGGCCGGAGTTTACGGAGGCATACCAAATGGTTACGTTGATCGACAGCGGAAAGACTGGAGTCGGCGAACTTCACTTCCAAACCCTAATCTATAATCAGTGTTTTGCCAAAGGCCTATAGCCACATTAATCACCGGGATTTTACGCATTGTGCAGAAAACAATATTTGCAAAACAAATAAAATTGGTTAGCAGAATATCATGATCTTGAACGGGATGTTGAGTTACATAAACTTTTCTTTACTCATATTCTGATGTCTCCGCCTCTCGAGCTCATCTAAAAAGTTATCTTCATTTCTTCACCCCTGATTTTCCATCTAGAATCTTTGCATTCTCCTGGATAACTTTTAACTCAAACGACTTTGCTACTGGGAATAATGCGCTCTTAAAAGGAAAGACGGCTCATCGGCTAACCGACTGAAAACCTTTATTACAGAGCACCTGTCCCGACAGTTATTTGTTTGCGTGTAATCTACTGGAAATTAAAATATCTCTCTAGAAGCTTGGAGATTACTCAAAGACTCATGTAGACGTTCATCTGCACACAAGTGTGATTCTGCAGATGTTGAAGCTTTCAGTAGGTCATTCAACAGAAGAGCCAAGTCTTCATTTTTGCTGCCACTAAATTTATCTCGCCATTTTCTTTTTCTATCGCATATGTTTATAGATAACTTCTTTTCTGAGCCCTATAAGTTCATGTCAAATTCCTGTTTTGTTCGCGCGTCAGACAATTTTATCTGTCGATCCAAAGAATATGACAGTGATCTTGAACGTCTTTCAAAATTCTCATGTTGTCATCACCTCCACAAGGGAATCCATTTGTAACTTCCATTCTTGGCACGGACATAGTGTTTGATTTCACTGGCTCAATAATATCCGTCTTATTAAGGTGTTTTTCAAGTAGATTATAGCTCACCATTGAAATCCGGTCTTACATATCAGCCGCATTTGGCTGAAGATTTTGTGAGCTACCGTGCTCTTACAGTTTGAAAAATGCTAGCAATGAAGGTCCACGGTTTTGAAATTGGAATGAAACTTAGATCGATTTGTTGGGGCTGCATTAGTTTAATATCAGAAAGCTGTTTTTCATCTTGACTAATGTGTGCTTGAATAATGCTTCAATATTGATTCTGAAGTAGCCCCTGTCTGTTTGCTATAAGCCTTTGCGACTAAACTGTTGTCAAAGAGCCTTACATACGGTAGGACAGACAAGTGTTTTGGGACCTTGATTTGCACCGACAACCGGTCCGGCAATGCTTCAGACTCCGAATCGACTAGCCCGTTGATGCGCTTTCCGTTGCATTTATAGAGCAGACATTTTTCGTCTTAGGCAGTCAGCAAATTTGGTGTGCACGTGCGCAGATGCAGTCACAAATAGTTTGTTCCAATACTCTCTCACTAGTTAGCGGTAGAAGTTCCCGGATAAACCCCCTGATAAACAAAACCCTAAATCAAATGAAGTCGCAGAATTCATTAATTCAAAACTAAATGTTTATAAAAACGGTGGTCAACGCAGTATAGGTATGGTATGTAATAGAAATTTGTCTTATTGTCCATTAACGATGAGAGCCAAAATGAATGGGAGTAAATGGTCCCATAGAAAACCTGGTTCCTTTAAGGCTCTTAATCCATACTTTGTATTTGTTTGCATATAATCATCGCAGTCTTGAAGGTTTCGGTTTCGTGTATGAAATGTCTGTCGGAGATAAATTTAACTTCAGATTTCAATAGTCACTTACTTTCGGTCGTATAGGTCGAGTATTTTTGTTGTGTCGCGTCTTTTCCTAATCGACTTTATCCGATAATACAGAGTCCGGTTCCTTGCTGTGGGGAAAATTGGTTAGTCGTTTCTTGACTGATGGTCGTTCAAATCTGAGACGTTCCGGTTGAGGACGTTCATAGAATTATTCCGCAACAGCGTAATAAGTCCACCTGTTACTCTGAAGGCGAATTTTTTGAAAACATTTAGTTCTCACATATTTAGATTGAGTCTGCGTTTCTAGTTTGGCCGCTTTTTTCGAGGCGTTGAGAAACGAGTCATGCTTGATCGAGTTTTGGGACCGATCTCACAGACGTAATATTGATAAAACTTTCCGGGTGTTTGTGAATCGACATTCAGTCCAAACTCCTACGTTTAGTGGCTTTTCCTCAAATTTGAAGAAACCTCTTTTGGCTAAAGCAATTTTGTTTTTTTCGGAAACAATGTCTGATCTGCTAGGCTTAGATAATCATTCGGTTAGTGAGTATAAGAACCCAAACCAGTTTTTGATGCTATCAGTTCGTCAATAGACATTATGCCATAAGTCCCGCTATGAGGCACAGATTGTCTGACCTTAGTTACGGTTAACGAAATACGAACAGTTTGTACAACGTACTGGGAAAATCTGATCTGGGTACGTACGGTGATAATTTTTGCAGTTGAATTTTACGAGATCACCCAAGGCTCGCAGTCAGGTTTCACGAAGCTGTTTCATTGAGAAAATTAGTTGCGTTGTGGACTAATTTTCTAGGGGAGTAACCGCAGCTCTCAAATGTGATCAGTTTTATGTACAGACAGGATGCTTTCTCGACAAACCAGGATGATTTCGCTGTTACAAGGGTGGTTTGTATTGACTCGCCATAACCATTATTCAGGTCATAGATTAAAACATCTGTGTTGACATCGCAGAATTCAAAAGAGAAATCACTGTTAATTCTTGGCCAAACTCACCGTAAGCAGATACTATCCAACTTCCGGAACCCCTAGGTGTGAATGATCGAAATCGACTATCCAAGGCATGGAAACTTTAGAAACTTTTTTTCAATTTCGCCAAGATAAATTTGCCTCTCGAATTTGATGAACACCAGCTGACAGTCCTACGACACAATTTGAGTGATGATGCAACTTAAAGGAACTGACCAAGCAGTCTCAAGTTTATCCCAATAATGAGTTTACAGATACAGCTGATGACGCCAGTATTTGTGCTTCAAAATATCGTGACAATGTGAAACAACTGCAGCTTAAATGTTCAGAATATACCGTGATTACTGTGTGAAACTGTTATGCTGATTCGAATAATTTTTCAATTGGGCTGCGTAAATAGTAAGTTGAGGCAATCAAACAACCTGAAATATATGTCTGGGTAGGCACAAAATAACGGAATGTAACGGGTTATGCAAGGGTTTCTGAATCTATTTAAATGTCTTTTGAAGCAAAAACGAAGCTTTGCATGGTTTGCCGAACATCGTGGCATGAAAATATGGGAACTCTTTTTGCACTTGGTCGTTACTAGTAAGGAATTGAAAACAATTTAGCAGTTGCCACACAATTAGGAATTTTTCTCCTCGATCAAAGCGCCCTGGAAATTCAAGCGAGATCTGCAGGGCTGCAAAATTTCACTTTTACACTCTACTCTTGAATGAGTCAATGCTTGGAGGTCAGATATTGTTTCGAACGTCCCCTGATTACTTGTTGCTGCAGGAGACCAACTTTGCTCCTATGGTCCGAACACATAAAGGGGCACTACTAAGTCTTTTATGACATCCAGACTAGACTTTGCTCCCGGCCACTTATGATATTATCTTCATGAGGAAAATGGTGTCCCATGTTGCTTACAGGACGGTTGAAAAGATAAAATTCACCTTATTGGTTCATTCTCAAACTCCAAAACTAATATGCCTAAAACTGATTGTTAAACAGAAACTCATGAACTGAGGAAGATGGAGGAGGGAAATGTTGGATTTTGTGAGTTACAAAGCCACTTCACCAATGGTGTATTGGCAATGCTTCCGCTGATCAGAATGTTTATCGGGCATCTGAATACACCATCCGCCACAACCACTACGCCATAAGTTGTTAGGTAGGTCATTTTTGTTTGCAAAGTTCACAGTCAAAGATTTTTATGGCATTGCTTCACCGGTGCGCCAATTCACCTTTTGGATTTCGTTAACCCAAGTAGAACTGTTCCAGCGATAGCATACCCTGGCCCAAATTAAACAACTGCATTACACAAAAATGAAGTTGTGCTGTTCAAGACAGTATGAGCTTCGGCTCCTTGTCCCCATCAAAATTTTAGACTCCTTCTATTCTCAACCGACTGACCCAAATTAATGTATTAAAACTGAAAATAAGTAACAAGTATGCGTTTCTACGTTCTACCTTATAGCCATTAGTCACTTTCACGTAATATGAGAATAGTTACCTCTCAGTGTATCTACAGTTAGTGAAAATGAACAGCACACAAAGTTGTGTAATATTAGAAGCCGAAAGATATCATATTCGGGTGAGTTACTTTCCAGCATCCGTTCATTATTTATTGATTACTTCTCACGTGAGATCGGAAAAGCCTGCCATTTCTCGCTCTAGCAAGAACACCAAAACTAGCCCAGCAAAGCATCTTGCTCACGGTTTACAAGTAGTGCAGGTTAAGGACATATGTGACCGTCAACCATCAAGCTGAGTTGCCGTGCCACTTGGGACTTCAACTGGGTTTATGAGTTACTAGACTAACGCGGACTAAGTCATTTCTTCTCAAAATCGAATCGCTAATGCCGATTTGAATCTTCATCCATCTTATCGTCCTTTAGTCGAATGTCTTCAGCTCTTTACTTTTTCCTAAGCTTTCCATAATTTGGCAGTTGTTGACTGTTCATTGCCCAATCCCTTTGTGTGGACAAACTGTGGCCAAAAAACTGCTTAATCTTGACCTCGTTTTCCCAACTGCTACAGTGAACCGCGTCACAACTGAATGTTCGGGTTACCACGGGAGTTCCATCTGTAACAGTCTAATTTGGAAGCAATAAATCTTTCGATTCCAGCTTGACCGGGATTGCGCGGACCAGTCAGCGTAATCCAATGCTGAGGCCATATGATGTTTCAGAAGTGGTCTAAAATAGGATGATCGCAAATCTCGGTCAAGGCTAACACAGTAGATCTCGGTTTGGTTTCCCGTAACTTAGGTCCACAAACCGTACAATTACAATTAACCCCTATTGATAATGTTCATCACTGCAAATAAACACACCCGTTACGACGCTGATTATAAACACTACCTGTGTTAATCATATTTTGACTTATAAAGTGACCCATTTATGCAACTAACGAACTATTCAAGTGCTTGAATATCTAATCCATCAAACGCACATCAAAATAGATGACGGCCGGGTAATTCAAACAAGTGGGACCGCGAATACCTCGGCTTAATTCCACGGTTCAAATAAAAAGCACACCCTACTATTCCGGTCGTTGGTCATTGTCCGAATCTCGACAGATACAAAAAAACATTTATATCCGACAAATCATGCCCACGAAAGCACGTTTGGAATAAACTGGAGACCAATGTGACTGGAAAGGAATTCATTGTTGCAACATTTACTGCGCTGTGGGCAAGTACAGTTGGTTATTCGCGACATATAATAAATTTCCCACCGGTTTTCGTGGTGAGTTGGAATTTAGTGCTGCACGATAGACGAAATCATAGTTGGTTTGATCTACCTAGTTGCAGACAGCCGTTGAGCAACCTTTGAGCCAGAGGATTATGGCTCATAAATCTCGAGTGCGCTGATTATGGTTTAGTCGCCGTCAGCATTAAAGTGTTTTCATTACTAGCACTCATTATAAACAGGCAGTTACCGGCGTTAAAGTACGGTTTTGCGGACCAGCCTTTTATTATCTGCAGCTGATTAAAGTTGACCCAAAATCGTAACAGATAAGTGATCTTAATAAAAACCGTTTTATCGGAAATGTTGTTTAAAACCTTGAACCGAGAATGAACTGATCGTTTCAGCGTGACAAAAGAGGTTCCACAAAAAATTCAGAGCTAAATTAATTCCATTTTTCAAATGGTAACTAAGTACCATTTTGATCTTTATCATAAGACACTTCCTAATCAGCACACAAGTTCAGTGACTGATTTCCCGGTTGAAATATGGTTTCCAATCGCCAAGCTATAAATGAGCCAAATATCTCTCACTTTTGCGTTCTCAGGCCTCTTTCTGTTCATGAATCGAACAGATTCTTTTTCACGATCTTAAGTGTCTCTCCTTTTATTTATTTCCTTTTGCTGTCGTTTGTCGTTACCCCACTAGATAGCCTTATATGGTTTAGTGTACAGCCATCGGGACTAGTGGAACTTTCGCCGGAAAGATAACAAATCACAAATAGTCACAACAAAAATACTTTTACATATTTTAAGTTCATTTTGTTTAGTGTTTTTTTCATTGGCACAGGAGATTAAAATTTAACTGAATAATGATACGACAAGAATGTCTACTTCAGTGGAACAGGAAATCAGTCAACCGAAAGAATCGATTAATTAAAAGAAGAAAATCTACCCGTTTGCAGCTCTTGGGATAATTTTACTCGGACACTCGATGAGAATTTATCTTGTCCCTATCCATTGAATACAAGCTTGGTATTTGTATAGCATCATTTATTAGAAAACTTCTCGATCTGCCCCGATCGCTCATATATTAAAATGACGTTCTTGCGGGTTCATGCTGAATCGCACGATTATATTTCTCCCACAGATTGGACTGATAGTGCGTATGTACTAATCAAATCAATTTTCCTTGCTAATTGGCTAGTTAGATTAAAGTGTTCTGAACTGAATATCTATCCCAGACGTGCATTTAGATGCATAAATAAGGCCTCAAACTGCTTTAAAAGATATCGGTACCCCATTTCGGTCCAGCTACATCAATATGGTCAACGAATTTGTTGAACTGTTCGGTTCACCCCACTTCGAACTCTACCGAGCTTTATTTCAACAATCAGACACACACTACGATTGATTTAGATGCATTAGTTGGCGTCGCGAACAGCAAATGCAAAAGTTTTGTCGGCAGCTTTACAAATAAAATACCTTTGGTCGTGAGATATCACTATCGGTTTGGTCACCCTAACACGTAGGTAGAGTAGAAAAACTGAAGAGTTTGATATAGAGGTCCGGTGTCATCCAGTTTGATGTGTTGCTTCAAATCCTCTTCATTCCGATTCGGAATGTGTGAAACCTAACGGCATGCGTGCATATCATTCACAACTGATGTTTGTAAGGTCACTTTATCTCCGGACGCGTTGTGAGGGTATTTGAAAGGTCATAACTATCCTCTGGAAGTTACCCCATCTGGTAGATACAATTCATTCTGGTATCAGTTTGAACTTTCCGTACACTTTGACCGCAGATGACGGAATTCCGTAAACTTCACCACCTGAAATCAGCACCATATCACACCATAAATCAATAAGATAGCACTGTGTTGAGCGAAACATATTTTGGCTGGCACTGTTTGTGTTTGTCTCTAGTATCTCCGAATTTGCATGAGTTATTTTATCCGTAAAAAACACTTCCATTTCAAATAAATCCTAATATACCGAGGGACGGTTTGTCAGGTCCAGCCTACAAGGACTTTTGCAAAGTCACCATTCGGTCCGAAATTCATCCACTGGTTCATCAGTTAAAATTAACCGCGTCGTTCAAATCTGGACAACTTGATATTTCAAGTTTCTGAGCAATAATGTATCACATTTGTAACTTCACTGAGGGCTTACAATTTTTCTATTTAAGGATAATGATATTCTATTGAGCACATGGAGTCATCATTTGCATCTTATCAGAATAATCATTTTAGTATGTCAGTGTTTTGTCACCTTTTTCAACAGGCACACTTCTGCATGCAAACGCAATGTTCGTCTCATCAGTTTCTTTATTATTAATCGGTTATCCACATATCGCAAAAGAATAGAATGTAAAATTGAAAACTCGGAAAATTTGATCGACAATGGGAGCTAAGATAAAGGATTGCGTGCATTGCACCGAAACTCTACTGCTATTTCATTGTTTCGACTAAAATGTTTGTTATTCTGTGTCTGGCCAGTCGGGATAGATAAAGGTACAGCAGATGCACAGCAAAGGTGACTGCTTTTTTATTGTTTACAAGATAATATGTCACATTTTTCTAAAAGAATCCTTCTTTTAGTCACAAATATCAGGAACAATTACAAAATTATAAATTCACAGAAGCGCGATGATTTTACGTACCTCATAACTACAGTCTTCAACGGTGACGGATTAAATATTGAAAAAACATTCAGAAAATTTTTCATTTATTATTATTTCCCAAAATACTGATTCTATGCTTCTCACATTGAAACGCTCACCTCCCTACTACGGAAATATGCACGACCGGCAAGCAAATATCGACACAGGCAACTAAACCTTGCGCGCATTGTCCAAAAACTATTCATTTTTGACTATTTTGTTTCGACAGATTTCTCATTTAAATGTTCGCGGAGAAATTGTTACAATTTGGTGCCAATAAGTTTGACCCTTTTAACCAACCCCACAGTCCTATAGAACATAATCTTTCAGTCATGAATCATGATTCCTTGTTTTAACAACAACACCTGGAGCGAAGCGTGATGAAAGGCACGGGCATGTCTTGCGATTAGTGAATACTAAAGAAAAGACGTGCTCAATTTATGCTGAACGGATCGTTGCAATGATGTCAACTGTTTCAAATTAGCAATACTATTGGAATTTATCTGTACTAGCCACTAGTATTATCCGTGAAAATTCTGTTTTCGGACTTTGCAAACCTTTGTTATTCGAGTCCAGACTTTTATTTTGAGAACAACAAGTTAGTAAACATGCTAGTTTTCGGTAAGTCGTATTCCTGTCATTAAATGACAATACTTTACAAAGAACTTCAGTAGGTATTGGATTAGTCGGGTAAAAATATAGGAGAGGAAGGGATTCATGGTGTAATCCGGAAATAGATGAGCCCGTAATGTTAATTGTCTTGTGGTTTAGAATTTGTGCTGGGATGGGGCGTGGACCACAAATCTTTTTTGAGCTCAAAGTGGAGTATTGTGAAGACAGATCACGACAACTTTTGCTGTGCTCAAGAGGCAACGCTTGCCAGCCTAGACTTTTGACCATTCACTTTATACAAAATCCGTACAAGGAACAGAATAAATGTTAATCGTCTTTGGCTTATGTCCCTTGTTTGTGAGTAAATCATGTGAACTTAATACACCAATATGTTCAGTTCTATTCCACCCTGCTATCTGTGAAACAAAAGCAATAAGCTGAATGGCAAACATATTAGATAATAACTTGCGGCCGTGGTCTACTATAGTGCCTAATTTAGAATGAAGCTTGCGTCATGAAAATAATGAATACCAGTTAGTCCGTCGATAGCCAAGTAATTACATCAACCTTTACGTCCAAGAAACGTTGGCTGTTCATCTGAGCTAAACAAAGCCATCATAATTCCAATAAGTTTGAGTTTTGAATCCGAATTTCGCCCCGGAATGTTACCATCATGGTGAAACACGTTTGGAATGCACACCCGATTCGATCACATTTCGGCTTATCAATTTTCATTGTGAACAAATTCACCTCCATCCACCAAGTTTGAGTGTTAATGACTAAACAAATCACAACTGCAAATAGGCTTAGAAAACCACCAAACTACGAAAATCTTGACACGCTATTTGGAGTTTGTTACCCCATCACAATGGGATCCAGGCTGTTTCTTGCGGCTTGAATGTATTGGTACTATAGATTACACGTTAAAATTAAAGCATAAAGGGTTTGCCGTTCGCCAGTTTCAATATCCTACAAAACCCTTTTGAGTGCCTCTTTGCGACAGATACTTTCGGAATCGTCCAAAGTTTATTCTGATTTTCTGGAACTATAAAATTACTCCAGGTACGTAGTAACAGAGTCGGTCCGCTCTCAAGCCTGTGCATACGCCTGCTGTGACATGTGGGCGCTTATGGCCGCGACTAATTCGGAAAATGTTTATCCCTTCAGCATCATGATCTTTTTACGAAATTGTTTTGTTATGTCGTTTTGTCGCAGCAGTGCCCCTAGAAGCACAACCATTCATTCAGAACAAATAATACCCAGGTGGTGGCAGTTGAGATGCAGCACACGTTTGTTTGCTTCGTCGATAGTTTACAATATTCTGTAGCTCAGTAGTTTTTTTGCATTGTACTATCTTCATTTTCCTAATCACTCAATAAAATTGAAGTGTTCGCTTGATAACCGAACTTATAGCAACATAGGTTTGGTAGCCAACAGCAAAGCCAGAAGTAGGAAGGAAACCGAGTATCATTCAGGTGCACGAATTCTCTAACTACCAGACCATGGAATCGGACCGAACGCACGCGTGGATACAGCAACCCAGAATAAGTTCGATCAGTTAACAGAAATGATGACAGCGTCTGGTGAGTCACTGTACAAATTATAAGTCTTCTAGATAAGGCAAGATTTTTACGAAGCGCAAACATAACTGCTCGTGATGAAGCACAATACCAGAACCGTTGTTGGCTGACCACGGTTTATTGTTCCATGAATTTTATTCCGCGAAGCATTTATCAAGATGGGTTTTGGCCACTCAAGCACAAAGCGTTCTTGTGAACCAAATCAAAGTGCGCTGAACTGTTCACAGAGTTGACAGCTTCGAATAAGCAATACGACCACGGTCCTTTTGACTAATAAAAACCGATCGGTCTGACTTCTTTCACACAGCATATCAATAGAAGGTGCGAAGTCGAAAAATATTTTTCCAGGTCAGTGAGACGCTTCATCAAAAATGGAAAACAATGCGCAACATGAAACGTCGTATCACCTTAACCAGAAAACGCATTTACTGGACTTTGTTAAAGAAAAATGTATACCTTAGTGTCTAGAAATTTTATGAGTGAATGATGGCATGCATTCCAGAATGAAGTTTTTAAGTCGTTGGTCTGGATTCCTCCGGGGGGAACAACTCATGAGAAGAACGGACTTGAAACAGAGGCGTTTACGTACTTTGGACGATACGCCTGAAACATCCTTTTTAAGCATACCGTTTACATTCAACCACCGTCGTTTTGCGTTTGTTTGCTACAACAATACTTGAAAACTGATATCCTTTTTGATTCCAACACTACCTATTTTTCGTTTGTTTAAACACATTCCGCGATACCGACTAATGGTTTAACTAATACCGATCCACTGAACCACTCAACCAATTCTGACGAAATTGAAAAATGCAAACATCTTGCAATATGAATTGAACAAAACATTATCCAAAATTTTGCAAACTTAGAAAAGTTCCACCGTACACATCAGATGTGAACATGCCAAGACGTAAGCTCTTCAAACAAATACCGTCTTATCCTCAAAAGATATCATTTTTTAAAGAGAATCAAAAATGGTAGTAGCGGAAAACCATGAGTGAAAATTAACATGGGTTTCGAGAGCGCATTAATCAACCATGGCACTAAAGTTCCATCTTAGACAAAAATTGGATTCCTGATGCTCGACTTTTCTGACTTGCTAATAACAGAATAGGCAGCATAGTTATGGCTCCAGTTTACACCGTTTGTTTTCCAACACACTTGGACTTCAAATTGTCGAGTTCGTGGCAAACGACAAATTTCTCAGGTCAGCGTAAAATTTGTTCAACCAATGTCATCTTGAATAAATCATATATCAAGAAGACTTTCATTTCTAGAGAATAATAAACATTACACTGAATCCGGTTTCCTTAGCTCACACAGACCAGAAGCATAAACAAGTTTGGCTTTTATTCAAGTCCCACAACAGATACCAACCTGTACCACGATGCCAAAACTAAAAACATTTTGTCCTAATAAAGTTGGCTTTTGTGGAACAATAGATATATTTACCCAGAAAAGCGTTCAAGATAATTATTTACAATCTACATATTTTATTAAATTTTTAGAGCACCAGACTTACAGCATATGAACGTAAAACATAAGCAATTGAATCTACGTGCAGACTACCCCTACAACAGTTTACCAAGTGCTGAGATCTAATAAAGAATAGCTTATAAAATGTGTTCATCCAAAGAGGTTTGTCTCAAGAGTTTATTTTCATATGGGATAAAATATTATAAATTTAGTAAAAGACTAATGCAAGTTATTGATCATACAGTTGGAGGTCGACTAATCTGCTACATCAAAAGTTTTAGCTCGCGGATTACTGATTTTTAAAAGTTTTTGTTGTATTCCCCCATCAAAACATTTTACTATCTAGAATAGCTTTTCCGGTTAAATTTCTGTTTAACAAATGGTATCATTGTTCCTTTTTTAGTGGTCTGTATTTTTGCCCTGTTTAATCCAATTTGGAGCTTTCGAACCCGCATTTAAGAGAAAGCTTTTTGACTCAAAATGATTGTGTAGTGCCTCCAACGGAAACTTAACTACTTGGCAAATGATCCGTATCTTCTGAAGTAAATAAGATTTGATCCTCTCACCACTTTCATCAAGTAAGAAAATTCTCATACTTAAATGTTTTGCTTCTTTGGACCAATTCCAAACGGACGTGTTGGTCACATTCGTGACGCTCACTACAAGACAGCAACGTAACGGAACTTGTTCAAACAATTTTTTCACATGGTTGTATTTGTCTGATCCGTGTTTCGCGTCCCTTAGATATGTCCCTGAAGCATTCCCATAGATTCCGTTCATAACCATCCGAGTTGATAGCCTGTTTAACAGATCTCCCAGAACCGCGTGTGTGGTAGTATTTGATCTTAGAATTTCAAGAGGACAAACATAGGATCCAACTCCTAGTAGACCTCAAGCAATAACATTCTTATTATCAAGCCACTATTGCAAAGGATCACTCACATTTCGTTTTTTTTACCTTAAAGTTCTTATTAACAACCGTTATTCGATTAATGATCTCGTTAAAACTTACCTGATTAAGGATAGTATGGTACTGAGGAAAAACGCAACGAACAACAATTTGGCAGCCATGAGTAATATATCATTTAACCTAACTAGAACTTTAGTCACTTCCCCACGTTACGGTTAAAGACTCTTCTGCTGTCTTAGTCGATCACCACATGTTGTTTGTCTTTATGTGATGTCCCAAATTCATCTTTACCCTGATACTGCGACCTTATCTTCACCCTTTGCCCCTGTAGTTAGCTATGTACCGCCCACTGAAGCTGAACGTCTATCGGGCAACTGATTAAACTTTGCTTGAATCACTGACCAACAATTCTTTCTGTCTCGTTCGCATCCACACCGACAAAATTATAAGGAGACTCCCGACTGCCCCCCAGTTTTAATCGGATTTGGTTTATTTCTGAACTTATATTACTTATCTTGACACAAACTTTACGGGTTTTTTTGCAATGAGTGTAATGAATAGGTTGCTTCTTTCCAATTTAGGATAGATAATCTCGTTCCTAGCCTGATCTAGTGAGGTCGTCATTGCATCCGACTCTTTAATCGTACTCCGTTGTTAATTTTTGAACCACTAAAATACCTAAGATTGCAGGTGACCTGAGAATAATGTGTGAAATAATTTGTCTCTTTCCCCAAAGGAGATGATTTTCAGGGCAGCCGATGTCCATTCAGAAGCCTATTCTTCTCTGTGAAGCCTTTGCCGACCACGGTTGAGTATTTATTACATGTTCGGAGATTTTTTGTGGATAAGTTTAACTGAAGCAATATCGTCCTTCGATGGCGTTTGGACACTGATAATTTAATCCAATTTACTTTTTCGGCTCCTGGGTAGCCGGTTCGGATCATTGCATATACTTATTTTGGATAGCGAAATCTATTAGTTTTTTGCTACAAATTGGAAAGGAATAAATCAATACCACATTTCACTGCTAGAATGAATAACAACATACTTATGATTAAATAATTACTATTGGACCTAAATGGTTACACGTAAAACCTGAATGCTGCCAATCCCACTTCCTGTGTTATCATAACAGGAGAAATTTGGTTTCCGCAATAAATTCAACGCGTCTCTGATAAATGTTAGCGCAGCAATATAACTGGCCAACAAAAGTCGGAATTTGCAATATCATCTATTGTACACCACTTTCCCAAAATAATATCAATAAATTGTGTTCTACACCTTCCTCGGGTGTGACATGCAATCAAGGATAGTTGATCGACCATTGAGGAATCTGCCTAAAGGTCCCTGAGCGGACCGTCAGCAGGTGAGTCTGTCCGATCCCGCTGGTAGCAACTATTTGTGATTTTGCTTGAGATTACATTAACCGTTAAATGATTGATCCGTCTATAAAAATCACTTTCCTGTAACAGATTGACAGAAACTGAACCGCACACAAATGAAACTTGTGGTTGAGAAGTACTGGTGACAGTAACAAAATATAGTCTCAATGGCTTCACCAAAAGGAAAGAGCAAGATTAAATATTTCAGTTTGTCTTAACAATTTCGTCCACAAAGCAGTGCGATATTAACAACCTAATTGCTATCATCATCTGTAGCTCCATGTATTTAGCAGAAACATGCATAACCTTCAAACAAACAGTATGTCAAAGAATATCTTGTTCAAATTATAAAACTGAGTGGAAAGCTGCAGGAAAAGTAAAATTAAATGTGAAACCTCTTGGGAAAGAATCGCACATACATGGAGCAATGGTCCATTCATACAGGATTATGCATCGGACGATGTACCAAAACAGTAAAATTCCTCCAGTTAGGGTAGCACCGTATCGAATTATAGTGCAGTAAATTAATAGTTTCCGGAATCATCCTACCAAAGAAACGTGCAGAAAAATTCACCCATCCCCCAACAAAAATAGAGGCCAGCGCCCCTTTTGGGGAAAAAGATAGTGTCCGTGACTATCACAAATCTGAGCCGTAAGAAACCGTATCATTTTTAAAAATCTTAGTTAATCTGAAAAGGAGACGTTCTTGGTTATCACGGTGTACCTAAACATATGTGAAGTCCATCCAGCAACCAATCCGTGAACGAGATCAGCAATCATGGACCACAAAACCGACCTTCCGAATTAACATGTGGACGAGTACCATCAGTCTGACAAATGGTCAGAAAGAAAGCTCACGCACGCAAGTCGTCTCATCTTTTGGAATAGTCCCTAGAATGACCCGACCAATTTTATCAGACTGAACCGACTGCGCAGTGGGGAATTAAATTTAAAAAGCGAATAACTTTCCCAATATATTTCGGTTACCTTGCTTGACAGAGATGGTAGTCGGGTCAGATAACTTGGATAAACGAGGCTATCATTTGAAAACTGACATTTTGCTTTTATTCCATTATCCTCCTTTTGGGTGGTGTTGACACAGATTACAGACCCATGAAAGCTGCCGAATTTGAAGCAGCACTGCGAGACGGCTAGTAGAGAATAGCTGGTTTAAACGAGGGATCTATAGCTTGCCCGATTTGGCTCACAAATCACAAATGATAGGAGCCAAGTAATATCACTACAGCCTACGCAATGGCATTCGTAAGCGAAAAGATCAATATATTTAGCCTGATCAGTTTAATATATTATATGGTTGCTCAACCTGAAATGGTTTCATTTAACAGCCAAATGAACCGGAATTGGCTTAGAAGAAATAAACAAAGTCATTTTTTTCATCTGATGAAAGTAACTCCTTCCCATTTTTTTATTCGGCCTATCCAAGTTCGAACAAATTGGCTTTTCACCTACTCCCATCAGAATGGTAACGATGGTAACACAGTCACCACTGTCGGTTTGAACCGGTCCACTACAGTTCTTCTTCCTGGACACTTCGGCGCTGTTCAATGGATATTCGGTTTATATTAGGATGTATGTAAATGAAAAACGAGAAAACCAACTCAGATTGTCAAGAATTCGGTGTTACCCTACTTGCCTCCTTCAACAGTAAGTTTTGTGCTTAGAAGCAAAGTTTACTTCACCCTACGCTATACGTTAAATTCATGACATACAACTGCGCGGTTAAGTGAACCGCTTCAAAAATTCCCCAACTCATTTTCTAATGCCTAAACGAGAACCTTTGAGTAGCTTTTTTTGAGATGTGATCCAATAGAAACCAACACAATTTTCAGATATCAGTTGGCTTTTTCTTTTAGCCCATCCGATGCACGTTTGGACTATTCTTTTTTCCCAGGCTACTTAATTAATGTAATTGCCGTATGCTGTATATGCGCATCCGGTACACTCCCGTTCAATTATGGCCAAACTGGTGCACCCTTTTGTAAGTTTCTCACCAGAATATTACTTGAATCATTGGGAGTAGGAATTAGTAAGAAGTTTATTTGGGAATCAAATGGCGATTTGCATGGAGTTACTTGTAGATCAGGCAATATTGTCTTCAAAAAAAGAACTTAGGATCCCAAAGTAGGGGGTTTGTCGGCAGTTGTTTCGGATGCGCATGGATGATTAGTTAGTTATTCCTATAAACGCCGCATGACCAGAAAATAACACAAAAAGGGAAATGTATGTCACAAACCGTAGACGAGTCCGTGAACTGCAAAAATACAGAATGCGATTAATCTTGTTGATAGCAGGTAGTAAAAGTGGTAACAAATAACGCCAAAGCCTGCCAATACGGTGACAAGTAAATCATTGAGGATCAGTTCGGATAGATTAGTGACTAGGTGCGAAAAAGAAGCACATCCTCTCCGAGGTTTAGCCTCAGTCTAACTAAGGTGGGAGTAAAACGCTGTTTGTATTTCACTGTGAGTTCCATACATTTCGAGCGAATTTGAAGATTCCCTAATGAATGATTTGTTAATAGAAGACTTATTCCATTCCGAATGGTTAAAATGTTACCGGCAGATTTTGTGACTTCCTACAGTTAAGCAGCAAACATAAATGAAGTATCGGTGTTTCAAAGTTAATAAGAAGCCACATTAATGCAGTTCAATTTAAAAGTAACCGAGTACGGTTTGACGGCCAGAAAGTTACATGCTCTGGCTGTACTAACCGAGAAGGTTGCATGGGTAGCCAATGCTGGCAAAAACTCGTATTCGTTTTCTACCGATGAGTAGGATTCGCAAACAGAGCTTCTAACTCCGTTGCCAGGATTTTTTAAGATTTGTTTTATCACCCACCTTTTAGGGATGACGGCTTTCAAAGTAAATCTAAGCAAAAATATACCAATTCTGCTGCAATAAAATCCAGCCGCCAAATTTGCGGTCAAGCAGTATGAAATGCCAGCATCTGCCAACATTTCCTTAAGCTGTCCAGATTTTTAAATACCAAAATCATGGGATGATATGTTACCCTTTACTAGTCAAAACCAATCCGTTAGTTCTCAATTTGTCGGTTGTACATCTAGCCCTAAAGTGTCACTGCAGGCAAATCATTGGCATATGCTAACAGTCAAGCGTTAACCGAAGACTGCACTGATAATCCGGTAATTTTTCTCAAATCCGGTTGCAAGATAAAACCCTTTCTGGTGGAGATATTTGACAGACGATAGTTGAACATCTCACGTCCTATTTCCTAAGTCAAGTTGTGTTCTCACCGACCAATGCTCCTGAGGTTGTCACAGCGCTTCGCCTTTGGGGAGGATTTTCAGTCTGGTTACGCATAAATTTTAATCCCAAGGACATTACCGGAGTGTTGGTTAAATTAGGTGATTAACAGCCCACTATGTTTACTCAACATATGGCAGGTGAACTAACATAGCCATCACCTCGACAGTCGACGGTGTGCTTCTTGAGTGGGAAATTGGTTAGAGCAATGTTCTTTACCGTTCTCCGAGCGAAGAAATTGAAACGATCAAATAAGCAGGGGTTCATGTCACCATTCCCTTTTATTTGGAATGATAAAAACAACAAAGCCACTTGAAGATCCTTCAAAGTCAGGCAGATCCACTACCAAAAATTGCCACTTTTGTGAAATGATATGCTGAGTGGTGAAAGCTGGCTTCGCGTTTACCGAGGAAATAGCAGAAACTGTGACTTGCGCGGAAGCTGAACCCTATAGGACTAGTTGATCTAGCGTCTAATTTTCTAGCTAAAACGTTGGAAAAATCCCACAGAACACATTGAGAACAACACGACGTGGCGAACAAGCTCGTGTTCAGTTATTCGTATTCATACCAATACATAACATTAAATATGGTCTGAAAATAATTCAAGGAAAGTTGTCGGTTTGCAGTCACATCAGTTCACAACTCTAAGAATGCGTCTGTGTGTATGTGTGATTGATCAGTTTGTCACACGACTAGCTAAAGTTATGCTTCTAGTGAATCACCACAAACAGACCGGTCCTTAAAAACGGTGAGCCAAATATGAAATTCATTATTAAACTGACTATTTCTAGGGCCAAATGTATGGAAATTACGAGAAATTTCATGCTGACAGACTAATAATAAAATGCATATTTATATCCTAGAACAAATTTTTTTACCAATTCACGTAAACTGTAACTTGAAGGAAAAGCTGGTAGTTCGTTGTTTACTCCGAGGCCAAAGTCGTGCAAATTATTTGGGCCAATTCAAGCTGATTCCCGTAGTCCATTTTTATTTTGGTTTTGAATATATCATGCTGAGGTCACAAGTTTTGCTAGTTCATTGCTACATTTCCAATAATTAGTTGTTTCTAATGACATACAATCGTCATTTTTTGCATACATGTAGCACATCCCCCTCTACTAACTTGAATATATTATTGAAAAGGCTGGCGAATTATTTCCTCCATTGACCGGATGAAAATGTCTAAGATTTGTAAAAGTTAACGAATTTACAGGCTTGCTGGATCTATCTGTAACTTATTCGTTCTGTTGTTCATGGATGTCCGCATTTCACTATCGAACAAAAATCTACTGGTAGCAGTTACTTTACCGACACATATTGGGTAGTTTGATTTGGGAGAGTTTGACAAACGTAAAATTGAACTTCGCGGGATTCGAACGCACGCACAGATGCATCCACGTTCTAGTAACCGTGTGTGCCCTGCCGGATCGGCTATGGTGCTACGCCGAAGGGTGTTCGACTATTTATGTTATGGTGCCATGGTCACACGCTCAAATTACGTAGGTTCTTGGCATTTACCCTAGTTAATTACTCGTGGTTTGAATGCCAGAGCAGAATTTTTCCATGAATCAACCGAAATCTACAGTTCTAACTCACTCTCCTGTTTGGTAAGGTTTGGTTTGGCAGGTTTTAACTATTTTTGGATTGACCCCCGTTACATGTTTTGTGTCAAATGAGGGTGTTGTCTTTCGAATCGTTTACTGTCAGGTTCGTAAATCGATGGAGCAAACAAACGTTTTCCACACAACATAATCTTGCACGTGCCTCCTCTTCCCACACCCTAAACAAGCCATGGTATCAGATAATAGGAGTGTGAATGAAGGCTTGAAATTTGTACAATAAAAAAACAAAGGATCATAGAGAGAACGAGCAATTTCAAACAACCGGTAGCTATCGCATCCCCTTCTTCCGGACCAGCGTAACCTTGGTCCACTTGGTGAGCAATAGAAAAAGTTAATCGAATTTGCAGTGCGAATTCCGATCATTCTCCCGAGTGCATTACTCATGCTGATTTGGTCTAAAAATAGCTCTCAAGTTTAGTCCAAACAACAAAAATAACAAAGATCGCGATGACATTCGCCGTGATACGAAGGTTGAGCAACACGGAATTGCACTCTTTATTATCGACCACTCTTTTCTTGGTCACAGCCATAGGTTACTTAAATCTGTGTTTATCAAAAAATGAAACACTTGATATAAACCGGCTTGCCACAAAAATAACAAATTTTCAGAAAATGACAATTTAAACTATCGACTAAAATTTATGGATCCACACTATGCAATTTTAGTTGCCCTAGTACTGTTTCATCTGAATGGAGTTCATGCAAAATGGCAGTTGATTAGATGTCATCGTTGTGTCCCTGTTCTTGGATGAAGAATATAGAAATGATTTCTTCCCCAATACCCTGTTCTGTTCGAAGTAGATGTTTGCATCTAGTTCTAAAGAAAATCAAACAGTGAGACTGAAGTTGAAAATGGTAACAAATTGGATGCGATCTCATGACCCTTCTGCTGGTTCTTCCTCAAAAACAGTTCGTTGGTGATCCTGTCCCCATTTGTTGTTGAATGACAGAACTATCAAATGATCACTTCAGTCTAAAATGTACCAATGTTAATCTTAACAGCTTGGAACAAAGATATTTTGCTGAATTTGTTAAAAAATATGCTGCTAGAAATAAATTAGATAATACAAGATTACATCTTTGCGAATTGTCTTACTAGGATTATCATCATAGTGGTGCAGGACAATTGATATTTCCACTGTTGCAATATTCCTTCTTCCTAGAGTGCATTTCTATAGCACAGTCCTTGATTTTGACGGAGCAGATTTTCCCCAATCTGAACTGGATTTCGTTACTGAAAGATCCGTTGAAAACGGAACATTTTCACAGAAATAATAAATTTTCCCACTCCGACTTGTATCCATGGAACTAATAGTTACTCAATCCGTCTAGCAAAAGAAGCGACAGAATTTTTCTTTTGTCTCCAAACTTCGCAACTTGTCGTCGGTGGCTGCTTCACACTTCTGGGTGACTAGTCGTCCTAAATGTTTATTTTGACCTTCCCAAAAGACTTTAGTCTGCTGAGTAAGTCCCACTTACTACCTTCTTACGGCTGAGCTGTTTCCACCAAATTAAAAGAAAAACGCGAATGTCGGGCGACCTCCGTCATGTTAGTTGATCCATGTTAATCAGGCTAGAGGGAATTAGTAAACCCGAGCTTTGAATCAGCCATGGGCGACGTACTGAGCAAGCAACACTAGACTAATCAGCATCTGTATCAAAGCCAGTTTACTGGGTGCTCATGATGTTCCGATTGACTCCATTACCGCAGAAACTTACCATTCAACTACTGGGCCACTGAAGGGTACAAGCCCAAACTTCGTCAAACTGTCCTGTGAGTGAAGCTTCGGACAGAAAAAGGCTCCAATTAAGTAGCTCTAATATGACCAATTGATTTGGTCTCAACAATTTGGCAGCATTCGGTTTATAAGCAAATAACTGATCAATAAGCTTGTATTAGAACGCAGATGGTTTGGTAAATCCACATGCATAGTTTCTGTAGCGTGTGTAATAATTGTCGAACACATTCGTTTTTCTCCTCTTCCCTAGACACAGTGAGAAGAAAGTTTCTGGACGAATATAAACCTTCCCGCCCTAGATCCGTGTTTGAGTTTTTCTGTAAAAGCCGACGTGCCCTATCCTTAAGGTACAAAATTCTAATAAATCAAAAAGTGACTTTGGTTTAGTACTAATTCCGTTAGACAGTGGAACTGGTATCACCCTGACAAGTTGCTAAATATTCGTTTGCGCCAAACTGCCGTCCCTTACAGATCTCCTTTTGTTCCTCCACAGTCTCCAACCACAAGAGGGCATGGTAACATGAGTGAAGGCCGGTAGTTACGATTATGAGGTTTGGAAGAAAACTCAAAGAAATTCTGACTTGCTCAGTATGGTATTAATTCGCTTATTAAATAGTTAATGCCAAATGACTAATAAAGTATTGTAAATATTCCAGCGTTTAATCTTGCGTAAATTCAGCCACCAGCTAGATTGAACACAAAGCTAAAAATCGACTATGTTTTCAATTAGCTGGAGAGAAATTGTGTTCAGTTAGTTACCTCATAATAGTTGTTATTTAAGTTTACAATTTCCTTTAGCACTTGCCCAGTATGAAATCCCTTTTTTCAAACCATTGACCCCTTGATTGCTTATCAATTTATGCTGTTCGACTACAAGCGTGCAATAAAATTCGATAAAGAAGGAAAGTCCATTGGTCATGTCCTGCCTCAATGATGCAGTGTTTTCCTGTGGAAACAGTTGAGGCCATAAAAACTAACTAACGCAGTGGCAATCCCCTAATGTCTGAAACCCTACCGCAGGAGCACTTAAACGTTACATGCCAATTTTTTTATGGAACAGGGCAATTGCTTTGAATGATACATAAGAGAAAAACATGAAATACCTTTATTATACTGTTTACAATGCCTGCATTTTATGCGCAAACTGAGGTTCGCACATTGTCTGACTGAAAGATTTAATAAACTGGTTACAATTTGGTAAATGAGACGTTTATATCTAATTAGAACTGATGAATCTTCCAAACAAAATCACTGCGTCCCGCATGCAACTCCTCGTAGGCTGAAGGAAAACAATTTTTCAGTTTTTCGTCACCCAAACCTAAGGATTGGTAAATTTCGTCGGCTGCCTTCAGAAATGCAAGTCAATTTCCAACCAGCTTCTTTGCAATAGCCCACAACATGCTGCGAAAGGAAGCATAGGTTGAGCACGTTGCCGAATACGGTGGTATTACCGCACTTTGTGGGTGTGGCTTTGTATCCGCTGATCACTCTTACAGATTAACTCATTTTTGCCAGATCTGTCATAGAGGTCGTTTCATCTAATTCTTCACACTGTTCTTGTTCGATTAGTGCATTTCACGGGCAGTTTACTGGTTAATAAGTTGTTTGTCTCCATGGGGTTAACTGTAGAAATGCGTAGGAATCAGGCAGTAAAAAGTAAACGACTAAGCTCATATCTGTGTACGCCAGCATTTTCACACAAAAAAACCAAACATATTTAAGCATGATTTACTAATTCGTTGTCCTCGAACCTCTTTGTTATATAATCATGAACCCTCGTAATGACAATGCTCACCGAGTACTTTAGCTAACGCAGCTACTTATCTCCGATGGCTCCCTGCCACTCCATTCAAAAATATAATGTAGTTTCGGTTGTTTTATTTTCTGCTTAAATGTATTTCACGCTGTTACTGCATATTTTCTTTACTTACTGAAAATAAAGAATAAACCGTGATCGACTCGCACAATAACCTCATGTGCTACAGTTTACCTTGGTATTTTACGCACGCCGATTACTTTATTCATTGTTTATTATTCAGCTGTATACTTTCACATAACAGTCTTCACCGGGTACATTTCGATTCACGTGTGGGTAGGAAATTCATTCGGACAAAGATACGACGGTCAAAACCAAACGAAGTGGGTGTGAACTAAGCGCACAATGACAGAGACCTGACATTTGAGCACGATACAGAGTACACATCGTCGCAGGAAAAGCACTTTAATGACCCTTCACAGACGAAGGTAAAATTGAGAGCAGTGAACCGTTCATTTATTTATTTGCCACGTAACTATGTTGCCGAAGTGCCAGTGTCAGCGTTGGTGACCCCACTGTTTGAACGAAATTTGCAGTGGACTTCGAATGTCATAGTTACAGCAAGCTTTCGTCCACTTGTTTTGTAAGAAAACATTTGTCGTTTCCGTCGCTCTGCCTATGGAAACTCGACCTAACATGCTGAGTGCATTCTTTTGTTTTCTGTTCTGCAAAAGCAGTTTCTTACGTGTTACTAGGAAGCGTACATTTCCTGAATATGTTGACCTACTACGTCCCAGTTATCTGCTTTCTAGTATGTAAGGTCAATAATTAGCGTTTAGCACAAATGCAATTTGCGCAATTTTCGACTGGTTTGGGTTCTTCTGTTCCACACACGCGCAAGCAGTATGTTGTGGGGATATAATGTTTAGAGGTGAGCAAAATCGAACGTTAAGATGAGAATAGCACAACCGAAAATATGCTCAGAATACAAGTAAAACAGGATGGTGACATCTTTGTGAAATGTGATGAGTTCTTTTTGCGATTTATTTAAAGCATGTACTTAGTGGACGGGACGTATCCCAAAGGCGATAAAGCCCACAACACAGAGAGTTGCGAAGACCGGTATTGCTCACAAACACCTAATGGGTCAGGTTTGAACAAGAATCGGGGCTACGAAACTGCCATCCACCACAAAACTGATTGACAGATCGGCTATTCGATCCTCTGATTTATTTGGATGACAAATATTTACCCCATTTGACCACGGAGAATTGAACGTACAACAACATTGTGTAGATGTCGTTATCCGTGTGGTGAAAAACATGTGACTGACTGTCAATCATTAGATTTACTGGACCACAAATTTTACCTTAGACTGTCAACGGCGCTTTCCAGTTCGGTATGCTATAGAAAATATTTTTATGACCCAGCAGTAAACTAGAATATTATGAAACTTGTCGTGGATTTTGGAAACAAAAAGTCACTGTGAAGTTGCATAACTTCACAGAAGCAAGAAACTAGATCTTAATCAGTGGCTTACACTGAGTTTAAGACATCTCACTACTAAGAGCGGAATCATACCGTTTTGTCTACGTCTGTCGCTTCTATTTCACTTTTCAAAAAACTACTGTAAATTAGTGCGCCGTTCCTAGCGTCTATTTGCAAGCAAAATAATAGTAAAAATCACTGTCACAGTGATGTTGAAGTGTTAGTAACTGCGCCTGAAGATTCTTATACGTTACCTTCCGGGTACCAGCAAACGGAATGAGCATTCACTTGTATTCCCTAGATCAAATTTTTGGGCTATTCTGAGTGTCTGAGCAGTGTAGCGAAATGACAAATTTCATGAGATATCACCGTCTTTTGTTCTAAAACGGCGAGCTTATCCCATTACTTTGACTGATATCAGTCAATTGAAGCAGTCGCTGTTAGAAGGCAACGCCTGTTTTATTTATTTTTCCTCTTAATTCACTTTTCAGATAGGCATGACAATGCAAACGAAATTATCACGCTGTCTCTGCCTGCAGCGATCGAGTGACCATTGAAATACCAGCAGCTATCCATAGAGCAAAACAAACTTCTCATGCTCTTCAAACGCAGCACAAATTCATTTTAGGTGGTTTTCTGTCACAAGCACAGAAACCGTTCATTTGATCCCCCTTATAGTGTTGAAGCTGTGGATATTACAAGGTATAATATTTCACGGTGAGAAGTGCTGATTCAGTCAGCTCATTTTCTCACCATTAAATCTAGCACTGCTATATCTCCACTTTCGTTTGTTTCTGTCTGACTGAATCGTTTGGTGAGAATTGACCGGTGAACAACCGACCCATTTTGAAGGCGAGTAGAGTGTGTAGATGAAATGTTTGGCTAATAATCGACCAAAGGTGGATGGTTTGAAAACCAAATTTCTGCACTTTGGTTTGAAACCCTGCTGTTAATGATTGAGGAGATTCACAAGTAAGCAGTACCATCAAAAGTTATAGGTGCGAAAAGTAAGCCCTACTGAAAATATTTGTGAACTATCGTCGGATATTTTCTAGAGATCTTGTGTGGAATATTTTGTGACATACCTACAAGTATGACCATTAACCAGCGGTGATACTCCATAAAACCAGATTGCATTACCAACATCCAGCTCACCTGCCTATAGCACATTATAAAGTCACTTCGATTCTGGCCCACTGGCGTATTGACTTTACGATCAAGGGAAAAGTATATTCTTAACCCATGCAACCCACACATATAAGACATCGTCTTGTGATTTTCGAAGGCAATTTATGCAACACACCAGACAACTAGATGTTACTCTGCAGATTATCCTCATCGAAATGTGCCACATAATTTCACCGGTTCCAGTTTAGTTTTGGGCATCGTGTACTTATACGCATTCGCAAGGCAGACAAACCATCCTCTGTCACAAAATCCGGCTCTTGGTTCCATGATTTTACCTACCGCAACTAGCATATCTATGTAAACTTCTACTATAATCGTGACATTTGTGAAAACAGTAAAAGAAAACTCGCCAGTGAAACAGGTTTAGAGAAGAATAACGTCCACGACTTTTGATAAAGGTTACAGGACTTACCAGTGGCACTGCAGCTGTGAAACAAACTCTAATCGTCGTTTTGGTAAAATGATAGAAAATGTGTGCTGGTTGCAAATTTGTATATTTGCGAAAAGTAATAAAACAATGTTGCTGCTTCAAATATTGGACTTGTTCGATGCAGCGCCAGTCACCTACTGGAGCAGACATCGTGATCGCACACCCAAATGTTCTGCTTTTTGTAGATGTATACATTACAGAAACGGTTACAACGGTCTGTTTCGAATCGATACCAGGATGGCGTGTTTTTCTCCACGGGAATGGTCAGTCGTGGCAACATATTCTACAAGGGAAATCGGAAGTCATCTCTTGATTCATCTACCGATGATGACAGCGAGTCATTCAACGTTTGTGAGGACTTCGGGTAGGTGAGCTCGAGAAAAAGCATCGCTGAATGAAACCTTTCTCTAAGGATTAGTAAAGCAGCTAGCGGATAGTATCAGTGAGAACGATAAGCCTTTATTTGTTGGCACATTACTTTACCAAAAAATGGTGGCAACCACCACTAGCCACCCCAAACGTCCCAAGAAGTCAAAAGCAGAACGCATTCAATCGTCTCGAAAATATTTTCACCTCAGGTTTGCTTATTCGTCTACTGCTGTGACTATGTGAGATTAACCGCTTTAATTGTTATTCTGTATATTCGTCTGCCGGAAGCCCAGTACTAACGTGAATATCGTTGTGCGCGCAATGGACCAAGGCAAATGTGAACTAGTACAGATGCGAATAATTAATTCTCATACACAGTAGCAGTGGCTCTGCAATGGAACAGCCAGGCGAGGTTTACCGAATTGGTTTTAGGGATGCATGAAGATGCGTACATTTTAGTCATTTACCTCATTCTCCTTAACAAGCTGAACTTCACGCACAGCAGACCGCTGAGGATGGACGTTTATTTGTTTCAGCGCTGCACAAAGATAATGCCCAATTCCGAATATGACAGTTGGTAAAATTCGTTTAGTAAAATTTTAAATCATAACCCTGTGTGTTCCTTCCACTTTTCCGTTATGCAGTCCTTCCCAAAGAAACAAAAATGCTTGAACAGATTTATTTTCACGAAATTCAACCATATTTTTTCGTCATTACCAGAATGAAAAGGGAAACAAACTTTCCCTTAAGGCAATACAAAACCATCGCCGAATTTTTTTTAATTTCTCTTGGTTGATTAGAATGATTGTTTCGAATGTTACACAAATGTTGCTTGCATTTATGCAAAAGTCACTATCCTCTAGAACAAATAAGAACTGAGTTTTTTGCTCCGAGTGAAATATGCTGACCATGTATCTTCAGGACTGTTAACCTGAATGCATCTTGGTACAGGCACAAAAATGAACTAGATCGATAAAATAAAAGCAGTTTAATTTATTTTGAGAGGCATACATAACTAGTCCTTAAGAAACATCTAACGTACACCTAGACGACAACTATTCTAGCAACGGTTAGCACTAACGGCTAACCACTGCTAAGGTAATCCACTTGTCAGCAACCCTTTAGGTTAGACTGCTGATTTCCTTCTATTCAACTTCTCGTTAAAGCATTAGCATTTAGGACCAGCAGCTGTCGTGCGGAGTAACTTCCGAGATGTCTAACCCTTGATAAGATGTCACATTCGAGGTCGTGGTGTTCAGCCAACCTACGGTATTCATAAAACAGCATTTGTTCCGTTTTGTTTAAAAATAACCTGATGACGTTAACATACATTTTCCCATCACAATAAACTGGCCCGGACAGGACAAAGTACGGATACTGAAACGGAACACTGCCCATAGCTTTCCAGCTTTAAGACAACATCAGCTAATCCTGTCCTTCCCGGTGGACCGCATTGACACTAACGGGTTGATTCGAATTTGTACAAAACGGAACAGGAAACCTGTGGAAACATTGCTGGTATGGACAGGGGAATTTTATTAGAGAAACAGTTTCCAAATGATGCATTTCATGAATGCAACCTTCAAATCGACTTTCGTGCATCGAACAGGTTAGTCTTGACAAGGTTCGTGCGAACTATTGTAACTGGAGTCCCGTGAAAAGCAGCGCGATGAGACGAACCAGGGTGGAATTCGGTTAATTACTGGGTCTCTTTTTGAAATTGCAATCTACCAATTGAGGCATCTTCTTGAATATGTATACTTTTGTACAACATTTGAGTTGGCTAAGTAAAGAAAACTTTTCATCAGTTCGACTTTTCACTTCCAGGGGTGTTTTGAGTTGACAGTCGGTAAATAACTCAAGGATAAGCAGATTCGTCTAGCGCTTCCTATGATAAAACACTGTGCCGAGTAATTTTACGGAATGTAACAGGTACTAATCGCTGACATCATTCCATCGGTTCACTGAGCGCTGATTTTGGCCACCCAATCATCGTTAACAATGATATTACTATTTGCTGGAACTTGTCTACGTTCATTCAGGGTTTCATCCAGGCTGCTGGCTCACACATTTTGTTGAATTTCTTTGTTATATTAGAGGTTATCGTGCGAATATCTAGATCTGACCGCCCAACGCAAGTACATACCCTGAGAATGATCAAACCACCACCAACTGCGCGCACACTTCGACGATTTTGACATGAATGTTGAGAGAACTTTTGTTATCTAAATGCCAAGCTCAGCTTTCAGAACCTTACAGAAGTCGGACCACTTACCCAGATCGGCGTTACAATCGGACGCTTCCCCTTCCCCCCGGATGCACTTCAGAAAGTTACCACGCAAACCGGTAATGAAAACAACACGGAAGGAAACCAGTCGTTGATAATTATCATGTCAAGGGTTGCATATTTTGTCCCTGATTTTGGTGATTACTTGCTCGAATTCACACGTTAAACACGTTCCTACCATAGAAACGTCTAGTGGGTACAACGTTGATACGGGGAAAGTGCAATGTTTCCGCTCCTCATGTACAGATTTTGAGGAACTTTGGAAACTGGCATCTTTTGTGATTTACCTAGATTTTATTGTTGTCGCTTACTTGCAACCTCCTAGCAACAGTCTGAGGTTGAAGATATTTCCAGCAATATGTATTAAATATTTATAAAGATGAATGTACTGCACACACAAACCCAGAACTCTCCCAAAAAGGATGAAACTGACCTGGGAGAAAAAAGTCCAGTAAGTATAACATCGGCTTGCAACACTTAAAGAGTCATAACCAAGATTGGGATGTGAACTTACCCCGTTACAGTTATGGCTTCACCGGTAAAGTCGAAACAAGGGTAATTATGGATTTGTCATTGAAGCTTATGAAAAAGACCAGCAGCAGAAAAGACCTGTACTTTCCGTTAAAATGGTAATTACATACCCCGAGTAATTCGTTATGAAAATTTGACAACACTACAGAAAGTTGCCGGCGTGTAAATAAAAATATATCAAACTGACAAATAAGTCCCATTAATCAACGAGACAATAGGTAAATCACTCCATTCCACACTAATGTGTCTTGAAGCTTAATCAAGTAAATACGTCATCCCCCCAGGTCATATGCAAGCAAACAGATTTCGTTAAACTGCACACCGCTGATTCATTTAGTACAAGAATGACGCACGGAATCATCCACTTTTAGGGGCAATCAGCACAATCGGCTGCATGTCGATCATAGATGACTAACTTATGATTAATTCAAAACGCTTGGCATTGGTGTTGGAGGCTGATCATCACGATTTCACCAATTCAATTGGAACGGATCCTCATACAAAATTCAGTTGACTTTTTCGATGTCAACGAAGTTAGTCTACCGAAAAACCCTGAAACTAATCGCACTACCAACAGGCCTTATCTCAAACTGTGAAAACGTGACCGACTGTCTTTTTCATTTGGACAGTTTGAATTCCTAAAAAGTTAGAAAAATCATCAAAATTGTGATCGAAACCGAACAGCTAATTTCCATTAACAGCAAACGATGCCAAATAGGCTCGACTTTCCGGGTGCTGCATGCACTACAAACCACGTATTCATGACCATAAGCACGTAAGTGAAAATTGATGGCGATTGAAAATAAGTAGCCGGAAATGGTTTTTCTACACTAGTAGCATTTATCATCGCGTTCAACAGCTACTTAACTACAGCTTGATTGAAATCGCACTTGAGGACTAACTAAACCAACAGCTGTTATACCTCTAAAGCAAAATGGCCTGAAACAGCAACATCTAGACCTATAATTATAATTATGGAAGCAACACAACGGTTTCAGCTCAATTGTCAAATTTTCATTCAGCATTAAGGAAAGAACCTTTACAATCGATATTCTAGGCGACTTGTCGATTTCTCTGCAAATTTCTGCCTGAATCCTATTGCGATATCCTAGTTTGATTGACAGAAAATGCGTCTATTCAAATTCAGGTTCACATTTACACCCATATTTTAACGAACGAAAAGTATGCGGGTGGCTTTTAGATGAAGCAAGTCACGTGTTTCATATAGATGAACCTCATGACGATCATAATACTTAAGTGTCATGGTATATGGGTTGGGATCGGAGACTTTTTATAAGAGATGATTACAGACAAAGAAAAAACCACTTCGGACCAACTCGTGTCACCTTTCCTGATAAACACACCTCGACTTTGAATCACATAGAAGACATGGTGAATTTTCATACATACCAGTACGTAACTGGTCAGAAAAAATAGTCCCATGTTACAACCGTGGATTTTTATTGGTAAGTTTCCATCTATATCCCTCGAAATTTATTGTTCTTATTCGTTTTGATCGAAAGTCAAAATAATTGTTGTTTATAACATCGTAATTACGAATTACTCTAATCTTAAAAGTGTTACGAATACGGTAGATTTGGGCATATCAGACACTGGTTTTGTGTATCCCTTTGGAATTCTTCACCGGGAAATCTGAGGCCCCTAAAGCAACAACGGATACACGGATTGTTTGTATGTTCATCTCAATAAAAATCAAATGTTAGTTCGGATTCAAGCTAGAAACTCCTTTGAACACGCTTTTAACTCGCCATTCCTTACAATGATCATTTCGATGGAACAATACACAAAATGTTATCGACCCAAGGCATCATGTGTTTAAAAGCAGTCTGTCGGAATCCTGGGATTACCGTGTTTGATCGCGGTCGGAACACTGAATCAATAGATCTTCCGAGTAGTTTCATACTGACGAAATTAGTTAGACTTTAGTCGAAATGAATGAATTTCTACTATCTTTTACGTTGTCTTTTTCCACCGCGAAATTGAATCAAAGCCAATCAGCATGTGATTTTGGTTTGGATATGTGTTGCATTTGTAACATACGTTGTTGTATATCTCGACAACCAGCCTCTTGACACTCTTCGATTTTCTGAAGCCACCACTCTGTTGATCGTGGCTAGCTTAGTTTACTATTCATTTTGGTTTGTTCTCTTGCATCTACCGGTTATTTCTGCTGACTACTGAACAAATGACAAGACTGTGACATGCACATAAAAGCTGTAATGACATGATCCCGAATGGTTTGTACTAGGTAAAGTTTTTGTTGTTTTCGCTTAATTTTGCGATGGGAACAGTGTGCCCCCCGAATCCGAAGTGTATCTTTGTTAGATTAACTAGTCATCTGGATATACTGTCAAACATGCTTGGATTGCTGCTTGCAGCTTCGTGACATATTTGTGCGAACCTTCTCTGGCATATCAGTTTAGAAGCCACTACAGGTAGTTGAACTGTCCGCTGCTGGTTTACACAAGATATGTACCGAAAAAATTAACTTTCTACATACTTTTTCAAAGAAAAAATTAATTGTTTGACGGATCGGAATATTTTACAAATCTAGTGTAATCGATGATTCAACCACTGCTTTGCATTTTATAAACGACCGCAAAACTAGCACATATTTTCCTTCTCTTGTCTTTACTTCGTTTTTATCTCACAGTGAAACTCTTAGCCATTTTTCGGCACGGAAGGAACGGACAACGAAGGACTGTCGTGTAGGAAGCCGATCAGCACTGGGGAAAATCGTAAGGGTAAGACTCAGGTTAAAGCTTCACAGCCCTAAGATATGGACTCAAAAGGCTAAATAGAATGGTACTTAGTCTTTTTCTGATTTATTGCAAAACATTTAAAAACGAAAACATATATAAACAAAATTCTTTTTGTTGTTCCCTTTACAAATAACCCTCAGATGGCGAAATATTAGAGGAATATATATTTTTCTGAGGTAAATGTTACAGAAGTGAATAAAATTCAAAATGCAAGTCGACTTGTTCAACAAAAAATAAAATGAGCACGTGGTCAAAGAGAACTGGCATTCAAATCAGTAGTACTGGGAAGCCACCGGCAGTTACGGAGTTTGGTTGCCGCACTTTGTGCAACAGAGTTCGGGCAGAAGTTCACAGTCTCATTCCCTACCACACTGACCGTTTTTATCAGTATGATTGTGACCGAAAAATAACATCACAAGATAATATCAAAATAACGTTCTTTGTAAATTGTTATTTGAATTATCATGTTATCCTGAAACCAAATCGATTGTTTGTGGTGCATTCGGTTAAACGAAAAATAAAGCATACATGCCCTTTTTGCCCCAGTTGGGTGGTATTCACCAAGTGTTAACTTAGCCTTTCTAGGCCAATGTTATTTAGTTTTGTTCCCCTATGCCTTGTTGGTAATGAACTCATTTGTTGGCTCTGAAGTTAAAAACTGGAAACCGGGTGAATGATTCAATCTACAGCCTCGTAATAATGTTACTAGCAAGTGGAACGATTGATAGATCTTCACTCAAGGAAAACGTGCTTCTAGCTCACAAAATCTGACAAATCAAACCTAATTATTGCCAAGCCAGTGGTTTCCAACAAGCGGCTATCAACATGGTGGCACTTCCAAAAAATCTTTGCGGATCCGAATTCCCACTTTCCAAAGCAGCCGTTTCTCACTTCTACGGCAATGGTGCACGGGCAACGGACTGCTAACTAGCACGAACAAATTTGAAACATCCACCACGCTACCTACTCGATACACTTAGATCACTAAGAATTGCGTAGCTGAAATGTCTGTTCAATTCAAACGATCCGTCTCAGTCTATGTGAATGGTAGTCAGGCACTTGATATTTTGGTCCTTTGTGCTGCACAAACGTCTTTAAATTTTAGCACTGTAGTCACCAAAACAGAAACTCCAACTCTCCCATAGCATAAATTGTCATAACCACTGACGAGAATACGTGACCATGCCAGCGCCTCGGCGTTATTATTTTTGCCAGCCATGAAGATTTTTCCTTTTATATCACTGTAAAAGGCGCAACCGCCAGCTAAAATCACACTGAAAGCCTAACTGTCAAAAATCCCAAGTGCTGTGAAAAAATTTGTCGAACAAATTAAGGCACAAATCCATTGATTTTAAATAGTAAAGTTCCACTTGGTTCATTTTTCATCCATTCTGAAAAATTTAAGATTGTTCTCATGTTCATCCAACTTGCAATACGACCAAATTGTAATTTCCGTTAGACCGAATAACCTGTGCATTCGATTTAACCACCATTCAGATTTTGACCGATTCATGCAAACACTTGTGGGCAGATTTCCAACAGGCCTTGTCGTTAGAAATGGCAATAATAAGCAGTTTTTAGCTAGCCGGCTTTCTTCAGCAGTGAAAGCTTTTAGTTTCCGAGAATTTTATATCAAGAAATAGTTTTCGGTTGAGAGAGAGAGAATGCCTTGGACTACGCTGTGGTAACTGATGGCATTTTCCTCCGTGATTTGGATAGCTTTGGGCAAATATTTTGTTTTAACCAAGTGTTACGCCTTAACTTTTTACCAGTTTATACAGATCAAATATTTCCTGAATAGATATCCAGTGCTGAATGTACAACGAAGGCGATATCATAAGAAGAGTCATTACCAAATTTTGTATGAATAAACTCGAAATACCAGACTTCCTACCTGTATTCGGCTGTTCTTTGTCCGATTAGATCAAGATTCACGTCATCAGTCAGTTGATAAGTAATTATTCTTAATAGGGCATTAACCGAAAAGACAGAAGAAGTGTTTCGTTCCTTAGTTCCAGGAAAGAGTTTGTGGAAATCGATCATGTGCTAGACATGAAGGTGGACATATATGCTAATGGGTCCTATTAATACGATTGCATTTTCTTTATTAGACAAAATTTTATGGCGGTTTGAGCTGATTGCTTTTTCCAAGGCCAGTGGAATGTCTGGATGCTAGATAGCAGTAAAAGAGATTGACGACTGAAGATTACAGACGGAACAGATGCTTAGTGTTTAGAAAAGAAAGGACAAAGATTTTCATGCACTTTTTCAACAGTCAGACGCTTGATCTGCAAATTTTGTTTCCCGAGCATTTTGTCAGCCAGACGCATGTCAGAAGCATCATTAACAATCTACAAAACGTGACATTTTTCAAAGCCAGCCATAACCAATATCTTGACACTAATTATTGCGCTTTGGGTTCCTCCTACGGCCATGCAAGAATCGTTAAAATATTTTCATATTACTCCAGGAATAATTGATCTTTTGATCGCTTCATTTAGACTGATGGATGTCGATTTCAATACTGTTGAATTCCTGTGAAACTAAAGGTTGTGAACAAAGTTGACACAAGGTAAAATAGCATTTCAATCTCTACGGCCACCCGAAGGATGTTGGGTAGAGGATGGAACCTGAATTTCACGAAGTGAAAACCAGGACAATGATGTCAAAAATTTCAGCATCGTGAACGACTAAGTGGAAGATCTTGAACATTGAAAGTAAATACGCGTGTCTTACCTTTTTTCATCCATAGCAAATACACATTTTTGTGTTGCATGTGGTTTTCTCGAAACCGCTGCCTTCTGACTTGGACCTGTTTCTCCTGAAGGTGGTCACAAATGAAGTAAGTTTATTGCAGACGACATAGGTGAAACATTTACCCTGTAAAAACGATCGATTTCCGTTAGCAGTGAAGCAACCGCAATGATATGAACGTAATTCCAGCATGCTATTCCTTAACTGTGAGTGAAAAACATTTGTGATGCATATAATAAACATTCCGAAATCCATTAATCGTATTCTGGTTTTTCACACTGAACAACTTGCTGATCGGATGGCACACGAGTTACTTATCATTCCCATTTTTTGTTCACAGTTATTTCCTTACCAGTTATCCTCGAATTCATTCAACAACTTAGAATTTAACTGAATTGGACTTTGTTGCCTCTGGTTTTTTTCCCCTGTTATAACATTACCCGTGAAGACGACATCCACAGGAAAATGAACCAAAGTGGACCGACTTCCATACGCTCCAATTGTGCTTTTATATAAGTGAAGACGTTATAGGGTGCCATTTCTTTCTAATATTGTCAAATAAACTGGTTAATAAAGCGTTAACCCTAAATCATCTAATAATTTTTTCCTCAATGGTGCATTTAGCGACTAAACGTACTTCAAACAAAATTCAGAAACACTACTTTTCAATTCGCGGAGATGTAATCGCAGATTTTTGTTTTCCAAAACTTTTCATTTAAGAATATGCTTAGGTAGTGGAGTTAGTCTACCTTATTGCTGCAACCATGATTCCAGTGTTGATTGGCACCGTAACCATTAAGAATTGCAACTGAGTGAACTCGAGCATTTCACCTTGGGTTATCTCCTAACAATTGTCGCTCACATTGTAACTTTTGTCTGTATTGTGTCTTAGCAATCGAATACTTAATCGATGTTAACTGAGAATTTGTGGCTCCAAATGCTCCGCGAAGAAATATTTGTGAACCACAAAAGCCCTAGAAATACTCACCATGTAGTAAATTTCTGTGGGTCTTTCTCAAAGCCTTGCCTGTGCTTGGAGCACCCGCAGCTCACTGTACGTGAAAACTTGTAACGAATAGGTACAAAGTCATGTGGTGAAGTTCAACCAACCGTTGAGCACCTGCTTGGCTAACTTAAAGGCTAAGGTACTCAAACCGTAAATCTTCTTCTTGGATTCGCTTCCCAGTTACGGCGTAACAGATGTGCACTGCTTAAAATTCTTAACGGGGATGAAATAGCTGTACAGTGCTTTAAAATGGATTCATGCATAGGTTTCGGGAACCGAACAGTTTATTACTTAAAGACGCCGTTTCCTTGCCCTGTTTCGGTGGTCACAGGTATCCAGTTGCGACGTTTAGATGGGGAATTGTTTAGCAATGTTTACCTGTTTCTCAACGGAATAAGCATAGCAGTTACATTTCGGAATCGACGACAAACTTCAAGTGGACCTAGAGTTTTTTTCCATAGAAAGCTCAAATTTTCATCCATGATCTCCATTTAGAGAGTCTTACCCACTTACTTCAAATATCATCATGGTCAGGAAATTGCTTTCACCGAATTTCAGAGGGAACATTCAGCACTCCGCATCAGCACCGCTTACAAAAATCGCTCATGTGAAAAGCTGTCACTCACGGAAAGCGTTACTTTCTCCATTCGTCGCTGAGCAAACGGGGAATTTCTGAATGTGCTGGATCGAAGTTACTTCTGCACAGTCCCAAAGATGCCTTAATCTTTTCTGTAAGTTTTGATGGCAACCGTAATTTCGTTGGCAGTTCCTTGGCATATTCGACTAAGTAGAAATTCGGCTGGGCCATAAAGTATTCAGCAAACTGTTACTAAGCAAATATCAGTCACTAATCTTCTAAGAGAAAAAGTAATTTAGAATTGCATTCATCCTTTGCAGTTCAGATATAGAAAGGAAATTTTGATGAATAAAACGTGGAATTGTTTGTCTAACCATCCTCGACTTATACCAAACGAGGCTGAATTTCCTGCTTGGTTAAATCTCTCATCCAAATTAAATGGATACTCTGTAAATGTACTCAATTTCTTCAAGTAGTGCAGGCCACATTCAGTTGTGCTGCCAAAGGGGATCCGTTCCTTTGTAAGTATTCCAGAAAGCTTTCCTCTTAGACAATATTTTTGCAAGTGTAATGATTGAATATTACAATAACTATTAGACAAACATTTTTGTTAAGAATGCTCGTTTACAAGAAACCTTATATTACCGGTTGAAATCAAAATGGTTTCTTATTTGTATCTCGGATGAGGAAACTTTTTAGAACAGTCACAAAATATTTTGTTCGAGTAGGGAAAAATATATTTGAATCCCTGTCCCTCGGAATTTCGACACAACAGCCTGGAAATCGTGGAACTACGCCCCAGTGAGGCAAAATATATCGAAATTATACTTTATATTTATGGTGGTTCATTCCGGTGTCATAAATCTGAAATTTAGAGCAGTTTAATATGGCCGACTAGACACGATCAAAAATCTCTCGGACCTGTCACAAAAATTGTGTAAAAAGTGCAACCCGCAGCCCCTCTTCCCCCCCCACCCTAACAACACAAAATTTAATCATGACGCATATCACAAACTCAGCTGAGAATATCATTTGACAATTAAAAATATAACCTATGCCACCCTTCTCACTTATTGCAAGTCATTTAATACCATGTGTTGGCATAATTGCTCTTAATTAAAAACGAGCTTTTTCGTCATACTGTGTTGTTTTGTGTCCCTTGTCGAGTTATTCGCGATTACTAGCCTTCTAAAAAGGTTGCGAATAAAAAGGCGGTACTTTGCACCGAACTACTTCGGGTTTTTAGTGATCAGGAAGGATCCTTTGCAAACACTAGTCCTCTCAAGTAACGCACAGAATATTACATTGAATTGGTGCAAGCATGATGATTGTGCTTGAGAGAGGCAAAAAACAAGATAGGTGCGCAGAAATGAGCACTCAGTTGACTTAAAAGCAAAAATGAAAGCCATATTATCAGTAGACACTGAAAATTGTCAGTGACAGGTTAGTAAGACAAAGCAAATTACATATGCAATACGAATTAATGATCTCGAATAAACAACAAAAAAGCCTCCTGTGGCATTTTGAACGAATTAGGTTTCGTTACGCATGTACCACCAACAGTCAACCTTAGTCAGTTTACCTTGTCAAAGCCTTCGCCGTAGCACGTGTTGGTGTAGTCAGCATCGACCGCAACGTTAATCAGCACTACGCTCGAGCAACACTGCAGGAGATTTCATTGAAAACTTCAACTACGGTTGACTGATTTCCACTGGCTATTCAGAATAGACAAAAAGGCCGCGGATATCAAGTCGTTCATTGGCTCACTGTTTAAGTAACAGTTAAACGGCTGGACAAAGGAACGTCACAATATTCATAAACTTACCAGCACACAGGATAGATGCAGAAACGGAAAAGAAAGTTCTCTGTCATATCACTCAACGAACAACACTGAATCGAAAGAATACTATGAAATACATAATGGATACCAAACACGATAAATGTAGGCAACTAATGACTGAACTCTTCTAAGGCGCCGTAAAGTACACTGTCCTTTTTGAACCATAATCACGCAACATTCGGTTAGGATAAGAAACAATGAAGAATTTCTTTTGTTTTTCAAGAAAGACGCAATTAGACAAAGTGGCTTAAGTGCCCACGATATTTGGGATGCAATAAATAGAAAGCGGGAATTGCAAACGAATTTTAAGAAGGGCGAAGAAAATCCGGGAAAAATCCTGACTCACTGTGACAATTGTGAGCACGTTCTTCAATCAAGAAAGATGTGTCGTATTATTTGCTGTTCCAAAGTTTAATAAGGAAGCAAAAAGCAAGCATGATTCGGAATACTTGCGAAATGTGCCCCATCAAATGTTTCCTCAGTTGCAACAATTTTCTGTTGTCCGTACATTTTTTTCAATGAAATTCCTGAAATGAGGCACTCATCTAACTGTCCGTGAAAATTCCGAAGGTTTATGTTGTTATTTCCTTCACCTAACTGCAAAGACAGTAAACACTTTTGCTCTCTCTATCCTTGGGTGTTATCGAACTGTGCAGAGTTTACAGCATTCCAGTTGTGGAAAGTTCTGTTCGCACGCCGAATTTTTAAGCCAAATCTTCTACATGCTCACGCAGACCATGGTTAAATAGCCTCAAGACGATGTCTGAAGACCCAGTGGTTGACCAGTGACAATGTCTCGTTTACTGATCCAGAGTCTCTTAGTCGAATAAATTACGGCGAAAATAAAAAGTTAGCCCCAATCACGTTAACAGCAAAAGTAATACTGTATTCTTAAGTATTTACTTGATACACACTTTCCGATCAGACAGTGTGTAAGTCACCTTAGCAGATGTGCGAGAATGAAAAGCGGTTTAATTAAACGTTATCTTCAAACTAAACCTAATAGACCCACAATCTGGTTCACTATTAAGTTTTCACTCGGTAACTCTTGATAAGGCAAAGCATAACTGCGTTGCGTACTTCATTGGAACAACCGACCAGGACAGTTATTCCAGTACGGCGAACTTTAGTATTTAATATAAGTAAACGATTACATCGAATAGCTTTAAAGTTTATTCCATTCTTTATCTTGTTAGTCTACTTCATGCTACTTTTTATTAGGCAAAAGGTCTTTATTTGTCAGTTTAGGAGATATAACGTTTTCACATGAACACTGGACATCACCGATTTTTGGTGCATGCAGATTCATCGTGTTTATCTATCCCAAACTATCCGCTGCCGGAAAGCACTTCGAGCCTCAACCTAAAAGACTAAGTTTTGTCTGCCAAAAAGTTAAAAGGGTATAACTAATGAATTTATTTGTATTCCCTATCTATATTACCTTCCTTCTTTTGCTTTCATAGTAAAACTGAGTGTGGACTTATAAACCAGGCTTATACCGGATTTGAAGTTCTCTAATTGAACCTGACTAGGGACAACCGAAGTCATTAATTACCACCAAATTAGTTGAGAAAAACCTTGGTGTTCAGTAGTCTAAAGTGCCCAATAAAATCAAGTTTTTATGACGTCTTCAGTGAGTGAATTTGCAGTTAACTAATATAAAGGACATTCAACATAAAGAACAAATTATTCCTTTTGTCGAAACGCTCAGGTGCATTTGGGATCATTTTCAATTGTGGTCAAATTCCCATAAAACAGTGTACAATAAGTACAACTATCTTTTAAGTCGATATTTCTAAAAGTTTGGCCTCTAATCGCTATTTCAATTTCACTTTTGATTCGAACAAAAACGGCTCTGAGCATTCTTTCGACCATTTATGCAAATTATAAAAGACAGCCAGGTTTTATTTTCCGATCACAAAAACGGCACAACTCCAAACACTGTTTGGCGCCAAGAACGTGTTTGATCATTCTAGGCAAGAAGTGATGTCTTTGCCAACAGCCCGTAATTTCGTTCACATTAGTTTCGTTCAAAATAGCATTTTACACAATAAACCACTTGTTCAACAATTTCAACCGTATATGTAATTTAGGGAGGATAAAAATAGGGTAACAGACAGAAGCTTTTGTATTCTCTGGTGCCTTCTAAACAAAACTATAATTGGTATTACAACCCTTTGAAGTTCCAGCAAGGCCTAAGAAATGTGTGCACGCGCCTTTCTCCGTAAATTTTCTTATCCTTCTCTCTCTGATTCAGATACAGTTACCTCACTACCGCGCTACTCACGTTCTAAACTTTGGGTTTCAAATAACAAATGCCTTACCGTCTGTTAAATTGGCGAAATCTTTGTGTCCTCTTCTATTATAAAATAAATTGTCATTAAAATGAAAGCACTCTGATAGGTGAGATCTAGGAGACCGTATTTCCTTCACCCAAATAGTTTTACCGTCGGTGTTCGATGCAGCCCTTCCCAAAATTACTGAATGTAACAGGCATTTAAAAGACCGGTTTATGCACACTTGTAAGCAATATGCAATCAAGAGTCCTGGTTCCTTTTGAATCATGGGTGCGCATCGTTGAACTCCAGTATTATGGTCAAGATCGAATGCAAAATAATATGAACTGTGAATCAAGTCAACTTAGCAAGGAGTGGGAAGTAAACATGGTTCTAAGTACTCCCCAGACGGAATTGAGTAATGGCCAGTTTAATGGACTCCCAGATTTGCTCACTTTTCGTCTTCTAATTTCAGCTTTAAATCAACAACACTTATGATCCATCTATGTCAACACATATAACTCGTCCGTGTAAAAGCGTCCATTTGACTACTTAAGATTTTGCGCGAACTAACTGGCTAGTCACCATCACTGCCTCTGCCTTAAGAAGAGACGACCGTGTTAGATAAAGCCACCACAAAAAATCCCCTACTATTCTTCCCTAGACTGAAATCCACCGTTAATTTTTTTAATCTACGACGAAGATTTACTTGCATGCTGCCAAAGACTTATGTAAGTGCAAGAATCAGCTAAAACATTACCTCGGTAACCTTTCTACAATTTTTTTCCTTGTAGCCGTTAGTACTTCATTATTATGGTTTTCAAATTTTCCACTTATTTTCAGGTTACCAAACTGGAATCCCACAAGTTAATTTTAGCTTACGTCGAACGACGCAACAATGCAAATCTTGGATTCGATGGTCTGATTTTCCTCTCCGATACACATAAGAAACAAAGCATAAATAAATGTTCTATACGAGCCCATACTATTAGGTTTAAGTCAAGAATTGCAAGCCAGTTCATCACGGCATAAGGTTTCCACGTTTTCAGGAAACTGAAGGTTATCTTTGACGCAGATCACGTTAAAAAATAATGTTATGCGATCTACCAAAGACCATCTTCTCTAGTTTTTCGCGGGTCTGTATCTTGCTGAATTCGAACCTCTGTCAAATTCAGGTATTTGTAATAATATTCGTTAATCTAGGACATCAAGTTTCCGGGATTTCGGTCACTTCCTACTTGTAATTTCTTCTAATGTGCAGTTATCCAAATAACGACGTCGATGGATAATTTGATAATTAAATCCCTAGTTGCAATCTTGGATGACTGTGATGCGCTCTTTGCCAATATTCTGAAAACTCTAGCACACGGCGAAATTCCCAAAGTTACTTGCAGTTTCCCTTCGTTACATCTGTCTGTAGACCGTGACAGAGCCACTTAAAAATGTTAAAGGCAGAATTGATCGCCCTATTAAATATTTTGTCTACGACTGACCAGATATTTGTAAGCCGATTAGTCGAGATTTTTAGTGTCAAATGAGGCGCCACAATCTGTATTGATCAGGAGTTTCAGAATTTTCATTCACGAGGCATCTTCACTTACCTCAGGGTCATTCAAGCGCTTTAGGTTAGTCGCTCGCATCGTTGTGTTGTACTGTATTGTATGGTGTTTCATTAGATTTCTGTGTACACAAACGTCGCATTCCAGTCAAAAACGATACATTTTTCACTTCACCAAAATAGAGTGTAAAAGGACGGAGCGAAACATAAAACATTTAAAGTTACGAGAGATTGCGTAAAAAGTCGGTCACGACCGATGGATGAGAATTTGGGCTGGTTAGGTAGCAGACAAGTTCCTGTAGATATTCATGCAAGAATGTATGCAGCTCAAGATAGCATGTCTCCTTGCTTGAGAAAGATATTCTTACAGGTCATTCTGAGGGGGTTGGGACGGATGCGAAAAATTTTATGCGGGAAATTTCCCACGCGGACAGGTGCACACTGCACGGTTTGATGTACATTTCTTTCAGTCGTATGTAGGTTACACCACCGATAATTGACAAACTACAATGAAAGTTTCCGAATTCTTTCCCTAGTAAGCCAAAACACAGCAGTGCAATGAAGAACTGTGGGAAAAATACACTGGCCATCAAATTGGAAGGCAGTGTTTTATTTAACCTGGAAACGCCATAGTCATTTTGTGTAACACGATGGGCTTCTAAAGTCCTTCGCACAATTGGAAATGTGAAAAGACCTCATATTTTCATCGATAATAATTCCTAAGTACTTTACAGAATCTACCCTAGTTAGTGGTTCTGTGTTACTGAAAGAATGGTCAGCTGGGTTAGGAGACCGAGAAAATCTAAAGAAACACTCGAAACATTTTGATAAATTAGGATTTAACCCAAAAGGAATGGAAAAATTTGAGAAAGAGGCGGTGATACAATGAGCCGGTATCAGTGAAACCCATTTGGTACTAAAATATCAGCAGCAATGAATTGGTTTAAAGTATTGTTTGCTATGCATTTTTGCGTCCAAACAAACAAAATATAGCCACCATTTTTATAATGTTGGAATAATAAGTCATGTGATGTCCCTGTCTCTCACGTTGGTGATCAGTCACATTCAAAATTGAAAACAAAACTATCCATACACCTGTGGAATTTTGTGTTGGAATTTTCTCTTTTTATGAGGCACCATTATTTCATGTAGCCTTGCACTGATAGGGGAGAAAAATGCTTCTAATAGCAACGGGTGTGGGGTGCAAAATAATTGCGTAATAAAGCAGGAAATGCAAATATCCTTCGTGGCAGTGGAAAGCAATGGGTGCTTTGAATTCGGCAACTAGTGTGGCAATTAGTGACCGAAAACATGTTCATCAAATGAAATTTCTAACAGACAATTCCGTGAAAATGTTATTTCACTTTTTCATATCTATCAAAGTTGTTTAGTCTAACAGGAATAAAATGACAGAAATCTTCTAAGCGAAGCAAAATAAAAGAGACCATGGATAAGGGAAAATTTATCCACGAGGTGACTGAGATATTCCTCGAATTCTAAGAAAGTTAGCGGTACAAGAAAACAAGAGATGTTCGGTAACTTTATATCAAATCCTACCAGAAGCTTATAAAAGTTATTCAAAGTAGAGCGATTTTCCTCCTACTTAATTTCAGTCATGTGCAGGCGGTCCTAGACCTAGAGTACTTTTTATATTACGACATCGCTACCTGAATCTAGATGTCAACCGTAATATGCCTGCCGTCATAATGTTATGATTCAGTTAACCGTCGATACAATTGATACTGCTGTCGTATTGCCAAAATTTCGTGGCTGCTGATGAAAAATACATTCCTATGGAAATTATTTTTTAACCAAATCAAAGTGACTAAATATTACCGACGAACAATAGTTGGGTCTTTGATTACCAGTGTTTGACGATACCGGATTGGTAGCATTACACGCGTCAAATTATTGTGAAAAATCTTACTTCGTCCTCCCTACTGGACTTGTGACGTACAGATGGTAGCTGTGGGAAATTGATCGAACTTCAAGCGTGTCCTCTTTCTATGTAGAACCAAATCTTACAACTGACTGCTGAGAAGCTTCCTCGCTTTCCACTGAATAACAGGCATATAAACCCAAGTACCTAGTTCTTTAAGCTGTTGCATACTGAAGCCGAATGCCTGCATATGGTGATTATTTCACGAATTTCGGAAACATTCATAAATGTACGTTATCTTTTGTGTTACACCGAGCTACAATTAGTTTTATCGTTATTCGAATTCCCAAATATCCAGAAGTACAAAGTGACTTCATCCAGTTGCCCTTACGATTGCTTTTCTCGGTCTCGCTGCCAAGAGTGATCCTAATCTTCCTTTGATATATTTTAAGGTACCACTTGGCGTCAGAAGTTTACATAAAACTCCAAAGACTCCAACCCTGTGTTTCTAACCCGAACGGTCAAATTTACGGCCAGATCACTGAGCACTTCCGCGCAGGCTGGGTGCTCGTCCTGTAATTAGTCCCAGGCCCTTGATTCAGTGCATCAGCCGTTCGTCTTTATGAACCTAAACGTTGTGTTTCCGTGGCCAACCTCTAATCTGATAACCAAGCCAAATTTATATTGAAGTTCAGCCAACCGAAATAGAGCATAGCTTTCGTTAACTTCCATTTGAGTAATTTCGAAGCATTCTACGGTATTCTGTTGACTTCTTCATCATTCGCTATCAATATTAGTTTTACTTCAGTGTTTTCTTTCACCTTAAACGCTTAGGCATGAGAGCACTTGTAACCTCTTTCAGGTATATTCGATTTTTCGAATATTAGAAAATTCAACAAAAAGCAACCCCAATCCGAAGGCTTCACATACCATTCGGGTTTAAAACGAGATCCCTGTGAAGTGGTTTAGGTCATATTCCCCTTATCCAGCAGACCATCGAATTCCTTACCAATTTTATCCTTTGCTTCGTTTTCGTTAACGTTACAACAATGCATTTAACTTTCCCAACGGGGCCACCACCAAATAGAGAGGTGGACATCTTCCTTGGGTGAGAAATCAGACCTCCGATATCCTAGTTGATGCGTCACAAAGCTGGTCTCCCGGTGCATGGAAATAGTCATTCATTAATAACGGAAATCGACAAAGAAGCAAACATGTGCTTTTCAATTGAATTCGTTCTCAATACAATAAGTCGGTCCAGTCACCTGACCCTCCGAAATCAAACGTCACTGACGTCAATTTCGTGAGTGATACCGATCTAATTCACTGATTATGACGTACCATTTCAAGGTGTTTCCTTTAATCACGATCTTATAGGTTTGTTAGACGATCATGGTCAGTCAAATTAGTCACGTTGACTGTTCGTCCAGGAGGAAGGAATAACATTGCATTTGGAATTGAAATCAGTATATGAAATTCTGTCAGTTACGGTAAGGGACAGATACGAATTACCAATAAGCACTGAAATAGCTTCGACCCAAGCTGCGGGAAAGAAGTAAATAAGATCTCAACAGAAGAGAAACAGGCACCACTTGTTTTTACAACTCATGCGTTTATATACAAGGTCGGAAATATCCCGATTGGTGGAACACATTGGTGTGTTATATCCATGGTCGCAACTAGGATTTGAACCCCGGTTTCCGAACTAGGTAATGTTATTTCATCACCACCTTGTTCCACCCGAGTTGGTCAGAGTTATCCAGTTTGCTCAAATGCTGTCCTCAATTGTCTTACAAGAAGAATCACTTCATTTCCGTGTTTTGTTCGTTTCGTTCGATTTTTTTCCCAAAATTGCCTTCATTCCGACTTGTATATTTATCTATTCTCATTCAACTCACGAGTATTCCCGATAGCAATCGAATAAGAGTTTTGCTTGGTGTTGCTAGATAAAAAAGTAAGTCTGATTAACAGCATTCCTGATGCTTATCTGAATTCCTTTGCTTGTGTGATCTAACAGATGCACAGCATCAAAGTCGGTTGTTTTTAAGATTATATTGTTTACACACTTGTCATGTTTGTGTTTTTAGTGGTTCTAGAGTACACAAAGTGATAAAATTCTCTCAGGGTGCAAAATTGTAACCACCCCACTTGGCCCGAGGGCAAAAACATGTCAAAAGCAGGGCGACTTGCTCAGTAGTGCACACCATTCCAGTTGCAAATAACCAGAAAGAAATGAGAATTCCAAAGTGAAAAAGTGGACAGTAAAATTTTGAAAGGAACCTGTGGGCTAGGCTCACAGAAACAACACAATTTCCGCTTTCATAGTACATTTGGTGGGTAAGCATAATAGTCCTTCGAAGACCCAGTGATGTGCTAGCCATGACTTGAGACCTAAAACAAAATTTTTTGTTGATTGTTCCACACCTGGAGCATTGTTTTGGGGCAGAAACATCGGAGCTATCGTAATGGTCATTAAGCCGGTCAACTCAATGGGATGCATTGGGCCTGGTCAGTTGACTTATGATCAAAAGGCCAATAGAATCCTTACGTGATTGCCGTCCTGGGTACGTATATTTGTAACCCTTCATATAAGACTCAGGCGCCCAGAGTCACATGCAGGCTGGAACGAGCACATATGCACATACATCTTTATTATAGTCGCTTTTGACCATGGCTGTGGACATTGCGGTCCAACGCAACAGTGCACCGCTATCGTGCTTTGTGCCCAATGCTGCTCTGCCAATAAGACCGTCTCCGAACCTCTGAGCTTCAAGCCAAATCAGCTGACTTACGTTCTCTTATGCCCGTTTTGATCCATCCACTTGATCCTGATTCCAATGACCGTTTTCAATTTTTACCTGGGTGACTGACAAGTATGGACCACATTATCTTTCTGGTTCTCTGTTTGGATTAGACATCCCTGTGTTATGCACCACCTTGCAACTTGCTTTGTGACGTAAAAGTTTGTATACGTGCCACACTGAAGCTTGTCCAGCTTTTCTGATTTGCTGTTCACCAAGGTGACCGTTATGCACAATGTTTGTCAGTTTCAATGACTATTCATTAAGCCGATTCCGACTATACTGTCTCGATCGCCTAGACCTTTTTATGATCAACTGCATTACCTTTTTCCGCCTTTTTTCCTAAATCGCTTAGTTGACTAACTACAGTACACGGAGAATCGAACTACTATGAATGAAGTTTTCTCACTACACTTTTTTGATGCCCCTATCGCGAACTGCTACACTGTATGCATGAACCGAGACAAAGACGTCGTTCGAAAAACAGAATATGTTATTAAGATAGTTACTATAGTGTGCTCGTCAAGTGTTGGGTCTGCAGTCAATCTTTGCGCTTCACCTGAAAGCACGTGTTCGATTCGCCTCTTCGGGCAGTCTTCTAGAGTTATCTAGTCTAGAGTTCAGCAATCTCCAGTCCTTGTCACCCCTATAACTGTCGAGTCGTTCCAATTTATACAGTTTGCCAAACATTTTGGTTCTCACGAGGCGCATAAACCAGTTCACATGTCAGCGGCTCCCAATCAGCAAGGGACATTCATTTCACACTGTTTCTTTGAAGATTAGATCTTTCGGTCAAGGTTGATAGAATGTTCTCGCAATATAACCCGCTATTTCGGCCAGAGTGACAAGGACATATAGGACGGGAGATTTCATCATACGTCCCTCTCAACCACCAGCTAACAACTCTTTTGCATGTAACGATCACTCGTCCCATTTTGCACGCCATGCTACCCGGTCTTCAGATATTATACGTTTCCAGGAACACCACCACTTAAATTACTTCTGTGAATTCTTCATTGGACGTTTGTAATTACGACACAGAAATACCCAGCTTCATTTAAATTAGCAAAAATTCAAATTACAGTGATATTGGTCGGACAACATAAAGCGCGAGCAGACAACCTTGGGCCTCAACTCGTGAAACTTGCTCCCGATCAAAAGTGTGGCCCGAGGACCCAAACTCTCCCCATTGCTTGGCCTCGCCTTATAAAACTAGCTGCAGGTTTTCTGTAAGCTGTTCCGCAGATCTCATCGCTCCTGAATCTGGTTCAGCCCACATGGAATTCATCCTCAGCACTATGCCCGCAACTGAAATCCCAAACTAAATCCTTTGTATCGCTACCGATTCACGTAATATCAATGGTGTCGCAAATACGAGTGTCTTTTTTGATGTATACGTGCACGCCCTAACTGACCGTAGCGCGTGAAAGTTTAAAGGTTTGTTGTAGCCACATCTGTATGACCGTACAACAATTCGTCACACCGAAGTCATCGCGGCTTCTAGTGTATCTAACCCTACTGTAGGCAATTCACTCCCAAGTAAATGCTACTTGGAACGTCTGAATAAACTTGCTAACGTTCGTTCTGATACCGGTGATAGACTGGGTAGCCTATGGGCCCACCATAAACTGTTCCCACCCAGCGCATGCTTTGTAACTCAGAGCATCCTGTGGCTATGTGGTGCCCTCCAACTGCGTCCAATAAATCATCTCAGATCGGTCATATTGCTATCAGTCGCTAATGGCACGCAATATCAATGATCGTCGATCGAACTAGTCCATGTATCTTGATTCCAGTCACGTGTCGATGTATGCAACCAAGTCTGGGCACTCTGTTGGTGGACCGAGACATTATTCGCTGCTGGACTGGAAAAGGCCTCAACGCACATTAACTGACGACCAAAATTCTTCACGTACCAGGTAATGCTGTATTTCACTGGTTGCTCCCCCTAAAAGAAACGCTATTTGCCAGAGAAACCAGTTGTGATTCAACCCGCCAATGGATCTTTTCGTTTCTTTACAGTTAATTGACCGTCGGCAAGACACTCTGGTTGGTGGGGAATGCATAGAAATTTTCGATCAGTGAACTTCCGGCTGTTAGTTGGTTTACGTAAAAACGGAGAAGCCTGATAATCCAACTGTGCTGTCAATATACAAGCTTTCGCAGTATCCGAAAATACCTCAAACTGTACCGTTTCATTAAATCAACTGGTCCAAAATCGCAAGGGAAGGGAAGAAGTATTAACAAATTAGACTAATGTCCAACTTTTGATATCTTCACATTTTTGGGACAATTGGTATAATATTTCACAATAAAGTTTCACTAACCCTCATCTGTATAATTCGCACCCACGAACTGCCTATATACGACTTGAGGTACCATCAGTCAGCCACGGAATAGGAAATATATAGGTCAAATTTATTGGTGAAACGCTTTGAGGCTGTAGGTTCTGATGACCTTAGTCCAGAAGTTTTAAAATGCAGAAGATCTACAGTAATCCGTAAGCTGGTAATAATAATCATCAGAATTCCTGGGGATAGAAAAAGATCCTTATTACTCGGTGAAAATTTTATCATTCCTTCGCAACGTAAAAGTTAGCATAAATTTTTCTGCAAGCAAGCAGATGTCAACTTAATCGCTTATTTACTGAAATGGCTAGCGTTCTTCTTGCATCGCAGACTTTCTGAAACTCGCATGATATTATTTGCTGGGAACTAGAGGGTTCCCACGGCAGTCCAGGTTGCTCACATCACGTTTTCACCAGTTAAAACTAAAAGCCAAGAATTATTATATTCCTAGATATCTGAGTGACCTTGTATTTGGTAACACACCTCTTCCTATGAATTGTTTGCTCAGAAACGGGTGGTCGAGAAGCATGTTTCTGCTCTCGGCGAAATTTACGGCTTCATTTTGGCTGCAAACAGTCCACGGTAGGCCTTTACCTCGAATTGGCGACATCACTGGCGCACGGTGAGGATGCCCAATCTCACCGTTCTCCATTAACTTTGCAGTCAACAGTATCTTGACAAAATATTTCACAGCTTCAGTGCAGGGGATTCTTATGCTCGTCCTCTTATGGATTTAAATCATGCAGATAAGATGGCTGAGTTGGGTGACAACTGACTATACCTCCATGAAGCCCCCACTCGTTTGAAACCTGGGCAGCAAGCTCGGAAAGTAGTTGCAAATTCACTCTCCAGGTTTGCCATACCCTCTTTTCTTACATTCACCATAAACATTTTCGTTAAACTGGAGTCTGCCTCACTATGTTATTGATAATGGAGAGGAGATCATCGGTTGCATCGCAAACACCCGACTAGTCTCAAATAATCTAAGCGTTAAGACAGTTAGCTGGGGTCAGAAGAACAACAACAGCGCTGGTGACCACCTACTCCAAGAATGCCATGCACACCGAAGACACATTGCTGACCAACTGACAATCAATTGGCATGCGGCCTCAATTACTACCAATCGATCATATCAAGCCTATCGCAAGGCAAGAATAACATACCAGCCAACATGAAAATGCCACTAGTAATTTATTTGTATGATTGCATCTAAGACACTAGGACAGCTCCGCTGCGGCCAGGACGTCAGGTTTTCACTGATTGGAAGAACTTATTTTGCCTCCTTTCATGTATTTTTGCTGCATGACTATTAATCATATCCAACCTTCAAGGATGATATTTTACGGTTATCAGCTTTTGGAAATCGATGCTTTTGCTTTCGTCTCCATGTGTAATATAGCAATGCTTAAGCAAGATGACGAGTACTGGGACCGACCGAGACTTGATTTTGCGCTCGCATTTGGTGACATCGAGTGAACTGGCTTGGTCGTGTACTCAGAGCACAAATTTGATATCAACTCTGTCGTGCACTTCATTTAAGCATATGAGATTGCCGAATGGTTTACATGCAACATGGTGACGACAATCGTCTCGTTATATCCTCTTGATTAGGCTGTTCATGACGACAAATATAGAGGGTTAGAAATTTCAAAGGAGATAGTATAGAACAATGTTCAGCAAAGATTAGCTTGTTTTATCTGATTTTCCTACGTATCGCGGTTTACGTATTTTTCAAAGCGAGAAACTACCTACAAAAATGATGCGTAAATCAAACCAAGAGTGGCTGTCTGCTTGTCTAAATTTTCTTAAAGCAGTTTCATTCCCACTATATTAATTCTGCGGTTTAAATGCCTAGCTGTCTATTCCCAGATGCATGGAAGTATATATTCATATCATATCAAACAAATGCATCTGTCATTGGCACACATCACAATTCACCCTCAAATTATGACCCCCAAGTTTAGTAATTACTGTCCTCTTGCAACCCTATCTTCACAAACAGAGATAGTATTAGATAATATCCAACGTTTTCCCCTATATCCGAGGATGACATCGTTAATTTACTAAAACCCCTGTTGTTAATATTATTTCCACCACTGTTACCCACTCATTCTGCCTTAATGTTCTTCAGCTTCCCTCCTGTCTTTTCGATTACAGAATAGCAAACTTCTAGGTATGGTTTATCTGCCACGTGTTGTATGTTTTTTATTCCCAAGGACTAATCAAAATGGCACAACCCCGACCCCATTCTTAGAATGAACACCATATTCATCGGCCAGATTTATTCCTTTTCAGGAGGTTCCCTCTGTTTGGAGCAGGTTTCGGTGGCAGAATATAATTCAGAATCAAAGCAGTTTGCTCGCTTAGACGATGAGTAATCAGGCTCCAGGAACATAATTCAGAGGAGTGTCACAAAACTTGACCCCTAGTTAGAAGACGGTCGGGAGTTTGCAAACAAATGACATATCGTCGTGCATCAAACACTCATCAATACCAATATTGTCCCAATATTTTCAGTCCCACAAAAATCTCACTGTATTTGCTTCATATTTTGATTGCCAAGTTGAAGAAATTTCCCAGAGAGCTAGGTGTCCAACGTCGTTTTGTCTGCCGTACCCATTATCTATATTTCCTTTTTGTGTGTCACAGTTTTGCCACAGTCGTTGCTTCTCGTATTCATCAAGCTTACTAAGGCCGAAGTTTTATTTCACTGATCAAAGTGTGAGTACAGATAAGTGATATTCAAGCGCTCTTTTGTCTAACTTTTCCTGGCTTCCGTCAGAGAGTTAGTCTCCAAAAAAGTCATAAATTTTACGAAATGGTTACCTTTAAACAGCATAACAACACGGCAGATCTTAATGAATAAAAGCATAATCGTCAACATAGTAAAACTATTCCGAATTTTATCCCTAAACTCTTGACCTCTTCTCACGGAGCGGTGAAAGGATTTTGATATTTGCATCGCACATTTGCTTATGGACGTTTTTTAGGTCTACGGATCAAATTTACCACCTATGTGAACTAACAAAAGTTGGCCTGATTCACGGTCGACGCTTTCCGAGAAGTGGATTGCGCAAGTGAGACCCTTCCCTAATCTCACCAACATCTTCATCTATCCCCAAGTGATCCTTTGCCATGCCTCGAAAATACACACTTCTTGGAGACTGTTAACCTCATGCAGGCAGTGTGACCCGATTCTCATTGTCTTTCTAACTGGTTACTGATGACCTGCAAAACTGCGCTGGGATGATTGACAGGTGATTGATCCTAGCTTGGGTTAATTCACCTACTGATAGTTGGTGAGGTTTTTACTTCGTCTTTGTTATGCACGTCTAAATCCACGAAGGCGAAATATGTGCTCACAACTGACTTTTGACTTTCGACGAATTCGCTTTACTTTTGAACAATGCAGAAAATTTATGTGCCATCCATGATGTCACTACTGACTGGAAGTTTCTGTTTCTCAGACTAGGGCTTATGAAATATGATTTACGCATGAGGACAGCGAATGACCCAAATGATAGGGAAAATACTTATTATTTTCAGGAAAAGCAGCATTCCAGAAGAGAATAATGAGCAGTATGGTCGTATTCAGCCTCTCCAGCTTGTTTTTTTGTTCCCGATTCTGCAACCTTGAGGAAAATTTTAAAGCAACGTACCGTAAGCACACCTGCTCACAATATTAGGCGAGTGAGCACTTGAACAACCCAAGCGGTCAGGAAAGCCGCTTCTTATCAGACTTCTTTTTCAGAACTACTAACTGGTTCAATGATTATTTCATCATTCGTAATTTTATTGTGATTAAAATTTTGTTATTGTAATGAAGATCCAGAACTGCCTAAAGACACCACAAACAAATAAATGTCGATATTATAGGCTGTGAGAAGAAATTCGAGATCAGTCGGCAGAATGGCTTCAATGATACAGTCATTTGATTCCAGATTTGGAAAAAACCAGCATGTGAATGCAATTACGTCTTGGTTCATTAGAGGTTAGTGCGACGAAATCGGTTTATCTAAATCGATTCATTCGTGCATATAATGAACAGATATATTTACACATACAGTAAATAGTTCCCGAATGATTGCAAGATTCCAGTGATAACTATGCTTGTATATTCCTTGAGAGAACCGTAGCGTAAAATGCGCCAGTGATTAGAAAATGCTGAGAAGTTAACAGTGAGTGCACAGGCAGACTAGGCTAATAGCAACGATAACTTTATCGCTCTCTAACAGCCGCTCGATGCTTTAGTAGCATTCCTCCCAGATCAGTTTTAAGGCATTTCAAGAACCCCTAACAAATTGTTTCTATACTTCAAAATCACAATGATTTGGTCAAAAGTGCTCCGCATCTCCTTGATTTGATTCAAATCCGGGAATCCAGGTGACCAGGAGAGAAATCTGTTTTCGTTAGTGTCCTGGTAAACTTCACCGATCTCAGCATTGTCGTAGATGCACCTAGATGTGTTCCTAATAGAATGCCTGATAAACCTATTTATGTTCACACAAAGTTTAACTTTAAAACGCAATACAGATGGCACTGCTTTCTCGTTCAACCGTTGGCTGCAACTTGAACCACTTTGCACAATTAGTGCACTTCTATCAGCCCAGTTTTTCCACTTTTACCTTAGGACAAAAACATTACATTGGCCGAAGGAAAGACCATTTAGTGCGGGTTATATGGGTGGGCAACAATGGGAGGCACTGGAGGTCATTTTCACATGAAATCTTGAGTATCTAAACACATCAACGATCCATCCCTGTTCGCGAGTATTGACCAACGCAGTTGATCTGGTGGCCTACCTGAAGATCTAAACTTTCAGAACAAAGCCAATCCGTGGACGATTTGCCTGCATATATTTACACATTTCATCAGTTCTATCCCCACAAAAGACGTGGACCGAAGTAACTCGACAATCAAATATGCACCAACAGCATATTTTTAGTTCATGCTTCACTATCCGGACTACGGTTTGACCAACCCAACAATTAGTTCCAAGTACATCCATGTATAGCAGGACTCCACGAGAACCAGCAGACCGAGTAAAAGCTAATACAAAATTCTGCAACAGTTCGCATGTGCAGTTTAACTCGTTCAGTACTGATTTCTACTATCTCAGATCTTGCGCTTATCCTCAAAAACACTTTTCTGTATATTTTCACTCCAAATGATCCGATATGCACTCCGAATGTTTTTGCTTCTGCTGCATACCAGTGAAACATCGACATGGTGCGTTCCTAAGCTATAGTTATGTCTATGACTACTTTGTTCGACCGAAAGCGTGTTGTTGTCCAAGGGCCATGTTAGCATTGTTATCTAATTATTTTTTCGACGGACTACAATATACACCAGTGAGTAGTAAAATGTTAAATATCGTTATCTAACTATTCAGGTGGGCTCAACCGACTTCCTGTTTCCCCTTACTGTTTTCAATATTAATCGCTGATTTAGCAACGCGATCCGTGCACATCATCTAAACAGGTCAGCTATGGTATCCTGTGCGATGGGGACAAACCACCATCCACTTTCGGCTTTCTCTGTCAGAGCTTTTTTAACGGTCAGCCTAATCTACTGCTTTGAATCTTCATTCTGTCTTGCACAGTCAGCATGCACACTTGATCATATTTTTTCTTAACACAGAATCCTTCGTTGTTATATCTTATGTCAACTAGTTCCTAACCACAACGACAAATTCCTGCGACGGATGTCTCACTTCGACACCAGTGCCATAAATTCCATGGTCAGTTAGTCCCTCGCGAAATCAAACGCCAAACTCCAAGTTCATATTTTTTCCATTAATGAGCTCTTCTATGCCAGTTTTTTTTATTTCACATCCTTTAGTGTGGACACTTTTTACACGGGAGATTTCAAACTTCCCCGGAGGCGACCGCCATTCAGTAATCGTCTAATCCTTGCAGCCCTAAAATGTTTCATCCACAGAAGACAAATTAGAAAAAGGCAAATATTTAATTCCAAATTAAGGTCAACTATGCTCCCTAGTAGTCAAAATGAACTGGCACCATTTTTTCATATTGTTCGTCCATCAAGATGCTTTAGACAGTGAAGTCATCATTCTGTTAAAACCACGTGTTCTGTTTGGTTCTTACCTGAAAGACTGAACTGACTGCTATTTGTGGTTCCATTTCTCCTAACAAACAGCGGAGGTTTAGCTACAGCTATCTAAACCGCGTGGATGAATACCTGTTTGTGAGCATAATGTCTTGTTATCCAGATGACAAATCAAGCACATGGTGGAATAGATGGCTTCAACAAGCGAAAAAGTAAAAGCTAACTCTTACAAAAATGCTTAAGATCCCAGAAAAGAAGATTATATTGCACATACCAAAAGTGATAAATATAATTGGACTAAAAATACATCTGAAATACAATAGCGTTACTTACTCCAGAAAAATGAGGCCCTAACATTATTTTTAAAATATTGCAAAACAAAAATAATCTATCGACCAAACGCCAAAGCAGGCATACAATTATGTTCCGAGGGAGACAAATACTCAAATTCATGGCTTAAAAAATTGGACTCTAGAACCACTTTAGACACAGTTTTCATCCTCCATTTTATGCCATTCAGAATTGCAGACGAAATGAGGCTGAATGTTTTTTTTTAAAGATCAGTCAGCTGAATCAAGCTTTGTCATTTTATTCTCTCCAACTCGACTGATGTCTTGATGGTCGAAATCTTTCCCACCAGCTCCTATGATTCCGAAAAAGAGATTAAAATGAATCGAATTGAAAGACGTGTCGTGGTGAATCCCGAACCCCGGAGAAAAAGCCGCTAATTAATAACAATCGGCCTTTGTGCTTTCTATTTATTCCTCAAGTGCAACGATTTGGAATGGCAAAAAAGCTGGGACTAGAATTATTCGCTCGGTACTGAGCCTTTCCAGTGGGACATAGTTTTGCAGAAGAAAGCAGTTTTGTCAACCACTTCACTACCTAACCAATGGCTGTCGAAATAAGCGTAGTTCTGCCAGACGAAAATGGTGCATAAGAAACAGGTGCATAAGAAACAGGTGAGTTAATTAAATAACTGAGGCTACAAGCGAAGGACACAGTTTCCGACTAGGCTATAATTCTACAAGTAACTTTCTGGTTAAGATGCATTATCATCAAGCGTGGATTTTAGATTAGTTCATTGCCACGTTATTGCTTCTTTTGCCCAGATTACTGATGATTCTATAGTAGAAGTGTAGGTTTCTGAGAAAGCAGACCGAGCAACTGAGTCTTAGGCAGTTCCGTAAACTTTGCCGAATGAGAACTGGAATTGAATGGGTACAATGTTTACCGATGAAAAAATGAATTTATTCGTTGTGTGCCAATGATCTGAGTGCCAAAATAAACAACAGTGGTTCTCCGGTAAGTCTCCTGAGTTATAATATCAGCACTGTGACTCAACGAGCAAACGCTCTTTCGGTGGATAATCCAGTTTCCCATTCCGCACAACCCGTGGTGATGTTGCTCAGTCTGTCTCGTTCCCAACCGAAACAGACTGAAGAGGGTAACGAAAGCGAAGGGCTTCTAAACGGAAAGCTTTACATTCCGGCATAACGATGTTCTACTTCAAGTAAAAATGTTCATATTTGGTGTGACGGATAAAACTTATTAGGAGATAGACGAATGTGTACCAGGCACACATTTATTATGAACTGAACTGTCTGCATATGCACCGGTTTTGAACACCCTAGGATATAAACTCTCGGATGCCTCATCCTGTTTGCATAACCATAAATTTCCTCTTGGACAAATGTCCACATTTCAGTCACACATTGATTGCACCCATTGCTTCATCACAATATAGGGAATGAAAATGTCTGCAAAGAAACGTTGTTTTTTCGCGGGAGATTCCGGAGAAATTTGTGTGAGAACTTCTGTCGATTTCTGAAGATACTTGCTAAATGAAGAACTGTTCAGGTTCTACCCATAAACTGGGAAGAGCATTGATGAAGACTAACTCAATGAAGCCTGATCGTGGCGTTTCAGTGAACCATCATGCCGAGGATGAACATAGTACAGAGACATTTTGTTCAAACCTTTCGCATACGGTAGAAAATTAAGAACAATTTGGAGGAAACCTAATTCACTGTTATGTAAGATGCGCGACTAATGACTAGCAACCTCCAACGAACAATTTTAGAATCTTTATTTAGAGCAGCAGAAAAAAATACAGTATGACAGACTGTATTTCGTTTTCGAGTGGTGAGTTAGACGATCATTTTTAATATCTTATTCCCCTTTGGTATTTGATTCGAACTGTTCGCCTAGATTCAATTTTAGAAATCCATAGGCCGGCGCCAAAGCAGCGAATAACTGCTTCGGCTATTAGCTTAGTAAGCTTTGTTTGGCTTGAACTTCCAACGAAACTACGATCGGTTCTAATGAGCCGTACATCGACCAAAACATAGGTAGCAAGTGAAGTGCTACATCAAAAAAACTTTCCAATTTTGACGGAAAGAGTACTTTTTTGTTTAACACCTCTCCCAGCTTCCAAGGATTATTCTGTCGACAAATTTCGTAGAAATTATTCTCATTCAAAAATCGGTCGAGGAGAAAGTCGTGTTCAAATAATCATATAATCAATAAGAAGTGTCACCTGGCCTCCACATAATGCACACGTCATTCGAGTGATTTTTAACGCTACACGAAAAACAGACGAAATTACACAAAGAAGTCAGTCTGTACAATTTTGCTTGGGTGAGCCTAGTCACTTTAGATCTGTTCAAAAGAGAACATGAAACAATGAATGAATGCAAGAACGTGCAGGGAAATCCAGACTATTAACAAACGAAAAAATTGCTATTAGGGGTAGTCACTGACCCATAGAAACTGACCAAATTAAAATGAAACACAAAGCACTGAGTCTTCTTCTTCGTCCAAATTTTCAAAGCAGAGTGAAAACATGTCACGAGATGCAAACATTTTGTTTAAGCTTTTCGATCGGGAACGTAAACCGCGACAAATTGTAGATTATAAATCACGAAGAATACGGTGCAAGCTGGATGAAAAGTTGTATATACACCGTTACCGGTGACGGGACTGGCGGAGGGCAGCAGGTCGCCTGCCTTGATGTCAAGGTAAACTACTACTCATGATCAACTTCGTCTGTGGCACAGATTTCTGGCTGAAGTCTGCTGCTGAACATAGCCAATAGTGTGAGATTTGTATTGTGCAGGAATGCATTGAAAGATTGAATTAATTCAATTTTGTAACCCAACGCGACCAGTTGTTCTGCGATTTGGGAGGCCGGAGACTTTGACTTCACACAGGATCGCGCCATGGATCTTGGCAACCATCTCGTTATATACTCTGATACTCGGTGAGTCATGCAGCGATCTGTTTTCCTAATGTATATGTCACCGCAACTTCACCGATTCATCCGTCTATCCAGAGAACTCCGCTGTATTCTTCACAATTTAACGTCTACAGCTTGCTGTGTTTTACTTTCACAACCGAAAACAGCAGACGAAATGCTCGTGTCCGATGACAAGATCTTTTCTGTCACGGTAGAATGAAATAATCCAGCGGAAACTGCCACCGACATGTGAATACCGCATGAATGTCACATAGATTGGAGTATCGATTCTGAGAGAAATTCGTGTGGAAAAATCGTGTTTTAGCCTATTAATCTTTTGCAGCTTATTGAGTAAACTTGCGATTAAAAATCACGGCCCTTGCTATAAAAGCAGCTAATGGTTCGAACACCGGCTATTTCTTTGATATTGACTGGGCATAGGCGAGAATTCCTCAAGGCATATGACTGGTTAATTCAAAAACAGTTGCACAACACAACAAACATTTTAAGTTCACGCCAAGTTTTTTAGTCAAGCTAATCCATATTTGGCGATATTCTGCATATCTATTCTGGTAAAAAAAAAACTGAATGACGTTGCAAAATATGAGGCAGCTATTTTGATTTACTTTGGCTTGACTAAAGGTTGCAGATTTGTTTTATCTAATCTCACCCACCGCTTTGAGTAGATTGATCGATATCACTTGCCGACATAAACAATAATCTCAAGAACACCCCAATATGAACTGACCGTAATCTCACTAATCTCTCATTTTGCTAAACCAGATTCTGCCACTGATCCTGATTAGTTCATTTAAGCCTGATTGCAACATGCGCCAGTTAGGTTAAACGCCATAAGAACACCGAATGCAAATAACACTGTACCGATTTAACTACATTCAATTATTTATCTTGTTCGTACTCAAATCAGGTAGATGGGAATGCTTCGCAAGAAAATAACCTTTTTCCCACCACGTCTAATTCCACAAGAGGTCTAGCATGCCTATCCTATTCGTTGAGCTAACATGACCGTTACACACAGGCAGGTAGATTCAAAAACACCTAGCCTTTACCCCTTGTATCTTTTAATTTCTCTATGAGACCACAAGATGCATTAGTTTCAGAGGTAGATGGTCGTCAGTCGGTGTGACTGACCCCTGTTGAGAGGAATCGAACCCGTAAACATCAGACTGAAATGCCGTGATGTCCACCTATTTTTTACTATCACTGGAAGGCAGTACTCTCCGAATAGGAATTGCCGCGTGTGATGACTATTTTCCATAGCGCTTACATATGCGCGCCCATTTTATCAACCGCAACCGTATTTTATTTTTTGTAAATTAGTCTGGCTGAGCATCACAATGTATCATTGAACATAAGTTGTGTGATTTTATGAAGTAAGTTTTCTAACTATGTCGAACTAACACCTGTTCAAATCCAGTAGCAATAGTAGTAATCGGTACCCAACTGTAGTCATAACAACCGACGAAGGTAAATTGAATACCATTTTTGTCGCCCGACAAACGGCACATTTCGGCTGAATGAAGATACTCACCAGTGATAAGAATGTGGATTTGAATAAAATGTATCCAATAAATTTGCTTTACCTGGGTATCTTGTAGAATACTAGCGAATTCCCGTTGTCCTCTTTTTATCTCCTATATTTACTTCATTCTAGTCAATGATACAACAGTGCGCGTAGTTATCACGATCAGGTCACCTTAATTATGCTATACCAAACAGGGGGATGATCGGTCAGAGAAGGATTACAACCTGCAACATACAAATTCAAACCTCACGTTTTTGGAAATTGTCCCATCGAGATCAGATCTGCGCGCTGCAGCATGCACGCCATTCACCGGTATCTGGAACTGATGTCGGTAAATGAACATAAAATTCACACTGTGAACTCTTCAAAATTAGATTTAGTTCTGTGGTACATTTACAGCCAAAATGAATCCATTAGAATGTTCCGGTGCTTGCCCAAACCTAAAGCCAACCTAAGATAGAAATGTAATCCTAATAAGCCAAATGGAACTGTGGTAACGGTAGCATATTTCTAACCAACATTGTCAAAACCTATACCCGATGCACTAGCAACCTAAAAATATATTTCGCATTCTCATTCCAGACAACCCGATCATTCGGCAAAGAATTACGGCGCAACCTTGCGAAGTTACGTCGTCCATGTCTTCACAAAGAAGCCCGGCTTTTTATGTTGAAAGGCTCCCCTCCCTCATTTTTGATGCACCAAAATGACCTTTGTCATTCAAAAATAACCAGTCATCAGATTCTGAAAACAAGGTTATTTTGACACCAACGTCACTGTGCGGATTCGTTCATCCGAATTCATAACCAGCAGAAAAGCATACTTGGATATGCACAGCTGGAAATATTTGGAGGTGCCTTCATCCAGCCGAAATCTTCAATGCCACGATTAACAACCCTCGGCGGTAAGTAAACCTCGGTTGGTACTTTGCGCCATACTTCCTTATTAAGGGTAAACAAAATGTTGCCTCCGACGAAGTCGTTTCTCGCTTGTCAAAAGTTTACACGTGATATCCTATGACCACGGTCATCGGTATAAGCCGTATTGCATTCGGACTCCAAATATGATTGCGCAAGCACATTGTCACAAATTTTATATAATGATGACGGTAAAAGGGTTTTATTCGCGTTTCAACAAGGCCTAAGCGAAAACTCGGCCATTCGTTGGATATCAGCGGTCACATTAAACTGAACTGTGATTGAACGACTGTCATTCAGCAACACAGGATAAAATCGGGTAGGCAGCAGAAGCCCGACATCAACCCGGGAGTAGTCAATGAGAGGAATAAGTCACAAGTACAAAAATCAATGAGCACAAACAGTCAGTTTCCGCGACAAGGTGGCCAAGTCTAGGCGAGTATAAAAGCTATTAATCGGAGCTAATCGACTGAGCTGAACCTGGAAGACCGGGAAAACCAGCGCCAGTAACGCCGACCGATATATGGACTTACCTCGTGTTTCGACACACCTCTTTCATTAGCAAGATCAGATTATATATTGGATTCAATGTTTTTCTTCCTGCAGTTATCGGTTATGGAAAATGCTGGAATGGAGGCACCGATGGACAATTTCTGGAGGAATATCAAAAGATTTTCGAATCCCATAGCGGTAACTTATCGTTTATTCTTCAGACATTGATAGAATCTCCTCCACAGAATTCCAACTTAGGCTTTCTCGCATTGTGTCGTCAAACGGGCCATCATAGGTGCGTGGCAGCTACCCCGCATGTATTGAGAAGCGCATGAATTTTCTCATCAGGTTTGTACTATTCGTGAGTAGTGTGATGCCGTTCGCAGTGGTTGGGCGATAAATATGCCTGACCCCAGTTGCATGTTCACGTACGGGCCATATCAAGCATTGGCCGGAGATCGGCTTCTAAAGAACTATGCAATTCAAAGCAGTTTGATTACCTTCCTCATTAGATTATACGCAAAATGCGGACTTTATGCACGAAGTTAGGGTACCTAAGAACCGATTTAAAGGAAATGTTAGGTAGAAATTCTGTTCCCACCTGTCGATGGCACCCCGCTGTCCTGCGAATTAATGGCTTTTACATGGAACTAACATCTACCGCGTTGGCATATATATATATATATATATATATATATTTATATATATGATAGTTTGCAGTCATTAGACTAGGAAAAAGCCGCATTAACCGTAAGTGTGTTAACAGGATTTTTCATCCTTGGTACATCGAACGCATGGTTTTCGTCTTTAAACCAGGAATTCCGGTGAAATGATGCGGCAGCTATGGGGAACCCTTTACCACCAACTGTATATGTCCGTCCCCTTAAACAGAAGCTGCAAAAGGAAAGATAATCCTGATCATTAGCCGCACAGTGATCACATTCATTACCTGGACACACTTTGATCAACTTCGATAGTTTTAAAAGTGTTCGCAGCTTGGCTTGCCATTCTAAGGGTGGTCCGATCCCCGAGCTTAGTGTTAAGCCAGCAAGCGATTCATCACCATTCGTAGTGACACCGTCAGTATATATTCTTCGGTATCAACCAATCATGGCACCACCGTTGGAAGTTTTCAGTCGACAGCATTGCTTCTGGTTTCTAGTCAATCTCGTTTCGACGTTTCTACTTACCTGAATGCCAAAGCTAGCTGATTTTATCTTTGTTCATGTGGCCAGTGGACCGGATGACTGATGACAGATAATCAATCGCCTCGGACTTCACTCTTTTCTGTGACAAATGTGGACAAACACTCGCACTCGCCAGCACAATAAGATAACGGTATTCAGTCACTTACTTCTAGTCAATACATGTACGTCTAGGACATTGTGCACCTTGAAAGAGCCGTTTACCATCTGAGCATTGCATCAAATTGGAGGATTATCGTAGTAATGAGGCTGACGGCTCATTTAACGTCATAAACAGCAGCATAAACACAGAGTCGCCGAGATATACCTGAGCATCAGCAGATGACAGTTAGGAAAAATATTGGTGCAAGTGGCGTCAGCAGTTCACCAGCTTGGTCTGTGCCACGCAATTGGAAATTCAACCTCCCATTTGTTGGCACACCCCTTCCCCCCCAAGGAACTCACCATTTAGCCTAATTCTGGATTAGTTTTTAAGAATTTAGTCGACCGTCGGAAACAGTGGCCGCAATACGCATCTGCAGCGAAATCGTCCAAGACCCACTGAGCAAACCTGTTTCCGATTTCATTATTCATCCATTCTCATTCACAACTGTGGAGCCAGATCATGTCTCGATACATGCTACAATTGGCTTGCACCAAATCTGTTTTTCTCAAGACAAGCCACCCTCCAGAAGGAAAGGTTTCTACATTGTAATCGTCTACATGGATATGGCGTCATCGCTTTGAACGCGGTTATCAACACAACCAAATATCCATTACCTAACTGAACCATAATCGTGTATCGAAAAAGTATCACAGTTTCAGAAGCCGCACAGCAATCATCAAATGAGCCGAAGAAACAGTGGAGATCGTCTGAGCCATTTTTTCTGTTTCACTCCGAATGTCATGTTCAACGATATGCCCAACTTTCTGACTAATCTGAGAAATGGCTGAGTAATGTTGGACTGGGAAACCCAGAATATTAGACCCTCCAAGATACAACCAGTTGGACTCGTAGGTTGGGCCCCATTGGTTTTTCCCGCCGTGTCATCGGCAACATTAGAAGACACAACTAAATGCTTTATTCGGTGCTTCCGCATTCGAATCACCTATATAATTAACTAACTTATTACCCTAAATCCTTTATCCACTAATCTCCGCCTACCTAGCTCCCAAATACTCGTTAGTGTGAGGCAGCAAGCAAAAAAAAGAACACATCGGTGCAAGATCATCGGCTGTTAGACCTAACCTGAACCCAACCCGATCGAATAATTTCAGTTTCGCACACGTTCCAGATGGGCGCGATGGTTCTGCACAGTAGCCACGCCATCCCTACGGAGTCGGTTCAACAAATGTAGAAGAATACTTCGCGCACTCCACTTCGTCGGTCGACATATTCGCGTATTGCTCGCACCCGTACATGAAAATGCTATGTTTAAAGCTAATCTTGTTGTGTCATGTGTCAACATCCATGTGAGCATACGCCTTGTTAATTAAATGATTTGCACTCCGGATGTCAAAGTTTACTCGAGATGGATCAAAGAAAACCAGATCTGATGGGTAATTTCCTTCAGTTTGTATGCCTACAGAGCAGGAACAATGGATTCTATCGAACGTTTACAAAAAACAACGCAATAATCTCCAAAAGTCGCTCGTTTCTTTCGTGAATTAGCTCGACCAGAAATCGTTCACTGATCAGATGGAAGGAAATAATGAAGAGTGCGTGCAAAAATGCTAGTAAAAAACAAGGATGTACAATAAAGTGGAACTTGTAAAAAAGCACGGTAAATTTCATATTTTTTGCAAGTAGGAAAATCGATGTTACTTTCGAAAATACAAAAGTCAACTGTATTTATTTTACATAATAATGTCAAATTACAAAATACAAAGACAAATCAAAAGTCCTGATCCAAACAATCAAGCAGTTGGCCATGTAAGTTGGATAGCAGTTTCGTACTTAATGTTGTTTCTTGGTTAGAAGAACTAAGCGTTCATAACAATATTCAGCATCTTTGAACAAAATGTGTTTGACGCTCCGGTATTCTAAGGATTTAATATCAAACAGGTCAGCTGACAAATGGAGGAAAGAAAAAAGATGCAGATGTGATAAACAAGCGGTGTCAAAAGAAACTATGGTAGAATGAAGTCTGATTCGAGCTATAATTACGTTCATGAAATGTATATGCTCATCAATTATTCCAAAACTAACATTCAATTCTGATACCTTATATCAATGTTGCTTTGTGTTTGAGCGCGGAAGGAAAGCTAAACACCGTTGTATGGAGCAAAATCGTCTTTAAAATCAGCACGTATGTCACCCGACGTTTTCAGCCTCGGAATGAAGCACTTCATTGTTAGGGAGCGTGGAAACTATCATGTCAAACAACCACAATAACTTATTTGGATTACATGTTCTCACTCACACCTCTGAGCTATAAATTTGATATCGTGCCTCATACTACGAGCGATAACAATGGAAGCACGGTACATTTTCTTCAACCCCATGCAGTGTGCAGATTGCGTATCCCAAAAGCGACTTGAATTTGGGGTGAACGTAAAAGTGAACTGAATACTACTCTATTGACGCCACCCAGATGTCCTCCTGGTTTCGGGCCAATCCAGTCCTGCAACAGCATTTTGCACTTCGAATGTGTAAAACATTCCAAACATACACTAGCGTTCAGACGATCGGGAAAAAACTTACAACTTACTTCAGTACGACAGTGACGTCCACATATTCTAGGTTAGATAGGTTCCTGTTTGAGCAAATATTAATGCCGCTATTTTCATATGAGGATGGGGCTATCGCCATAACTATCTCAATAATAAAAGTGAAAAGGTGAAAGGGGGTAGCTTTGAATAACAGCACTTGTTGCGGTAAACTGAAGTGAACGACAGCACGAATTCGGTTTCGGCTGACTGAATACAAAGATTGGAAAACTGAAGTGGTTTTCTCTGGCACACCCATGAATGACAGGTAATGCCACATGGTCGTACGATCGACTAATTCGAACGGCACTTACAAGTGAATTTAGATGGAAATCATGAGTCTATAGAACATGTATGTCACAAAGTACATAACCAAAAACACTAGCAAAACGACAGACAGAAAATGACGAAACCAATATTCTTCCGTTGACAGTAACCATAAACATGCGCACGCTCACGTGCACGACAGCTTCAAGGAGAGACATGGTATATGCCCGGCATTGCTGGCTGTTATCGAGGGCGACATATGAACAAACTTAATCCAGTAATTTTGGTTAGCCTGGACGGTAGCTGGTGACGCAATGGTAACACACAGGCCTTCCAGGTTGAAAGCCCGGATTCAAACCGTGGGCGCCACTGAGTATAACGAAGAACAAAAATCGAGTCAGGTGCTTCCCGAGTGTAGCGTTGCTCGGATCATTCGAGGTCTCTGAGCGAAAGGTGGAATTTAAAGAGCACTCAGTCAAGTGCAGAATTATAATTTAGATTGTAAATGCAAAACGAAATTTCAAAGACACTTAGTGAAACAGCCGGATGGAACAGGATGACAAATCGGAATATCTTGGAGAGCTCCGTTTACGTTTTGAAGAACTTGCTCGATAATCAGTAAGCGTCAGATTTTAAGATAAACTCACCGCAGAACCAGGTAGTTTTAGTTTATGGCCTATTAATCCTGTATTCTTGTGAGTTGTTTCCAGTCGCTAACAAATTTTCCCCACCCGAAAGTGAAATAGATGAAACCGTAACAAGTAACTGAGTAGAGTTCTATGGAGGTGTAGATCATAGCCGAAGAAACACTTGGTGGGTGAGTATTCTATTGACGCCAGTTAGTCATGTCACTCAATGTCTGTAATCATCCCGCGGACAGAGCTCACGGACCGCTGACCGGTGATTCCACCGGTAAGTTTTATCTTCTCATACTGATAAAAGATTTGGTGTGAATTCGACGCAATTTTGTGGAAGCACTTTACGTTTGGAACATGGTTAACATTACGAAGATCCTTGTTTAATTTCTCCAGGATCATTATACAGGAGCACGACATCATCCAAACATTCCGTCTCAGCAGCGGGAGGGCTCGAAGTTTCTCAAAAAAGTAAACCAATGCACATGAGATGATGTGCAGACATTCGAGAGCCACTGAGAATCGAGTCCAAGATACGCAAGTTCGTAAATTATATTGCAGTACGGAAATGAACTGTTGTTTTGAGATAGCACCAGAAGCCAGATATCATGGAGAATGGAAATCAACTTACGCGGTATGCATGCAAAAGTCGACGCCACTGAAGACTAATCAAAAAGTAATTGGAATAGCGGCTAGCGTAATGTTGGTTATTCACTTACGTAATTCGCATCCGGGAGCTGCGTCCGCGGTAGCCTTAAGGTAAAGCATCTGCCCGGCAAGCGGAAGGTCGGTGGTTCGATTCCGGCTAGTGGCCTCGGTCTTTAGATGCAAATCGCATAGCCGGATTTCCCATTTTATAAATTTGTATACGTTAAACGTCTGACCATTCTAAATGCCATTTTTGACCGGAAATTACGAGACAGCCCTGGGAATTTCGCAAAAAATACATTTATCAACCATATTGTTGAATGAGGGGTACTTCCAATAAGCAGTAAAACGATTCTTTTGCTCTCCAACTCTGAACGAGAGGAGCTCCAATAGCTTACCGTATAAAGCCGAAAATTCATCTGAGCTTATGGAACACGGTGGTCCACGATGCAGCCCAGGTGGATAATTCAACGTCTCCTGAAGCCAACGTACGTCTGGAGTTGACAATTTAGACATCAAAGCGACGTATCTGGAAAGCGGTCAAAAGATAGATAACTGATTTTGTTACAGCTAATCACCACAGGGAAAAATACGGTCGTCTATTCTGTTAATAAAGTAAAAACTCCGTAGTTGCACATTGCTTGCAAAAGTGGTGAATTTGACCAAGCCCAAAATTCGCTTGTCACAGCTACTGAGCAAGAAATGAACATTTTCGTGGCCTGTATGGTTCAGAATTTAGATAAGCACTGATGTCCAAAGATTGTAACGTTGATAATCTAAGACAACACCTCCCTGATTAGTTCTACCACAATGCACAGCATTTCAGAATGAATAAAGAAAATGAATGTTACTGAATAGGGAAGTGTACGTCAATGACAGGGAGCAAACCAAGGACACCTACGCGAAAACTCCGCGATAATTACTAAACTATTGGTAGTGACTTTTATTGTAGTATCAAGCTGTATGTTGAACAAACTTTGTTTTCCTGAAGCTCTGATGGCTGAACTACTCGTCTGGATCGTAAATGTTTCACTTGCAGTCGAGATGATGCCATTGGTCAACTGCAGATGAAACGTTTGTGGCCCAAGTACAGAGCTCGGTGATCGGAACCTCATGGAAACCAACAACCTGAGTCACGACAAACACAAAGATTCAAAACTGCTGGGTAGCATATGTTGTTTTGTTGTAGTTTAGTCCCAAGGTTTTTTGATGATTAATAGCTGGATCAAGTGATTCTGGTTACTAATCCCCAATAAAAGGCCATATACTGGAACTAAAAACTGCGTGTGAAAAAGAAAAACGGATAATGGATTTGACAAGTATATTGAAATTGAGAACATCCGCAAAGATCTGGTAGTGGGGCGAAGATTACCAGTAGACATAGACGACTGACCTAGTTCTCAACGACGGAGAAATAGCGACAAATGAACCTCGATCCCAGATTAAATTAAACGGATCTTCGGGAGCACTGTATAACAAAACAAGAACAGTGAGAAACATGCACGAATAAACGTATTAAACAAATTTAGTAAAGGCAAGCCGATAAACGCCATCATGTGACCAACAAAATAAATTTTCAGATTATTCCTAAATTCCAAAGGGATCACGTGGCGTCGGGGTGTGTATTGTAAAGGCAATGGCGATAAATTACATTATCAGTACGCATAGGACAACCGACAAAGATGAACTACTCGGTTACTGTCAGTAGTGAGGCGAACAGAAAATTGGATCGATTAGAACAGAAAGAAACGCAACGAAGGAGAACATGAGATGCATACATTATTGTCAAATGTTAACCTCGGAAACAGAAACCAACGCGGAAAAGTGGTAACCATTACTGTTCGTGGGAATACCGTTGCATCCCGATTTTGTTCGTAGTAAGCCGAAGTTCCGGAAATTCGCTGCAGATTCAACATCCAGATTTCGCGCCGTGACTGGTTGTGCCATAATTCTGTAGTTCCATCACCTGTTTGAATTGGAGGACTCAGTTTTCCTAGGATTTCAATTCATCATCTCTTACATTCAGAATTTTTCCTATTTAAGCATAATTAGTTCTCAGCGTGGATTAGAAACCACTACTCTACACATCGAAAATCTTTTACTATACTCAGAATCCCCCAAGCCAACTGGAGAGTAGCATTGGAAAGCACAGCTATGACACTGTTCACCACTAAAGTATGTCGACTGTTGACAAAAATACGGGGTCTATCCCTGTTATGTAGTGGTGGGAGCACAAAACGAACATAGCACAAGTCTCAGTCCTCTGAGACTATGAGCACAATCACAACAGGCGTCAAGCTTATGATAGCACAGGCACAGATTAATCACAACGCCGACTGGAAACACGAGGGTGACACCGACCCGTAACCGCACAACGGTCGATACACAGTATACGACACGCACGATTCAAGTTAGGCCTCCCACTAGCTGAACACAGAAGACGGAGCCTCACGAGTAACGTGTATTGACACACAGCATGACGGCCGAGCAGGTAAGCAGGAAGAACATGTCGAGTAAGCTCGGGTCACCACCGCTTATGTAGTCTTAGGCCAAGTCGGGCATCCGACCTCACGAATTAATGCAAAAGTTATAAAACTGACCAGTCAGCATGCAACAATGAGGGGCATGGCGACAATTTAATTGACGGCAAACCGAAAGTAGCAGAAAACAGGAAAATGATAGTTTTAGGAAAATATAATAATATAAAAAAATTCTCATAAAAATAGGGGAAGATATGGCCATTTCCCCAACAATCCCCCGTGCTCCGCCGTCTGAGTCAAGCTCGTCATTGCGTGATTTACGTTAGAGGACCATGGCTTGGTTCAAAAGTTGCGCGCTTACTGTACCGATCGACAACTCTATCCATAGCGGCAGAAAAGTTTCGGGCAGGAAGAAAACTGGAGGTGCTGCAGCCACACATAAGATGCCCTTAGTCTGAAAATTTTGAGGTCATTTACGCATTCATATTAAACAGAATCGACCGTTTGATTATTTAGTGTCCGGTCGTAGTCAACTGGATTACGCGCATCACCGAAGAAGTCAGAGATAGGTAGCAACTTGCTGTTTTCGACTCGTTACCACATCTGATTCATTGGGATCTTATGCGATTCTATACAACTCCGAGTCTCAGAGTCACAGCGCCTATGGAGGAGGTTTCAAGCATGTCATTAAAAATTCCGAACTTTTTTCATCACGTGTATTTCCATTTTCCTTAGAGCAAATTACATCGTCCTTTTACAACGTTGAGGACGACCGTTGTAGACGACATCAACATGTTCGCACTATACTCCTCATCGCGTTTGACCTAACAGATCGAACCACAGACAGCGGTGCTTTAGACGGACTTTTTACCAATGCATCTGAAATGATTCGTTATGAGTGCGCACTCCCCCCTCTTAAGAAGGGACTATTGTCCACTTCGATCAGGATGCGAGATGAACATCCGATTTGCTTTTCACTCATTCAGGCGAACTAACGGAACCCAAAACCAACCCACCCACCCCCCTCGCAACTATCCAAATGAGAAATCACTCCTTCAGAATATCCATCTCCAAGCATTTCAATGTTTCTGCATTGAATCCTACGTGAACTGATTGAGAGACTACATCCGTAGCCAATCTCAGCATGAATTCCCCTCTAATGGCCATATATGATACGTGTTACTGATATCCTCAAGGAAACAGGGAATGTTTCGAGAATCCCCTAATAAACCAGTGTTCAAACTTGGCATCATAAAAAGGACGGGAATCAAACACCGGCACATGGTTTCTCTAACCAATTTCCAAGTGGCAACAACAAATCTCCAAATCAATACTTTCGGTCATTGTGTGAGAGGAGATACTTACGAAACGTGTCATAAAGACTAGCAATACTTACGGCATTTTCATCCATGCATCTCAAATGGACTGGTGTTGAAAGACTGTGTGCAAACTACCAGAGGTGACCGTCCTCATGATCCACGAGCTATACGATGGCTATTCAAGCGAAATCCAATCATACCTGGAGGTAATGGGTAAGGCCTGACGAGTAGTCTCTTTGGTCCTCAATTTGGGGGTTGATCTGTGTTAGCAGATCAGTCGTTAAAACAAGTTTGGAAGACTAATTTGATCAAGTTAGATGGCTCCACTCACTATTCCGCTGCCTTGCGGCGCGTTCTCGTGTCAGAACAAAGGGCTTTCGTTGGGAACCCTAATCGTTCTTCTGCTTAGCGGCTTTGACTCCCTAGCAGTACCGTCCCTTATTCCCCATAAGTTACTGCCTACAAATATTCCTACTGCATCGGTTTCGTCGCGCAGGATAATCAGGACCGCGCTGCCCATCTGCATCGAGCGAGTGGGGCGGGTGTAATAAGTATTTGCTACCGCTTCAGGTTCCCGTCGCTGTCTCTTTACTTCATCACCTGTTTCTCTGTGCTTTTTGCGGTCCACCTCCGAATCTGTGTGTGTGGCTAATACCGGAGGTAATCATCCGATATATGACGCGATAATCTCCGTTACGAAGAGTGAGATGTCTACTCGATATGGATGTGATAGAGCGATGTCAGATAGTGGCCGCGTGCTCTCTTGCTCGCTCTGCTTGCGTAGAGGTGGTTTCAGTCTGTTACTTCTCACTTTCTCAACCTCGTCGGCCTCTGCATCTGGGGTTTCCTTCAATGTTGCGCCTTTAGTGCAGGACTGGCCAGCAGGCGTGTTTGGCTTTTGGCAGTGGACTCACTTTTCGCTTTGGTGTTGCTGCGTGATTTGACCGAATTTCAGGATTCGGTTCGAGTTAACTTTGAAGCACTGCGCGATGTCTCGTCAGATATTTTCTTCGCTTCAGGGACGAGCAGCTCCAAGCTGGGGTCAACATGGTGTCAGGCATGTTCTTCGAGTGAGAGAAGGCTGAAGCAGCCCTTTTAGACTTTGGATCCAGTCACAGTTTGGCTTGTGTGCCATTGGACTGCAGGGGATCAGTCGGCGCCCGAAGGGATAGCAGTGTTTAAGCCGCGGTTTATTTGTTATCTCAGCACACGCTCAACAGACTGCCAGCCTTTGACTGGAGAAGACGAGTTTTACGATAACCTTTCGTCATGTTGTTCGAGAGCAACGCTCTTGACATTGTAGTGTAGCAGGTGACTTTAATGCCACAAGTGTGAAAACTGAGTGCCATCGGAGTTCGTGGTTCTTGGAGTAAGCAACTTTAAAAGCAAAGTTCTTCACATTTTCGAAGGACCCATCAGACCGTTCCACCCAGCTGGTCGACTTGGAATAGTGAGTATTCTTGGTTCTGATGTCCAACGGAACGGCCAAGTAAGAGACAAGGTTAAGATCCGTGTAGGCTGCCCCAAGAGATCGTCTCTTATAGCTTTCGCAGACGCTGGTTCGCCGTTGTACATGCTCCGTAGAGCTCGGCCTTACCAACTGTCTCCTCATGTCGTTACGTACGCCACGGAACCTAGACATAAGAGTTAGCGATTTTGCGAACAGAACTAATTGGGGGATAAGAACTTCGACGAGCAGCGGTGGACGATCAGTCGGATCAAATTAAGCAGGCGATGCATGTGGCCAGCGAATTTCGCCTGCGGTCCCAGATTGTGTTCATCAAAACACTGGATTCGCAAGCGTCGATAAGTCTATGGAGCAAAACACGCTGCTAACTGCAGAAATGAATAAGGTGCGTCGGTCGGTTGCGCGTGTGGCGACAAGCCTTAGATGACGCGAATGGTGGGTTGGGTAGCCGAAGAGATGGAAGTGGCGTCCGTTTCAGGTAACAGCAAGATGTTTAGCTTATGACGCGACAGCGGTGGGCGGGCGAACTTCGGCTATGTGAAGTCGTGTGACTAGGGATGTTTTTTTGAACAAAAGGGCCTCATTCCCCCATGGGTAGACAGGAAGACTGGACGTTGGGCAGAACATTTCAGGATCGTTTAGCTGGCCATTTACGCTATCGTATCTAGTCCTGTTACGTCTGGAGCTGTTGGATCCTTGGGAGGTGTCCACTTGATCCCACTGGAGTGGAAATGGGCGAATATTTCGGCTTTTCTGAGAGGGGAAAAGTGGTCTGGTTCCGACGGACCTCCCCAGTTCTTTTCAAATTGGGTGGAGAGGTGGCTGATGAATCACTTACCTTCCTTGCTTCCGTGTGATATTTGGAATGAGGAGCGCTATCCCGCTATGTGAGGTGAGTCCACTGATTTACAATCTTTTCAAGAGGGTGCACGGAGTGACTGCAGCATATTCGTTGGGATGTTTTTTACTCGTAGGGTTACTAAGGTGTTAGCTTCGATATGCCGCGCCGTTTTGGCAGCGGTTTCGCGAGAGTAATATCCTGCGACAAACAGCCGGATTTCGGCCAGGTCGAGGTTTTGCACCGACAGTATTCACTCTTCGACAGATACTCGAAACGCGCCACACGCCCGGGGCCTCGTCGTTGTCTTCGCTCGCTGAAGGTGCTTTCGGACTCGGTTGGATCGACCAGCCTATCAGTGCTCCCACGGAGGTTTGCAACGAGGTTTTGTGAACCCTGTTTGCGAGCATTGTATGGATACCTATGGTTCGCGTGAGGGGATACGGTGACTGTTACGTTTCATTCGAAACGACCTAGTGGGCGTTGCAGGGTGTCATTTCTCTATTCTTGTTTCAATATATAGCATGGGCGAGTGATGGAAGATGCTTTAGACGGTCTCCGGGATGGTAGGAGTTCGACCTGCCAAATTAAGAAGGGAGGCGTATGCGACCTAGGTTACGCAGACGCGTCGTGTGCTTGTTCAAGTCTGCGGAGCATGCCAGGGCACTAGATTAGACTGTTGAGATCGGTTGTCGGCTTTGGCATGTGCTTTTGACTTTTCAAAGTGCAAATACTGTTACAGTGTGGACGCAGCAGCGCCGAACTTTTTACCGTGGGAGGAAAATGACTGTGGTCGTTTCCAAACTACTTGGTGTGCGTGCTCCACCGATGGAGTTCGGGCTTTGGTTAGTATGCGTATTCCAAGGTTCGTGCGTTTCGCTGATTTGAGCACTTGTGGGTCGGCATGTATTTCATGACGTTGGAAAGGTCGTGTGTGTACTGTGCTGTTAGTGCGTTCGTTGTTGTCGGTTGCGAGGACGTGGAGTATGGTGTGCGGCGATGGTCGTTCGGTTGGGAGGTTTTCGACAACCGATGTTGCGTGTTATGGCGATTTGAGATGGACTGACACGGTGGTAATATTGAGTCAGGAATCTGCGATATTGAAGGCGCCATTCTAGAGAACAGCTTTCCGTTTTCAAGCCGTATTGAAAATTAGTAGACTACGCTGGTTGGTCACTGTTTTCGACTAATGAAACGAACCCTCGTCTGCCAAATTTTCGTGACCCTAAATTTTGTGTTAATTCCTTAAGGCAATGGAGAGCCATTGTGGAGGCCAAACGGACGACCCGTAGGAAGATGGGTGAAACAAACCATGCTACCAGCGAACATTTAGGTCAAGTAAGGTGTCTCACGCCTTCAGTAGAAGTTGGAGCGTCGAAAAAGGAACTCGCTCGACTTGCTAGAGCTGGAGACACGTAGGAACTATGGCAGTAGACAACGTGACCGTGCGCGACTCGTCTGCTGTGATTTTCATATCGAAATAGAAACCATGATTGAACACGTCTTGCGTTATGTCACAGTTGCAGGCATGCTAGTTCTTCCGTGGATGGCTCGCAGCCAGCAACCTTATTTTTCGCTTGTGATTAGGTCCCACTCCCTGTTCGCCTATGGATGATTCAATTTTATATACAACGCGGTAATCGAGGGAAACGGCACGCGGTCGAGGCTTGACCTTGCTGATTTAACGCTGGACTGATGCACTGAATAGTGATTAGTTGTTATTTTTCGTATAAATATCTAGCAGGACTTTAAGCGTCAAGTCACCATCATTGCTAGTTTGCACACCAGTTCTTTCAAACCAGTCATTGGATGCCATGGCTGAAATGCCGTAGTATTGCTAGGTCTTCTATGGACACGTTTCGTAGTATGCTTCTCTCACACATGCCGAAGCTATTGTATTTGGAGCATAATCTCTCTCTG
>LUCM01007172.1:0-12577 GCA_008360955.1 Fasciolopsis buskii | reverse complement strand
TATTATTATTATTATTATCTAATAAGCGGTTGAGAACTAAAATTTAAATTGATTTAAAAATGCAGGGAAACTGAACTTGTGCTGAGGAAATTTGTTGACTCGAAGAAGTATCGTCAAGACTTTCAAAATCCTTTGGGGTTAGACGGGGTAAATGCTGGGGGCCTGTCCATCGGGGAGTAGAACCTGAAGAAACAGTGAAATGCTTTGGAATGTCCGCCTTATTTTAAACAGATCTAGTGAAATTGCTGATTTAGAGTTTTCTTGGTAAGAAAATGCCGCAGGCGAATTTCCTTTGCCTGAATGCTCAGATTCCTGGAAAAATGCGGGATATGCATAGGTTTGACAATTTTTGAATTGAGATCCCATATAATTCCAGAATTGGTCTAAATTATATAAAAATTTGTCAGCATGACATTTTAGGTTGATATAACGCAAGCGCAAGGGGCATTCTGCGCCCTGAACTGTGAAAAGAGGCCCCTATTTTCTTCTGATTTATCTGGAATTTGGCCCGTGCATCAAGCCAAATTGTAACTGAAAGTCAAATGCGGCAATGCTAGATGCCGAATCTTGGGTTAACCATTAAATACCTCAGTTTGATGGACTGAAGGATGCACTCAATGCTCTCTTTTACTAAGTAGAGTAAAATCAACGGAAACGCAAGATTTTCGTTCCGTTCAAGTGCCCCATAACTGTAGTCGCAATGCTTTATGCAGCTGTAGGTCTATAAAGCATTTTTTCCTGAGTCTGGTTGATTGAACAGCAATCCACAACGGAAGGAATGGATACAAGTTATATCCTTCGCATTACGGCTTCCGGGATTACCATAACGGTCATCGTTTCAAAACCTATGAGAAACTTAGACCTAAGTGGGAGAGCGTATATCAGTTCTGTTCCTCTCTCTGTCTGTCTATCCGTCTGTCTGTCTGTCTTTTTGTCTTCACCATTTCGACCTATGCTAGCATAGCCAGAAGTATGGAGCGGATATCCCACAAATGGATTTGCTGGCTATGTCACAGCTTCATCCGCAGGAATATCACTCCAAGTTTAGAAGCACCGCCTCGCACGAATATCGGAAGCACCGCTTTAGAGCCCTTTCTAAAATATCCTCTTAGCGAGCGTGTAGGATATAGGGCACGTCTTTTACCTCCCCCTGCAATGAGGGGGCTTATATAAGAAAGTGACCTCGCGGAGTGTGGCCAGCGTTTGAGTGACGCGTAGCCAAATTTGAATCCCAGGCCCGAAACATTTGGTTCATAAATTCTTCGATACTGCATCTTACAGCTGATTGATTTACAGGCAAACAAACGTCAAATGTGAAGGCACAGTGACTCAGAAGGCAAGCCAATGTCAATGTACAGAGGTACGTACGTATTTCATGCCGGTCCCGGAATAATAAATGTCAAATCGCGCGGTGAGTTCCACCAAGTAGAACTGTAAGCACACGAAGGCATGTGTAAGATAAAGCACCGAGGTCAATAGTCCATCTTTAGCCTCGTGAATTCCGCTACTAAATGGTGTGTTCGGATGACCTTTCCAAGCCATACAATGCATCGGGTGCGCATTGTGGTTAGTGGTTTATGTTCACCTGTGACAGATGAGAAGACTAAGACGGGAAAACAGGCCACCAATTTTCCAGCATTTCTTAAACCCGATCAATAGCAATGTTGAGGGCTTGACTCTCGTAATCTTGGGGCTGGCTTGTAAATATCAACTAGGCTATCGGAAGCTCATTGTCTAAGACCTGAGCATTAGGTGTAAAACGCCGATTGGGGCTTCAAAAACTAGCCTTGTCATGGGAGAGAAAAATGACACTGTATAACCCGAATTCCAGGACTTTGTCACCAGCTGTGGGCGGAGCGAGGATTCCGTTGTGGGCGGAAATACACTTGCCTGCTAAGTTTAGCGCCATGCCGAGGCACTCATCATCTATTGTAGATAAGACGCATTTATTAGTCTATCCTTTGGGTTTATCAGTGGCTGACTGGATAGTAGAGTATTTTTGATCAACAGAGTTGTCAGGTACACACATTGTATTGCGCAGAGAGCAGTGGAAGGATGGTGCTATGCTTATGGTAGAGGGGTAGGCACTGGCGGGCCAGTTGGAATGCCTAACTAAGCTTTCTACATACTTCAATTACTACGAGGCTTAGGCTTGCATCCAACGCTCTTCAAGTGGCCCTGCTATAGTTGAGCACGGGGGCCGAAATCAAGATGTTTACACACAGTGTGCTGTGTACCTAAGACAAAGTCATTGACCAACAGCCACTGTACTGCGCCTGAGCACCCACTGTGGGCCCTGGTGTTCATTGATATCCTGGCACTAGTGTCTATGTCATTAGAGACATCACATGTTTTCGGTCCACCTTAGTCTCGCTCTCTTCCTGGAGATCCGTGCAACGTCAAGCTGCGAAACTCTACAGAAATGCCTTTAGTAACGCGGCTCTTGAAATGTGCGTTGTAGAAAGAATTATGCTTAACTGAAGCATGCTGCAATTTTGAAAATTCGCTTTTGTAAATCCACGGCGCAATCTTGGCACCTTTTTGCCGGGCTCGCAGGACGCATGCACATATCTTTAACTGATGAAATTGGATCCCTAATTTGGGTCTGTATGTCCGAATATTTGAGCATCGTATGTATGTGTGCACGGGTCATCAACATATGTTAGCACCGTTTGGTTTTTGAATCAATATTTTCTCATACTTGGGATTCTATTTTGGCTGAGTGTATCTCAAATGTTCCTCACAAAATTCAAGGCGGTTAGGTTTACCCAGCGAAGATAAAATATGTTCAGGGCAGAATCTTAACGACTCGGATGCAACCATTACTTAACTCGGGATAGCAATAGAGAAATTTGACTAATGTTTATTCTGTACCATTATTTTTGGCTCTCAGTCCATGCATTTCATGCTCATCTGTTTTCAAAGAACAAGGTCGTGCGCAAACTTAGGATAGTGTAGTCATATTGGCATTTACACCTCTTAGGGGCCAGCCTGAGAAAGGTTTCAGGCCTGTGAGTCATTAGGATTCAGATTGAGGCAAAGCGAGGAATAGTAAAAAAGCTTCGGCGACTGTTTGCTGCGGCACGACGAAACATGTCGAGGCCCGCTTTGTTTGTCTCAGTGTGTCACACCATGCGACATCTTGGTAGATAAAGCTTGATGTAGGAAATAATTCCGCAGGCATGACCAACGACTATACCAAGCACAAATGGAGACCGCTTACAATTAAACGAAGGCCACCTTTATCCGATAGATTTCTCTATACACCTAGGAGGTCAGTTCATTGAACACTGTTGGAACGTTGGTGGCTTAACCCCGGCGGAGTGGTAAAGACTGTAATTTCTGTCGACACTTGACAAGATATGGTTTCTCAGAATAAACGATTTGCACAGAAGCATCAAATTACGGGGTTTTATCATCTTTAGCCTCAGGCAAGGCAAACAAAACTGAGTCCAGAACACCTCGTCTGGCACATCTTTAACTCGCCTTAGGGGACAACAGTGATTGCGCCAAGACGTTGGGTCTAGTTGTATTTGCTGACCCTTTGAAGCAGGCACCAGGATTGGTAGCTACAACTTATTCTGTTAAGCGGAGGGCAAACGTCCGATTTAATGTTCAGGTTTTAAGTTCTAGAGCCAGAATATCCAAACAACTGGTAGCTATAAGATACCACGACCAGTGCGCAACGCCTTGCGGTGAATTCTATACTGCCCCGCTGGCGCAAGTTGTTTTAGTCGGTTTCGTCACTAATGGGCTGCATATTGAAGAAAAAACACGAAAAGGCTATATGGCAAAGTCCACAATAGCTTCCCAGCCAAGGTTTTCTCCGGCGATGCGCACCCTTGATGCAATTAAACATAGATTGACTCGCAGTGCGCGATTGATAATGAGCCCCAAAACGTCTTGTCGAAGGATTATCTAGCTTTGACTTAAAAGCTCGAAAACTCCTGCTTAGCTTTTCACATTGCAGGTTATGTTCATGACAACACAGACACATTGCATCTTAAAGTTTGCTTTTTCTCTTCCGTGTCTTCACTGAGCTATCCTTGTGTAAATTTGATCTTGCCTTATGCAGGCCTCTCGGATGTCGACAAATATACACCGTAAAAGAACTGCAGCTGATCATTTCAGTCTTTCGCTAGGAGATACCATGTATTTGGATAATATGCAGAAGTCTATGAGCATGCGGAATCGGTTTGAGGCGTCACTTCAGTGGAATTCGTGAATCAAATGAGCATGAAATTACAAGTTGCGTGCGCTTTAAGGTTTACTAGGCCCTAAAGACTAGTTTGTAATAAGTGCTTTTTGAAGCGAAATTCCGCCATGGTGACAAACAAATAAATCCCTGAATAAAGTAAGGAATTGTTTAAGCCTAGCTTGTGGGGAAAATTGCGTTTACCTATCTGTTCAGCGTTGAATCCGGGGAAAGTCGACAAAGCTTCATGTGGCCCTGAATTGATTAGAGAATCTCTGAAAAACGTAAATATACAACCGTTCGGTAAAAGGAACGAGTCGGGCCCTTTTCGGTGACCAAGGCACTTTCTCGTTTCCAGTTTGGCTAATTTGCAATATTGGCTTTGGTAAGGGGATGGCTCCGTTGGTATGCATGCCACATAATGCACCGGGAAGAAGTTTGAGAGTATGGATTAGTCAGATGGCATATATTAGTGAGAAGCTACTGATGGAATTCAAAAATAAAGCAAAAGCGGTTGCGAATATTATTTCAAATGTTATACGGTTCATTGTTTGGAATGGAGTTACAGACCACGTAAGGAATTTGAATTGATACTGCGAACATGATTTAGCCCACCGTGGAGAGGTGTGAATACTGTGTTTAAGGTACGGTAACTACTCAGCTTGGATAGTGAACCCCGGTATCATGCAGAACACTAATGGGGGCACTATAAGCAAGACATTTTACGCAGCCAGACTTTGAGTCCTGCTAAACTATGTATTTTCAATACGGTTTGAGGACAAAGCTTCTGATTTTGCGCCCTTCCGTTGTCTTTCCACATGTATAAGCGTGTGCATCTGCAGCCATGTTCTTCAACGACTCTGCAAGCACCACAGTACACGATCCAGCACAGGAACAAGTGACTTTCTCAGCAGCTAGGTTGATCCACATCTCGCAGAGTAAATGCATGACGGTATAAAGGAGATGTTTAACGGTCGATACAGGGTTCGTGGCCAATTATAGGTTGGTACAGAGTCCTGTCTTGAGCACTGCGGAAACCTTTTCCACCTGCCTTCAGCTCTCCAGTTCAACTTCCCATTGCAATGCAAACCGTAGACCATGTGATATTTGGCACGTCTCATTCATTTGTCCTCGGTTCATGCATGGTCACCATCAGTCCTTCCCCATCCACATTTTTATTGGACCGATCCACTCAGTTAAAGTTTTTCTAGTATATTGCAAGGTGGTGGTCTGAGGTTGGGGACTGAATGGGAGATGATGGACCAGCCGCTCAGCGTGTCATCGTCACCTTTTTGCGAATAACCCGACCTGGGATAAGGGACGACAAATCGCAAAGCCTAAGCTGACCGTACCAGAAGTGAAATGCTTCATCCGTACCTTTTATGACGATGAGTTTTTGGTTTGGTAAGGTCAAAGTCTACGTGTTACGGTTGACTTGAAAAATCATTGGGAAAGACTAGCACCTTAATAAACGGTTGCTCGTTGGCGCAAGGTTAAAGAGGTGGGACCAGACAGTTACGTTGACCGTTTCCACGAGTCCACTGGCTGAGCACAATGCGGTGAAACGCCTGCCAAATGTTCTGTGCTGCCGGGCAACATGTGGAGAAACTTCGTCGCCCTCCATTTACTGAGGTCATCAATTGTTTATCTCTTCTAAGCTGTTTTCCGGACCGACCTTGCGTTACTGGTTGTGCGGAAAATACAGCTTATGACAATGTTGGTTCTGGGGACGAAACATGGTGTCACGTAATCCTAAACAGTCTGATAGGAGAAGCAAAGCAACGGCAAATCACTTACGCCCAAACGATATAAGGCTAAAGTGATAATTACTTGATTTTTCAAAGTGATCGGAAGTGTTGTAGGATGCTGCTTTGCTCGAACCCATTGGCAGAGATGACACCTACTGGAGGTCTAGCACAGAGAAGGCTAAGGTCCGAGTTTCGCTTCTGAAACCGATTTCAAACTCGCGCCTGCAGCCACGGAATATTGTTGTCGGTATTGGTGGTGCAGGCGATGAAATAGTATTCTAATCCTATTAACCGGAACTTACAAGAGGCCTCTCATTGTTCACTATTCTCTGTTATCATTCGAAAAATACTCCAGCACGTTTGCTAGACTTGGATAATTTTTAGCCATTTCTGATATCCTCTCAGAGATTGGTGAGGATGGTGGACCTGGGTCAACACCATTCGTGCAGCCTAAAACTAAAAATTCAACCGCGATGCGATGACTACCAACAGCGTAATTAGGATATAGTTAGAAGAGTCTGGTGCTCATCTGTGTCCAAAACGTGGGGTGCAACAATCTAGCCTTGATATTTTTTCATTTTGTTGCTTTCGAACTCTAGCTCCAATCATAACAAATTAACCGCATGTCTCAACCACTGTTTCAGTATCCGCTCCGTATCCGAGGGTTTCATTGAGCCCTGGACCCATTTTGGTGATTTCTGACGGGTTAACTTTGTAGGTTGGCGGAATACTCAAAGTTATGCCTTAAATAAATTCAAACCCATTTTCTAAGGGCACCAGTGATCTGCCAAATCGCCGTATCTGAATTCCTTACTCCTTACCAGGTGTTAAGGGTCCTAGGATTAGAAGGAAATGGACGAAAATTGGTGGGCGGGTAACCCCTAAAACTTAGAGCACGTCGTTCTTCTGAAGCGCGTCGTGTGGACTAACACATGAAAACAACATAGTGAGACGACTCTCAGGGCGAGAAAGAATAGGTGGATATGAAGAAACAGAAAAACAGAAGCTTGACTGGGGTGGATCGAATTAAACAGACAGGCAGTAAACAAAAACGCAGAGCATCAAGTTTTACGAAACCATTCCGGGACGAACGTAGGCAAAAGGCAATAAGTACAGGCTGAAACGCAACTTCACCTGGGTCGCAAGAGTGTCGCAAGGGTATTCCACTCCGGGAGCTCTTGTGTGGATAGCAAATAAAAGCGAGTTTGAAATAGAAGCGTTTGTTTAACCAACGAACGAAGCCGATACAGGCAGTACCGACTGAAGCGAACGTATGCGGATTTACAATCACGGTTTGAAGCGAATGGATAGTTTGAAAGTGGAAGTGGGAGGATTTTCTTAGAACACCTTGTAAAGGCTCCCTGAAATGCTGAAATTACAAAGTCATGAAAATCATTTAAAAAATTTGAGACGCGGTTGCGCCTACTTTCAAACAAGCATTCTTAACCAGACCAGCCGGGATATCCGGCAGCGGTAAAACGTGTAGTTTCAGTTCCAGCAATCGTCAGATTTCTTCGGTTTTGGCAAGGGCACCAAGTGCTTCGGGACTTTGGGACCTCAATATTTGAAACAGTCGCAGGCAGCTTCTTTATCGGATCCTTATTTCACTTGACTGTCTGTCATCAACCACGCCGCATTACGGCTCAAATGGAATCGCTACCGGCGGTTTCACAGGTACCAAACAACTAGATTAAATATCACCCTATATTTAGTTAGTTGTATGCAACACGTTTGCTTATGCGATCGTGACTCATCATTCTAGTTCCTTGCACTCGGTAGACGTGGCGTACCACTTTTGTACAGGCATCACTAGCTAATGAAAATCCACCTCGATTTTCAGTTACCTTCGTTCATTCATAAGTGTTCAAGCACTCCATCCTCTTCGACTACTAGTACGTCGCCGAGGAATGAGGTTTGGTCCCTCCGAAGCAATGTATTCACTGATGTATGGAAGCAAAGTATGAGTTTGTTGACGTATTACAGGAATGACCCAGAGGCACAGCGATGTCCAAAATTCTTCAGATGGAATGCACAAAACGGCGCCCCTCCCTACGACCGTTACCTTCTCCTCATCCGTGTCTCATTGGCCAGATCCCACTGAAAATAAAAAGGATAACACCCAGTTCATCCGCGCGGCACGAAGCCAAGCAAAATGCGATTTTCCGGACCTCAGCACGAAAGTGGGTAAAAAATTGTGGAAAGGAACAGAATTTAGTCTGTCAATGGTGCAAAAAAGGGTACAAGAAGACTGGAGATTTTGAATAATTGGTTGGGAAGATGTTATTTACTAGACCTTAATGAACTCCTGACAACTAGAATAAAACATCATGACGTGAAGTTGGAGCGGCGATTCGCCAAGCTTGTCGCACCCTCACATCGCTCGACTTCTGATGCGCACCAGCAAAAAAACGGAATTCTAAACCAGCTTACAGAAGGCATCAAACGCAGGATGCCCGTTGTTACCGCGGCCGGACAAGTCAGGCCTGGGATAAGGATGAAGATTTCAAGAAGCTGCAGCAATCTCTGAATATTTTGTAAGTAATGATATTTTGGGTGGATTCAGTGGGTGTTTGCTAATCCGATTATGAAAAATCTCGGCTCTTTTCTGCAAAGACACCAGATGGAATTTCTATGAAAAATAGTTTCTTCGGCTGGTGCATCTCAAGTACAACGGGAGCAGACCAATATACACGACGACATCCACCGCTGTGTCAAGGGCAAGACCTTGTTATTTGTGCAGCGTTAGGGCGGTCAAATAAAAACTTAGTGATTCTTCTAGTGTTGATAAAGATGTGCGGGCGCACTGGCTTTAATGCTGTTAAAAAGACAGTGGGTGGAGATAATGGATTCAAACACTCACAGACACCTTTAAAATTCATTTTGCCTCCTGACCAGGTAGGACACTACAACCTGGCAAAAAAGGGAAATGAAGAAAACAATAATCCATGAATTGTAAATGGCACGTAACTGAACCATCGTTGATAAAGTAGTTGAGGCATCACGTGTCGAAAAACTAACCATTATTTGAATATGTGCATATGCGCCCATGGGCAGATCAAGTTTACGAAACCGCCGGTTGTCACCAGTGCATTTAATCAAAAAAACGCGAAAATTGTTGGGGTGGCGCAACAAATAAGTGGAGGTTGACTGAGGTCGTCACAAAAATGATGACTCCGTCAGAAAAATTTGTGGACAGATTAAGCCTGGATCACCTCAGGAAAAACAGCATAATATTCATTGAAAGATACAAAGTTAGTGGGCTTAGATTGCGTTCATGCTTGCAATGGAGTTGTGCGCCGCAAGCCGAGGCAGCCGATAAAACAAGACTGCTTCCTCATGCGTTAGCCAGGTGTGCAGTCAGCTCAGAACCCATCGTTTGTTTGGAATAAAATGATTCCATTTATGGAACGTCAGATCAAAAACATTTTTAGGCCAAAAAGCTAGTAAAGCTGAAATAAGGCAAAAGTTTGGCTAAGAAAGGCGGGCTAGTAGCAACGTGTTTCAAAGTAGGTGTTGTTAGCACCCACCTTTGTGAGAGACACAAGAGCGCGTTCTAATTGGTCGCAAAACAGCCTTGGCTTTATGTTGACAGCTGGACAGCGTAGCTAACTGAGTATCGTAGTGACCGTGAAACAACAATGATGCAGAGAAAATAAGGATCGAGTGTCAAAATTATGACAAACTCAATGGGAGGAAGAAGTCAAACCCCGTGTACAGGGCACTATTAATTCGTGAAATCTGAGGTACCGAATTACGTGGTTGATCAATATTGAGATATGTGCAAATCTCAGGAATGAGTCACAAAGAACCAAAAGTGAGATCCAATGCAACTAATCAGGAGTGAGTACGCGGATCACGCGGGCTCAAACCATAAGTGTCAGAGCTGCGTGGTGAATTTAACCAGTCAAATCTTTGAATATAAGCAGGCTTGCAGGGAAAAACACGTTTCTCAGTTTTGTTTGGAGTTAATTTCCACCCTTTTGGAAGAGAAAGCCCTTCTGGATGATCGCCAGCGTCTACGCGTTTGAGTAAGACAAGTGACTTAGATGCCTCTTGATGGAGCTGCTTGGCAATGTTTTATGGCTGAAATCTAGCGTCTTGCGGCAATCGGAAAGACCGATACTAACATGCGAAAATTCACCATAAGCCTTGATGCAAAACCGCAACACTGTCCCGGGTAAACAAGATTGTGAAAGTGGAAGTCGCCGTAATCCAGATGGAAAATTTAAAATGGTTTCCAAGGTCTTATGTCCTGGTGTTTAGAAAAGTCAGGGCTTCTGAGTATGCTCACTATGAATTGTCACTACGCGTACGGTGTGACCAGAAAAGCTTGTAACACCGCATCTCGCATTTCATGAAGACACCCGGCGTCCTCGAATGATCGGTGATACAAACAAAGAAGGAGAATTTGGAACGGGATGAGGTTACTACGGTACTTCAATCACCAATATAATATGAATTCTTGACCGCTGTCCTTCGTGGTCTTGAAGTATCAAACAGTAGCAAAACAAATAACGAAAACAACGCTCACCCAGAAAGAACTGCAAAGAAGCCGTAAATAGATTTCAACGGAATACAAGGAGGTTGACTCAACCAAACAAATGACCGAAGAAAGTGAATGAATATCTTGAAGGTCCCACAGAGTTCTTGTCAAGGTTACTAACGAAACGTTGCGTACGTTGCTGTAGCAGCAAGCATAACTCATTTTATTTGCTCAAAAGCGAAATCCAGAAGAGCCAGTTTTTCTGATACTGAATAAATTGTACTTGTGAACTCAGGATGCTTCAGGGTTAGGCGTACTCAACTATTTCCACTGATGTACTAATAACAATAATATGCGTGAGTTTCTCGATTCCCGAGAGGCATGCGCTAGGCAACATCAAATTTGTATAGGAATGGTCCAGTGTAAACACGGAAAGCAAAAATCAAACGTGAAAGTTGAATGTGTGCGCTCCCTTGAATAACTAGAGCACCAACAGAATCTGCAGTGTAATACGCTGGGCACGCGTTTTCCAATTTGAAATCAAAGCTAGACTACCGTTTCCCAGAACAACACAAGACTTTCTGGGACTAAATTTCAGTCACAGAATGCGAGTCATTTCATGTCTAAATGCGCATCGCAGGCGCAAAATTTACCTGGTGGAAGACGGAATACGTCGCAACATGGCCGCCTTCCCTGAAAATCGCGAGTTATGTGATGGATATGAAACTGAAAGTGAGATGAGGACCAATATGGATATGATAACGGAATGGGTATGAGTCAAAACCAGATTGGATGTCATATGAGGTAAATAGGAATATGGCAATTAGCAACAATGCTCATAATGATGGTGTAGCACTTGTCATCCGATTACAGCCTAAAATTAGTTTGGAGCAGCGAGGCTGCAGCCATTTTCTGTACTATAATTCATATGGCCATTCGGTCTTGATTTGTCATGTTCACTTTTCTACCGCCTCCCTTACATTGGTCAGATTTTATCGTCTACAGTCCATGAATCTGCGCTTGTCAAACATAATAATTGCCTAGCTACTCAGTCGCTAGGCTCTAGAGAACCCATCGGCAAACCATGTCTCAGTGGCAGTATAAAGGTCACGACTGTGTACTGTAGTACAACAGGAGAAGCTCCACTTTACTTCGACATTGATGAGACTTCTTCTGTCTTGAATTTTAGCGCGGAAGGCAATCCAAAGTAAAATTCCTTTTGCCTTGACTTTGGACACGCGGCACTGCACAGCCTCCTGAAAACTCCACATGGTTAAAGCACCAGTGCCGTACGTCTCTAGCACAACGCGGGAGCAAATTCATGATATGCTCTTTGTTTAACACCATGATTTGTAGTTTGATGGATGTGACAGCATTTGTTATGGATTTCACCGGTACATGTGCAACAGCATATGTCGGCTGACTCTTGGCTGCCGCAGCTCCGGGTGATTCTTGTGATTTCTGCTACCCAAGGGAACTGTGGGGTAACAGGCCTGACTGTTTAGGGCTGGCCCTTTAATGTGCCAATTTTCGCCTTCAGTAGTTAGCTAACTGAGCCACTTTTGCTCCTTCAATCATTTAACTCCTTTCGCCCTCGTATATCTTCCATGTGAGTCTTCTGTGCCATAGACCTGGCAAATTGATATTGCCTTACACAGCCCTCTCCTACTTCAAGAAATATGTAAATTATTAAATATGTAGTGAAGTTGAACTTGATTCTCTCTAAATGTCCGTAATGTAACCAGCACCAGTAGTTTATAATCCAGCTGGGATGACCCACCGAATGGAACACCTCACAAAGGCAAGGTTACCAAACTTAAGATTTCCGGCCTCGACCAAGGGAACAAGTAAGTTAACTAGGAATGATATGGAAAAACGCCGGTCAAGGTAAATATTATAGGAATCGAAACTGTGCCGGACCAAAACAGCCCCAGCAACCCAAGTGAAGTTCAAGCGCTGAGACCATTCCAGTTGGATGGAAATGAACAAACCAGCCAAACGCTGGAACTCTACCCCATCGCTATGAGAAAGAAGTTGCATGCAAAGGGTCACATGCACTGCTTTGATTCTGCGTAGACAGAATAGTCAAACCTTTACCAGAGTGATCATCAAGACCCGTATACGACGGCATCCCACCAATTCTTCGCAATG
>LUCM01007170.1:0-23027 GCA_008360955.1 Fasciolopsis buskii | reverse complement strand
GTTCCTTCGAATGACTAGCTACTAGGATATCGCTTATGTGCGTAAACATATTCTCCAAACCGCGTGTGACCTCGTGTATAAACCTTTGGCAGGTCCGAGCAGGATTGCTGCCCCCCGAAACGCATCCTTACAAACTGGATCGGTGGAAAAGTTTTAGCCACCGCTTTTTTTTGCCGTGTCTGTTTCCTGTACAAGGTTTTGATTGAATGCTCCGACTTAATCAGTGCGGCTGACGATCCCACATTCCGACAACGACGAAATGATTTCCTTTATACAGTGGATCGCATGCCTATCGGAAAAGATGACCTTTTTGAGTTTCCAGTAATCCCCACCGGAAACCATGTGAACAGTAGAGGCCAAGGAACTACTAAGGGGTCAGATGATGCCCAGTTCCAACATGTGGTCATATTCTGCTTTTGCTAGGTGGAAATTATCAAGAGCTAAGCGACGAGGCCGACTAAAATTTTGGAGTCCTGTGGTCTCTTTATTGTGGGTTACTCTAGCAGTGACGGCAGGAATTGGACCGGTGTGCCGCAGTTTGCTCGGGTAGTCGCAACGTAGCTCGTTGCATGGTTGTTGGGATGGTGGTTTAGCGTACGAGGGCGTGATTTGTTTGACGACGACATACGAGGCGGTTACGGTGAACGAAGTTTGACGGTCTACTGTTTTCCTTTGCCGAGCGTCGACTAGTAGACGAAATGCTGGAGGACGTCTGTGCCAATAATGGGATACAGAACGTCGGCGACGATGAATACCGGTTCGCAGCCCGTGACGTCTCTGCCCATGCAGCGGTCAAATTAATCGGGTCACGAGGGATTATACCGACCTCGGCAACTATATCTACCAGAAATATCTGTCTTTAGTCAGGCCCTTGACACTAAGGAGGCGGGAATTGGTGGGTAGTCCGGTTTCACGTGCCGCGAAACGGGAACCTAGTTTCTCTGTTTCTTACTTGGGAGTGTGCACCCTAAACCACTAACGCGGTCATGATACTTACAGTAAATTTCCGGGGGTAGCAGTAAGGCTCACTTGGGAGCAGGGCTACTGCGCCTACGTCAACGTGAGCTGAACCGGTCTCGTCACCGATCTCTGTTGATTGTTAGCCGCTGTAGCGATGCGTCGATCCTGGTAAAAGGAGTTGTTAAGCCGTCCTACGAAAATGAGGATGCAGATCTAGGAGATGAAAAAGTTAAATGCTCAGACACCTGGGCTATAGCTCAATATGGTGTCATCAGCGACTTCGGCGGTCTACTCCAGCAAATACTTACGGGCAGTAGTAAGCAATGGAGGCAGATGTAGCGGGATCCGCTGAAGCCAAGACTTTCTTAACATCGGTTCGTCGCCGAAAGGTACGCCCCTGAGACGTCGCATTTCCCGCAGTAGCTCTGATGGCTTCTAGTTCCCGAGCTGGACACCTTCAAACAACTGCCGGATGCGCTGGTCTTCAATAGTGACAATCCGAGATATAACCGCTTCTTTCAACAGGTCGTAACTGCGCAAAGGTACACTGACCTCCCTAACCTGAAGGGTTACATCTGGACGAAGACGAACAGTGAGTTGTCAAAAACGGCTGGCGTCGCTAATACTCCTATAATTCTTAAACTCCAGTACAACCAAAGTAAACCAGATTTGAGGATGTGGCGGCATGAACGAAGGTATGTAAAGAGTTAGCGCCCCCTACTGTTGGGTCTACCGATGGTTTTGTTCCGTGGAATGGCAGCGAAATTGAAAAACTAAAATGAACAACGTGGTCAAAACGTGCTGAAAACTGCCGATAGAAAACGGAGCCATGAAAAATCAGTGCGTGAAGGCAATTCACAGCAAAATTCACGGTACTATCTGCCCGTTGAAAAAGACAAACAGGACATCAGCAAAAAAGTCCAGAGACTCACGTGACCAGTCAATCACGTCGGGCTCACCAATTTTTTGGAACCATTTTCCTAACGCGGATCTCGTATTACGTTTGCTTGCCCTTAACCGTTGTGACCACTTGCGCGTCACTCCTACTCAGCTGTGTGTGACTGGGGTAATGACAACTCTGACACTCGACCGGTACAAGGAAAAGACAGTCGGGAGCGATGGAAGGTTGAATATATTTTACCAGGAGCGTCCGAGCGCAGCGTACGTGAGCAACGCGCAAATAATGACCGCCCTGGGCGGTCAACGTTCCGTTAAGCAAACGATCCAGAGGAATAACTCCATGTTCCCCTGCGGTTGTTCATCCTACTTAACAGATATTCTTTGATTTATGTAAATTTCACGCACCTACAAAAACAATCGCATTCTTGATGTAACTCTTAATTTTGGCCAGAACCATAATCAAGTTTTACAACGGAATCGGCGGGTAATTAATTCGCTAATTGTTATACAGATTAAACGTGAGATAAAATATAACGAAGGGAGAGACGGCAATACTAAAGGGCGCCAGTTGGCGCATAAATCAGGATATCAAGGTTTGTAATGCTAGCGGAATCTTGAATCATCCAAAACGTGCACAAATTGCTGGGTTCATCGCTGCAGAACTCAAATTCACTAACATAGACGGATTGCCAACAAACAGCAATGACCCCGAATTTTGGAATGATGGAGTTTGGGAAAATGGCCCTCGAGATAAGCAATCCCGCTCAGACCTGCCAAAGGTTTATACACGAGGTCACACGCGGTTTGGAGAATATGTTTACGCACATAAGCGATATCCTAGTAGCTAGTCATTCGAAGGAACAACACTCCGATTACCCACGTGCTATTTCAGACCGCCTCAAAAACATGGCATAACGATCAACGTCCCGAAATGTGAGCTGGGATAACCCAGTGTCACATTCTTAGGGTGCATGTTCCCGACTTGAGGTATAGCTCCACTGCCGGATAAGATCACTGGTATTCAGAATCACCCTAAGCCTTATTCTTATCGACAATTACGGCAAATTTTCGGTCTGGTTAACTTCCATCGGCGTTTTGTTCCTAATTTCACAGAGACAATTACTCCTCCACAGATCGGTTACGGGATTTAGCGTTGGTTTGCAATCCCCGAGGCTGCGAAAGAGGCGTTCACTTCTATTAAGAATGTTACCACCAAAATGAAGCCACCTACACATCCCAATCCGTCAGCATCCATATATCTGATAAGCGCCGCCTCAAAAACCTAAGTTAGAACCGTACTCCAACGGTACACCGATGGTTCTTGGAAGCATTCACCATTTTCTTCCAAGCAGCTGCACCCGGTAGATTCTAGATATAGCACGCTTAGCAGGGAGCTGCTCGTCATTTGCCTCGCTGACTGGCACTTCAGACAGGCATTAGAGGGTCGCCCATTCAAGGTGTCCACCGGTCACAAGCCACTCGTATACGCGTTGCATTCAGCCTCCGACCGGTACTCGCCACTCGAGATCCGCCACTTAGACTTTGGTTAACAGTCTTTTGTGGCCATACGACATACCTCCGAGGCAGATAACTCCGCCACTTCTGCACTTCCTCGTATACAACAGCTTCGTTTATTTCCAACACTCAGGTTTGATCTCGATGCGATGGCATATTCCCAAGTGATTGATCGTGATATCGACAAATTTCGACGAGACAGCTCCATAAACGTAGCGGTTGTACCTATCACAGCGTGGAGAAGTAAAATTTTTTGAGTCGTATTGCAAGGTCGTCCAAAGCCGATGTTGCCAGCATCTCACCGTTATACTGCATCTCTTGCGTCACACAGCCTCGCCCACCCGAGCTTGTCTAATTTGGTGAGGATATTGAACCAATGTTTCGTGTGGATCAAAGTCAAACGTGACGTGCGCCAGTAGTTTCGCGCCTGTCTCCAATGCAGAACGTTGAAATTCCATCGACAAAGCAAAGCTCCGTTGACTAGTTCCCCCGAATCCGAGACACGTATTCACCTCGGACAGGTTGATTTCGTAGGCCCTCTCCCGCCGTTTTACGGCTACGAATACATACTCATCAATGTGGATCGCTTCAACTGTAGACCACAGACCATATCAATTCCTGCCCTACGTCAGAACAGGCCGCAAATGCCTCTTTGGCTGGTAGGGTAAGTATATTTGGTTGCCCTGCTGTAGTGATCACCGACCCAGGCTCCCAATTCGACGGGCGGTTCTCAAGTATGTATAAGACACATATATATGGGCATATTAAAACGACCGCCTACAACCCGCAAGCTAACGGTCTGGTGGAAAGATTTCATCGGCAACTAAAGGCCGCTCTATGAGCCGGGGCCAACCCGCTTTGGAGCGAAATGCCGCTCTTAGCTCTTTTAAGCCTTCAGGGTTCTGTGAGAGAAGAGATGAGCATTCCAAAAAAACGAGCTTGTATATGGTTACACGCTTCGCCTCCCTGGAGATCTGGTGGCCCGTCGAGACCCACACACTTCGATTGCGGTGACTATGCAAAACGTCTTGCTCAACACATAGAGAAGTTTCATGCCAATCCATCAGAGGGCAAACGACCTTGGCGCTACATTCCAACCGCATTGATTGTTGCAACTCAGGTTTTCGTCCGCGTTCACGGTGTTCAATCACCACGCAACCAACGCATGCCCTTCTGTTTCTCGTGGCATTGCATGACCCCAAGCCGTCCAATTTTGACTTTGTCGGCCGACACGACACGGTGTATATCGATTACATCAAATCCGCCATGGTAGAATGCGGATTGACTAGCTGGATTCTCCCATCTCAGGAATCTCACCATCCCGTTCGAGCCCAGTCGCTGGTAGCGCTGCCCACGGAGACTTCTGGTGGGGACACAGTGATAACGTCACCCCTGTCACCGGAATCACCGGATATGCGAAGCAGCGGTTGTGGCCGCACGCTAATACATCCCGTTTTCTTTTCCGTTTTCGTTACTGTCCTCATATCAGATTGTCGAACAAATTTTCCTTTGCAAATGCATAAACGTACTTAATAAAATAACACTTGTTTGTCGTCAAAATCTGTGCGCTGACGGACATAATGTCTCCATGTTGCACCGCCGAAGGCAACACCAATCGCTTTATCTGTGTCTGCCACTAAGTAGAACATCCGCCGACGCTCACAAGCACCGTTTCCCCAAGTTTTGCTCTGTATTTACTAGGAAAAAACCCTAGCATCGAGACGGCTCCACTGACTCCGGCTCGGCAGCCATCGTTCCCATGGTCGATATCAAGCATGCACCAGAAAACGAACAGAACCCGAGGTTAGACGCTCGTCTTCAACTGCGCTTGGCGAAGATTCTAGACGAGGGTGAGACCCGTGGGTGTGGTACGCGGTCAGATCCACCGTTTTGACCGGGGAATATCGAGCGGGCAGCTCGGCTGCAGCGGTGTGCGGGGACAGTTAGGCTCGTGGCTCAATCCTCCTACGTTTATCTCCTGGTGGTGCTTTTTAGGTTGGGTGCCCCGTGCACGGTCACCCTCGAACAAATGACAATCCACGGGACCAATAAAGGAGCGGCCTTTATCCAATCGACGAGCGCTAACTCGTCACCCGCGGGTTTCCGGATTGTTCTGCATGGTCCCAATCAAAGCCCTCCTCCGACAGTCTCTTATGATGAAGCCCATGCAGCGGAACGAAGATTTGTTCTTCCGGATCGCTTGTTCAACCGAACATTGACCGCCCAGCGCGGTCACCATTTGCGCGTCGCTCACACAGGCTCCGAGCGCGCACTCCTGTTAAAATATATTCAACCTGCTGCCGCTTCCAACTCTTTCCATTGTAACGTTGAAGTGTCAGGGTTGTCTGTATCACAATCGTACAGAGCTGCGTAGTTGTGACGCACATATGGTCACAACGGTTGAGGGTCAGCAAACGTAATGCGGGATCAGCGTTAGGAAAATCGGTCTTACATGACCTCATTGGAATGTTTTAAGCTGACGAATCCAAGTTAAAATACTTCAGACTCTCCAAGCAATGCACTGACAAAGCGAGTAAGACAAAATGAATTCATGCATTTTATTAATAATAATGTTATGTATTTCTCGATTTGCGGGAAGTATGCCCAAAATGTGAGCAAATTCATACAGGGATGCTGCGCAGAACGTGCAAATAACAGGAAACAAAACGCTAGATGTTCGAATGCAACCTTGAGTTATTGCAGAAGCACACTTGACGGCGAAACTAGATGGTGCTAAGCAATCGGGAGAGCACACATATGCCAATGAGAAGCTAAAACTATAAAATTAATTTTTCAAGTTCACACATGGTTTCCTGAGACTGTTTGCGAGCAGGGAACTACAAGCCATTTCTTGTTTAGATGTACTAAATTTGCGCATTGCTGACAAAACGGCGGGCATCGAGATATGGCCGGGGTCCCCAAATGACAAGAGCGTTTCGTAATGGACGGAAACTTTGAGCAAAGGAGGGGAGAAGCAATGTTAATATGACAGATAAATGGAAGTAATGAAAACCAGGCGGAACTTCATGCAAAGTGGATAAGATACGTAGTTGACAACAAAAAACAGCGGAAAAATGCTGGAGGTGGAGAAAAACCGGCAGGGTTGTCTCAAACTATCTAGAGGATATTTCATGAAGCTTTGGATATGGAACTCCCAAGACTGTTGATTGCATTTCCATGCGGAGGGCGGTAAGCTATACTGAGATGTGCGTCCGATAAGAGAAATTTCGCGTGAAAACATTCACTGAATGCACTAGCCAAGAATTCCTTTGTGCTGTCATTTTTGTTGTCGCAGCTTTTGATCTTAGTCAGCAGTACGGGTGGGGGGTGCGCGGGCCGTTCCAGAGGCAGCCCAGTCGCAAGGATGGAAGTTGAGATATCCAATGCGATAGTCAGCGTAGTTCCGGTTGAACGGGTGAGTACTGGAGCCCCAATTCTAGCCAACAGGTTCCTAGCAGGAGTGATAGGATAGCAGATTTGGAATTGTCATTAAGAAGACCAAGTCGTTAACGGCGCGTCTACTCCGGGTGCAGGATCTGAATCGCAAAGGAGAGAAGTAGTCTAGCTTGGGTGCCAGCTGCGTTTATGATGAGTATTGGATCGAGACAACAGACCTGCAACATAGTGCTTACATTTCGTAAAATTTGGGTTATCAGAACTGAGCTATGGTAGCATTTTAAGGGGTGGCTGTAGGCTTTGGGTCTACCTATTTAGCCCCTATTCAGCCAAGCCAGTAAAGGGGACAATATGACATGAGTAGCGAGGGGTACACAGGCTGAAGGTGTTTAAAGACACTGAAGGAATCCCAGATAATGATCTTAGTGAAGACCCGGTCATGAACTAGAATTCCAACTCATGTTCGTAAGCCTCGTCTAGTCCAATGTTAGCTCGCGTCAGGTTAATTAAGAGCGGGACATCCAGTAATTTTGCCGGCTGGGCTAAATTTGGGCACGATTTCAGGGAACTAGGGAGTTTGTTACACAGTTTAGAGCAAGCAACTATTAAGAACTTTGCCCTGATCGATAGTCGAGTCAAGGGTATTCTTAACGAGTAGTATCTGTTATGAAGTGGATATGGGAGACTACCAGCGTCTTGTATGACGTTTGTAGTAGTGTGAACATTATTGCAGCAAATATTAGGGAAGAATGCAAGGTTTAATTTGAAGAACTTTAATGATATAATTGATTTACAGCAGGAATAAGAGAGGACCAAGCACGCCACCCTGAATTACCCCACTGGTAATAGCACTGGGCTGGAAAAAGCAAACGTTAATATTGATCGCCTAAAAGCAATCACAAAGATAGGATGATAGCCAAGATAAGAGCGGATTTCTTGTTGCATAAGTCCTAATTTTTGGCCGGATGTCGAGAGTGGGAAACGTCGTCAAAAGTTTGTGACGATATCCTCTGTGAAAGCAGAAATGCTTTGTGCACCCTACACATCCTTCATGAAGCGTAGTTTCGCGCAAGCAATATCCACCCCAAATAACGTAGGAATTGAAGTGTTTATACAAAGTGCAAAAGCCAGCTTCTAATGTTTTAACCTACCAGCGGCAAGAAAACCATTGCGAATGATCTGCCGATTTTCTTCCTGGCACGTCAGCACACGCAGCATGATTATCGCGAGAAGTTGAAGTTTGTGAGGAGCCTTTGAAGACAAAGGTGCGAGGCGCTGATCACCATGGAATCCTAGGACAACTTTGGAAGGTATGGTTCAATGTTGAAGCACAGTCGCACATCGGAAGATAGTCAAACGGACCTTCCAATAAATGGATCATTGTCTTCATATTAGAAAGTAAGGTGAAAATGGGGACCTGACGGCTGCCGCACACAGCAATATAATTTTCTGAGGATTTTGCCGTGGAAATCAACCACGTATCTGTAATTTCTGTTTCATTCAAAAGGATGGTAACTTCTTATGCACGTTTCCCTCCAGCTCTATTAAGTCAACTTCGGGCACCAAGCTGTTATTCTCTCTCCGCATCTTAACGTTTCTCCTGAGAGGCTGGTCATTTACAGGTGAAATTACAATAATTCTAACTTTTAGATTGCATATCTGGAGCGGCTAAGCGTAAGTTCTGTGTAATATAATAGAGCGTTTCCTGGCCTGTATTTCCCAAAAGTTTCTCCCCCAAACATGTCTAACATGGTATCATTTCGTGACCATCCGTTCCTTTCATTAGGTTCTAGAACGGCTCTGACTTGGGGCCACATGTATATATATACTTATATGTACACGTATATATCATCACTCACCCGAGTAGCAAAAGCGACTGTGACGCTTTTGGCAGTTACCAAATGATTCTCAGTGCGGAAAGCAAAAAGGAAACTGTAGAAATCAATTGTTTTACATGCTGTCGAAAATGTCTACTCAGATGCTGGGGATGAAAACTTCCTTCTCATTATCCTCAATAGGTCACTGTGACCGAACGTAGAGCAAACTGATGGTTGTCCAACAAAACAAGCAAACAACCTGAACAAAGCAACCTACAGTGCAGTTCCTCACGCGCCCCTAGAATGTAGAACGGGCGAACGACAGCAGGAACGCGCAAAAAGGTGGTGGTTTTGGAAAGAACGATAATCGGATTATTGTGGAAACGCTTCTCAAGAACCATGTGTCTTTCCTATCTGAAAATGTCATTCTCGTGCATTTGTAGCCAGGAACCGTCTTTTTCGGCTAGCCCTAGCGAGTGCTTAAATCAGGCGGACACAAATTCCGTTCTGCTGTAAAATAACCCGCGTATCTACAGAAGAAGCATGTTCCTATCTACATATGTGAATTTCGCATATTCCGTCGGTTCATCAAGACAGCCATGTTATTTGGCTTACAGTTTGCGTGATCAAAGTTGCTTCGTAGTGACACGGGTTGCTCCCACTGATTAGTTAGCCCGGGCCGCTGATTGACGCAGTCGGTTTGTCTTTCTGCCGTCCAACGGCGACTGTCATCCGACGGTTGCCAGCCGATGAAACGTGGCAAATTCGGTTTTCTCGTGCCGCTGGAAGGTGATCACCATATGCCATGAACAGACTGCATTTGCTTGTGCAACCTTCCGATCACGGAAGATCAACGCCGGAATGTTGGCCTTGGTAAAGAGAAGGCAAGATTAGCATCCCTTCACAACAATCCTGATAAACGAAGGATCTGCCGGTGGAAAAAGATGCTCACGACTAAGTATGATGGATCAACGACCACAAGAAAGGTGTAAAAGCAGGTAAGAACTACCAGCCTGTTGTTGGGGGTAATTTGAAATCCGATCAGAAATGACAGAAAGCTCGATGCATACCATCTGTTTAACTGCGGACGATGGCGTACATTTGTGGAGAGTGAACCTCACTCCAACATACCGCTTCATCGTTCTTCAGTAATCTTGATGTCTGAGGCATATCATAACGATATGAACATAAGTGACCGCAGATTCTTTGTGTCAGACTGGAGCTGTAGTCTTTGTAAGATAAACTGACGCCAAAATGATTGTTCACTAACTACATGCTGACTGATATTTCCCGTAGACCATGTGACCACCTAAAAACCACCAGTGTTCTATATTTTGTCTGTGAATTTGCTGGAGTATTTCATCTTATTTATTCTGAAATGATCCGTGACGATTCCTGAGTGAATTACCAAATTACAAATGTCCATTTTTTTTCACAGTAATTTTTGCGCGGCGCGCTTTTTCTGTTTGTTAATATTTGCATCATCGGGAAGACCAAATCTTTGCTCACAGATTGTACAGTATCTTTGTGTACGGCTGAAGATTTCATGCTGCTCATCAGCCCTCCGTTTCTTGTCACTGAGCTTTCGCTCTTCTGGGGTCATTCATCGATTTGCGTGCTACCAAGCAGTCGGAAATCCTTCATCATCAGCAGTTGCACTTTAAATCTCTTTGGCAAAATCGGCGCTTTGAGCAAGCGGGATCATAATGAGAATTTATTGAGATTAGGTGGAAAAGAGCGGAACAACCAATCTGACAGTCAGTATCCCAACTGCTCCTTTTTTCATGTGCCAACAGCAAATCGTAGTTTCATTTTCCACTTCCGGCCATGCAGACGCACAAATAGACATTCCCTTCCTTACCTGCACACACCGAATCGCTTCAATAACGCTCATTGCTGCGACCTGATCTCCTTTGCTTATGATGTGGAAAATTTAAAATAGGTGGCCCTAATAACTGTCAATCAGTGGTTACAACGACGATCGACAGGAGGCCAATCTCATACAAAGTTTCATAAGGGATGCTGCAAATATCTGTCGAAGAAGCATTGCAATGTTGGCAGCGATTAGGTAGGTGAAGATGAGTCCATGCCCTAACATCCAACAATTGAAATGCTTGGTTCGGGCGGATACTTTTGGGGAATGTAATGCAGAAATAAAAAAGCCCTTGAGCAAACACCTTTGGATCGGACTCCATGAAGTTACAGTCATACAAATGAATTCGCTGCTTCATGTCTCATATACTTTTGTTTCCTTCGCAGTTTGTTTCCTTGCACTGAACACTCAATTTTGACAGCAAATACTTTCAGAACCACTTGCGTGTCTCTGCATAGTAACATCAACATTTGGCTGTGCATGTTTTCGTCTTTTAATTCCTTTTTTGCTGAAATAACGATGTACATCATTTTGCGAGAAGGGGGGCATATCCAGAAAAGGGCTTCCAAGTAGGGAAGTTTACCGGCTGTAGGAGGATTCAAAGCCGCGGCCTTCACTTCAAAATGCCACGATCTTATGCGCTTGCTTGAGAGTCGTTTGTGGTGTCACATTGATCAAATTTATAATCCAATATGTCCAAAATAACGAATCCTTTTTATTTTTGTTTTCCGATTCTACTTTGATTATGCATTGATCAAGCGCTTTTTATGCGCACTCTTCTTGCCTTACCAAGAATGACAAGAAAAAGAAGTCAAATCTGGATAACTTTCGAGTTCCACATGAAGCAAATGCGATTCATAGGAAGGACTTTAAGGACCCCCTGGTTTCCCCAAATTATTAAAGTAACAGACGAACCAAACTGCTCCCAATGCACTTCCGGATATAAGGCACTTAGGTACTGAAACTGGGAGGCCCTGAAGTCAAGCCATGCGGGCATGAAATCTGGGATCTGTGTGGTTCACCCGTGCTGCTCACAGGATGAAATCGCTAATTACTTACCTACAGGAGAGCAACATCGGCATTCTGCAAAATAAATCAGGCCACCCAATTGTAATTTCGGCTTCCAAAAGTCCAAGGTGAGACGAGAGGTTCATATAGCCAAAGTGATTTACGGCCAGAGACATTGCCATTGCCATAGGAAAAGGGGGCCATAACAGCTGAGCACGTGCCTTGTCAATGCCATCCAGGTCGGTGATGGACTGCTTAATACCCGATTACCAAGCTCGGAATTTCAGCGGTCCATGAAAGTCAGCAAGCCGATCTACGACCAGCGCAAACTTCAACCGTTTTAAGTTTGTTTATCTTAATCTTCAGGACCACTTGTCCTGCACCTCTCCGCAGCATTCTACGGTCGGCATAGTGACACCTGACCAAATGGCGACTGGAGTGGTAAACTCACATATATTTGAGCGAAGACTACTACTGAAGCAACCGCGAACGATCTGGGGGCAGCAAATTACAGTGGACTGTCATCGACCGGGTAACCGGATGATCCGGAATGACAAATTCGTGTTCCGCTGGGTGAGCGTGCACCTTTTTTGAGGGTACCTATTATTCAGCCGTGGATAGTATCAAGAGGGAAACAAGGACAATTGCAGAAGGCGGAATTGTGAAGTCTACGTATTGCTAACTGAGGGTTGTGCAGGCCATACTACTAGCGGGGGGATGCAGGTTCCAGCTGGATCTGGTGAAATGTCAGGTAAAGTCGTCCACTGTTTTAAGTGTCCCCATGGAATTCGGTTGACAGTAGCATGTTGGCAGTCGTTTCTGGAAGATTCTCCTGTAGACTGTAATTTTGCCTTGGAACTGCCGGCTTGATTCAACTGGCAGTGATAACGTCATCTCACCTGCCGTTACCTGTGATGGATATTTTGTTCCAGCGGATCCCAGTAGCATAAGGGTAACGATCAAAGTTTGGGGTGTGCAGTATGGCGTGTGCGCAAGATCTCAGACTCCATCTGACAAAAGTGTGCTGCAGAAAACAACGGCTCAGGGTACTCGGTTTTTGACGCATGTGAATGTTACCATGACTAGAGCAATCCATGAGACTGCCAATGGCGCCGTTCATCTCGGGACAGACAAAATCAACACAACCATCCGTGATGATGTTGTGCAGTTAGCATCAATATACGGAGCTCCATGGGTGCCAAACAATGTAAGAGGGGTTTCATCTGTGATTTAGGTGTTGGTGTGCACAGAAAGAGCCACCTTATGCGGTATCACCGTTTTTGTTATTTTGTAGAATCCCGTGCGGATGTGAATTTTTCTGTCAGTTAGCCGCATGGAGGGGCTCAATGAAAAATGTGAAGGATTCCATCATAACGATGAGTTCTGATGCGAATTCAGACACCTGCGGTGACACCACAGGAACTTTGATGTTGGCTAAAATTGCCATTGGCCCAGGCAAATAGATGTTAGACACAAGTTCGTTGTTTGATAAACAAATGCTGACAAGCAGTCAATGATCACACTCAAGAGGGCAAATATAGCGTGGCAGCGTATATTTCAAAAAAGACAGGAAGTCTTTCCAGAAGTAAAAATCCCTGGGAAAGTAGGCTCCGTTCCTTTGAACAGAAAATGTGTGGCAAAATTTTAGTCTCACTAGATCGTGATGCTAAAGTTAGCGATATACAGGTATAACAAAACAGTAAAACAGAGGCCATGAAAGAGATGACAAGGCACTGGCGCGGTTACAAACTCCTGATCAATGACAGAGTGCGCAAGGCACCGCGTGAGGAAAATTTAAAAAAGAACGACCGCGCCAACATAAACAATCATCTGTCTCAATGCCAAACACAGGCCCCTGAGAAACAAGAGGTTTGAGTTGCAACACCGGTTGGTCTATAACTAGCAGAGGAAACGAAACAAAACTTGAAATTATGTCAAAGTAGCTGGCAAGGACAGTGCTCCACGGGTGCAGATCTTCCAATAGCACGGAACGGGCAACGGGCCGTGAATCGAGGGTCCGTTGTTCACTCGAGCACGCATGCATCAGACAACCAATCAACTTTTGAATACGGTATAATTTAATTGTTTCATGTACGAGCCACTGCCGGCCACGGATTTGCATGACTCGTGATGTATGGTGAAGCATGACGAAGGGAAGCTGCGCAAATGAGTTAGGCATTCCGATGATGAAGATTTCTGCGGTTGTTTTGCGTATTAAGGCCGCAAAGCCCTGAGGTGTATGACGACAACGGCAATGAAAGATGAAACCCAGTGTTTAAAATGGGTACCTTATTGCGGCTGTATCCCTCGGATGGCTTAGATATAAGTGGCCAAGTAGAGACGGGGGCGGCCGTAGAATTACGCTCAAAACAGTTAACCTGACTACGGTTTTCATGGTTTGAGGAGTTCCTGCATCGAACGCCACTAGAGCCTGGAACCTGAGGAAGCGCTTTTCATTAGGCCAAGTTCCAACTGAATTCGCTCATCCAGAATTGGTTTGGTGATGAGAATGAGCATTGAATCCCAAAGAACCATTTATTTCGGGCATGTTTCGGACATGACCGCAGAACGGCCAAACCGCCTGATCCAAGTCGCAGTCAATGTTTGGAATATGATAACCGTGTGCATGTAAATGATACTAAAAATTTAATTAGATGATTCTCTGGTACATTCGCACTTGGATGACCCGAATTCTCTCCACGGGTTCTTCTCCCTCCGTAGATGGAGTGTAAATTTCTTGTCACTGCCTTTGGCCTTGTTCAACTGGAAGTCTTGTTTTACTCAAATATTCTTTAACTTGTTACTTATGAACTTTTACGCCGTGCTATTGCTTTATTTTTTCGTTTTTAATGAATGCTGCCTCAGCGTATCAACCAAAATGCACTTTGTTATTTATTCACTGTCTAAAAGTTATCTAAATTAAACTTTTACATTTTCCACGGTGGCTTCCTTATTGGAGGTCTGTCAGGCTGCAGCAGCTTTTAACAGACTGCAATAAATTCTTATGAGAGGCCCACAAATATTTTTGAATAATGCATAAAATCGATTATTCCGATTGAACGATTAGTTAGTTTTCTGACCCTCTGTGCATCTACATAGTTATGATTTTTCATTGTTCTACCTTAGGCTGATACAGACCACTCACACTGGTATCCCTCTTATTACCTAAATATTTTGCGACTGTGAAGGATGGCGATCACCTGACTTTAAATAGATCATGTATGCAAATGATTAATCACCGGATCCGATGCAATCCTGATTTTATTATGTTCGATGCTTTTCATCCAGAGAAGATACACCCCGAAAGCCTCACTCTTTTCCAAACAGCATCTGCCAGAGCATCTCTCCAGTGCATAACTGCGAAAATTTAATCTCATCAAACAGTGTTTCAACGGTACGCACCAGGGTTTATTTAGTTTCAAGTATCAGATGTTTTTAGAGGATAAGTTTTCTATAGCACGGAGTATGAATTATTGATAGGCAAAGATAATGGATTGAGAGGGGTAATTCTGCCCTACCTTGTAAACAATAAATCAAAATCTTCGTCAGTTTATGGGGTGATTTGATTTAGGATTTGTTAGCTAGCAATGACAGTATTTTTTATGAATGGTTATTGTTCCCGGAGAGAAATTGACTTTTATAGCTGATGAAATCTCCTTTGTGCAAGAATATCCGCCAAAAGCTGTGCCAACGGAAGTCATCTGTGCGGCCCAAAGAGAACTATAGAAATGGGTGTTAAGATGGGCATCGTGTTTTTAAAATCGGTCTTTGCTGCTATTCCATATTTGCTCTATTTCCCACCAACGGCCATCTACCTTTTTCGTGCTGGCGATGAGTGACCCCCATTTAGCCCAATCACAACTTTGAAATGTGGTTGCTGGCCCGCCATTATTTTGTTACTATTGCCGTTCCTCACGAGCAGCACTTTAATTATATTAGGTAAATCGTCCGGAATTGTCTTTTTCATGATTGAAGATGAAGACAGTGGATAACCATCAATAAACCATCTAGGGTTCTAATAAACACCCTGAAATTTTGTGCCACCGTATAAATCATTTCCGAAATTTCTGGAGAGTTTGGGATGGGTAAAAGATACTAGAAGCCCAAGGGGTCTGAATTTTACTGGAGAATAGTGTTCTGGTCAGCCGGAGGGAAATGGGGAACGCGCTGCAGTTTAAGATGGGAACTGGAATCCTGTGGCAGATCAGTACTGGTTGACCAGACGACTGCTGTGTGGAGGTCCTCAAATAAAACAAGACAGATCAGTATTGTACGCGCAACAACGATAAAAAGCAAACCTCGTGTTTCCATGACAGCCTTACATGGAACACGGTTAATGGGATGGATTTATGAAGGTACAGGGGCGCCGGGGCTGTGGTCTCTATAAGTTCTGATGTCTGGCTGGAGGTTTGTAGATCATTTTTTCTCTTTGTCGTTGAGCCAGTGTTGCTGCTGTTGATAGAGCCGGATTGATTTACTGCTCTAACGCATGTACATTTAGGGGCTGCCACGTAGGGTAGCTTCAAATTTTGGATAGGGCGACAGCAAAGGGGTAGATTTTTGATGCTCGGGAGTTGTAAATTAAGCTTTTAGACATCGAAAGTGATGCTCTAAGGGTCTGCACAATTTGCATCTTGTGATTCCTGTGCTGTGAGTAACCTCAATGATTTCACTGTTAATCGACAAATGATTCCCTGCATACCACTCCGCAGTGATCAGGGAGGTTTTGATTTGTGGAGTAGAAAAGTGTCGTAGCAGTGCAGTGGGAGTGGGTTTGTGATCTTCTGTCTAATTTGTTTGACCGGAGTTTATACGCCAATCAGCGTCTGCGAGAGCTAAAGTAGGAACCATGAGTTGCAGCTTCAGAAATTAGGTATGGTTTCTTGAAGTGCCTGGGCGATCCTCGGCACTTAGTTGAGTTCGATATATTTTAGATGGACTGCAAAGCTTCTTCGTGTTAATGGTTTGTTGGCATATATTCTAAAGCTTCTGAACAGCGCTTTTTTTCAAGGTTTGAGCAATCTTGATCAGTCTCGCAACCAAAATTTCGCTACAGTACTCAGGAAGAAGTGGAAGGATTGAACGATCAATAATTGTGGAACCTAATTCGGCGGCAAAATATGGTGGGCTACCCTTGGCGTACATTTTGCTAGTAGTTTGCCGAGAGCGCTAAAGATTTCGCACTAAGGAGCTCATTTATCTACTTATGGAAGACGTTGCCAATTACAATATGTTAGTGCCGGGCGAAATTCCAGCGAATAGTCCAGTGTTTCATTACCTATACAGCACAGATGGGCAAATTCCAGAAAGTCTGATCAAACCTCCGGGAGAAGGACGCATGAATTTTATAGACCACAGGAGAGATAAGCAGTCAATTTTAATTTGCGGCCAGGTGACAGTGATCCATTTGGGGAAGAAATTCAGTATGCGGAAGAGACAGAGAATCTGTAAAGTTAGATGTGCATGATGTGGTCGGCTAAATAGGCGAAATGGAATAATCTAAGGTCGGCCTAATGACAAAATCCAATCGGCCAAGAGCTGGGCAGAAACTTTATTTTATAAAAATTTGCAAACTGCTCTAGGTTACACTGCAATCCTTCATGCCAAGATAGCTTACATGAAACACAAGAAACCGGGAATGTGGGTGAGTACAACTCAGTGGGGCACTGATTAGCAAAAAATTTGGGTAGTGTTGCTGGGACATAGGGGCCAAAGCATTACACTCCGGGTAGGAGTCCAAGGAATAGCCAACGGAAAACTTGTTAAAACCACGGCGGAAGTTGCTGTTTTACTTAGTTCAGTTCCTGTCGTCATATCTGTCTTTTCCAGGTTCGCCGAACTTTCGAAGCACAGATAAGCTGAGCTGTTCGCTGAGTTTGCAAACTTTTGTCGGCTAGCCTGCATGCATGAAACGGGACCTATTGAAGGTATGCATAAAACTGTTAATTTGGAATCGGCCGTGGAATTCGTTTAAGACAATGCTGTTTAATGGATGTCCTTTGCGGTGGCTTAAAAACAGAAACGACAAAAGTCAAAGGATCACTGAATATGGCTAATGTCAAACGCCAGGCATCAAAGCAAAATATCTTAGAAGTCCTCCAGATATCTCGCCTGCAGTCGAGATCCGCGTTGGCTTCCTTATTTCAACGCAACTATCTTTACTATGTTTGTTCTAAGTTCCTCTCCTGAAATGGCTGTAATGGCTGGTTATTCAACAATAGTCTGGTAATTAACCACAGAACGGACCCAAATCAAAACCGGGTAGTGATATTACACGTCATTATGCGGGCATACAAAACGTCTCTTGTTTCTTAAATCAACAAATTGCTTTGCCCATATAAAGGGTATTCAAGTGCCACTGATGAAACTTCTTTCCCGCAGCCGCAGTAATGTGAGGATCCAAGTGGGTAGGGGGGCACCCATCATTTTCTCACCTCAGAATTGCTTTTTATGTTCGATATCCCGCGCTTTGTCAGTCCCAAACGCTGGCACTATTGTGGTTAATGACTTAACGTTCCACCATACTGAATTGGTGTTCCATTTATTTTGGTATCCCAAGGCGGCGTTACACCGCTCCCCGCAGTGTGTTCTCTTTTAGATTTTTAGTCAATTGGAGTGTTTTGCAGTAGTCTCAACAGCTTTAGAGCTTTTTCTTGGTCAAAACATTTGCCAAATGTTTCTGGGCACCTTAGTTGGGGCTGTTCTCCGTGTAAATATTCTGCTGATTTTCTGCTTGAGATCTTACTGTAACACTCACAGCTTTGACACGACATTCTATTAAACGCCTTTATATTGTAAACCGTAAGCAACATCGATATATTTCTCCCTTTTCACGATTAATTGCACCAAGCGGCCTGTCTAACCGTCTTCCCGTTTACCAGTCCCGTCACTTAACGTCACTGTCCAGTCGCCCAAAATCAACGAGACAAACGGACTGCTAGATATTCTTCCCGTATCGTTACACTTCCGGAGTTTCCGACCATCCTCCTTAGCGGTCGTCGGACTTAGCTGGTTTTTATACTCTATTGTTTACATACTGCCTAAAACCTTTTTTGACGTACATAGAGCCTTCCCCTCCGTATAAGTTGCCTGCAAAAATGTCTAGCACCAACCAAAACTCGCCCTGCCCCATCCCTTAAGACAATAGTTACTGATGGCAAATCTGCGCTTACATCATCAACAAGCAACACTGCTCCCTGGTAGAAGAACGCCGGCGTTATTAGCCCAGCGACCAAAATACTCCGACCCCACCCTATTCCATCCCATTGTTAGTCCCTTCATCCCGGTACCTCAACTGCCTGACTGTAATTGCGTTGACTTTCTAATGCTCGCAGTTCGTTTCATTGGGGAAAGAAAGTTTACTGCCGAGAATTTTTCCGAGTCAGAAGAAAACCGCAGACTTGCACCGTAGAGTTAATAATAATAATAATAATAATAATAATAATAATAATAATAATAATAATAATAATAATAATAATAATAATGTATATTTCTCGATTTGCGAGATGCATGCGCAAGACAAGATTAATTTTTTACATAGATGATGCACAGGAAATACGGACAATATAAATGGAAGGGACAGGGGGTGAGAGCGACCTACAGTAATTTGGAAGGTTTGTTTGTTTTTGTATATTTCTCGACATACGAGAGTCATGCGCAAGGCAAGATCAAAGTTGGGTCAAGAAGGCACAGTGAAGACACGGAAAACGGAAACCAAACATACAATGCAATGTGGTTTCGATTACAAGATCATAACAGGGAATGTAATTTCCCGAGCAGGGTGATTGAACTCAAAGCTAGATAATGGTTCGCAAAGAATTTTCTGTGGCTGATTTCCAGTCCTCCACTGCGCGTTATATTGTTTGAATTCACCAAAGGTGCGTATCGCGGGCGCAAAATATGGCTGGAGGGCAATGGCTGTCGCCGCCTGTTATTGGGATACTCGATAATCAAGAGAGTTATATGGTGGAGATGAGGATCAGTATGGATGCGATAACGGAATGGAGATGAGCGAAAAACTAACTGGATATAAAAAAGGCAGTATGAAACTCAAAAATTCTGGAGGCACAGTCCGTTAAGCAAGGAAAGCGACGACAATGGATGGGGATTAAGCGATCGTAATACTAATACGTGTGGTTTTTTGAGCAATTTTGAGTTCATAAATTTTGGCTTGGTCTATAATTGAAGGTAGCGTTGGAAAAGAAGAAGAACCGGAGTCAAATGGGTCAATGTCTGGTGGACTCGTGTGAACAACTGTTACCAAGAGCACCGGTCTATTGCCAAATTCCGCAGATGAGAAAAGAGGATGATGAAAAAGGACGGTCTTCAGCTGTTTTCGGATGTCAATATGCATTGTGAACGTCATTTTCTATCAGATGCCAATAAAAATGCTGTCCATTTGTGGGTCCGTTTTGTATGGATTTGTTAGGAGAATTTTGAGAAGGAGCAAGAGGAAGCCAGTACAAAGCGGTGAACGTGAACTTATGAGCTTCAGTGCTGTTTTCCACAACAGTACTAATGGGTGAGGCTGACCGAGTGCTGGCCACCCAACCTGAAAAACACCGTTTTAGGGTGAACGCAGGAGGTGTAATCCGCCAACCTAGTTTCACCCGCACATCGCTGCAGCCAAGCTGCCCGCCCGATGTGCGCTGGCCAAAGCGGTGGACGTGACGGCGTCCCGCACTATTGTGGTAACGCCGGCGTACTCGTGGTGTGGTGGAAGGAATTTGAGCATGGTGTGGTAAGGGATACATCGTCTTTCCAAGATCGGATAATCGCCAGAGCATGGGGTAATTATTTCAATCCAAACGGGACTATAAGGCCTTGCTAGTGAGCCATATCGATTCTTGGATCAGTTCGAGTGTAGGATGCGTAAGAATGGAGACTGATAGGCCCTGCCCCACATAAATAAGGCAGCTGCCCTCACGGTGGTCGTTTCTAGTACAACTAAAGGATTGATATCCCGCAAGAGAAGTCGCACTATTGGGTAAGCCAAGACTCAGTAATGAAGATTATATCCGGATTGGAAGACGCAGCAAAGCTTTTTAAGTGAGTGAATTTATTTAGGATTGAATGACAGTTAATAAGCGCGAAAGAGAAGGGTATGTTGCCGTCTAGGTGGGGTGAGTGGTGGGGTTGCAAAAATAGAGAGACGGTGCCAGCTGTTCCCCGCCAAATTCCTTCGCTGTTGCGTCAGATTTCCTAAGACAGCTGTCTCTGGCCTCTATTAAGCATACCTCCACCGTAATATCGGTACTCCCGCCAACCTCCACTTACCAGCGTCTCGACCCAAACACAAGGGCCGTGCCCCATTCCACTAATGTCTCTTTGCGACCACACCTACCCAGCCAGAAAAGTCCCTCTTCCTCCCCTTCCGGAACCACCACCGCCACCTTTTGTTCTTACCCAAACCCACTTCCTTTCTGCTTCCCTCCACACTGGTCCCCCCAGTACTTCGAGTTCACTTGGAAAATCTATACTTTCAGAGCCAGCCGTCACCGGAATCCAGGCCAAAACAGAACCTGCGCTACACCATCCCACGTCGTGAGTTTTCATCGTTGAGATTTTGCAGCTACTGTATTGTTACTCTGGCATTATTCGTCAAGTAAGAACCACTTTCCTGAGCATAAAAATTAGCTTGATTTTTCTGATTATTGAAATTTTCGATTTGATCACTGTTTAACTATTTTGCCAATATTTGTCTAAGCTTGCACAGCCACATTTCCAGCTCTGTCCTGCCCTTAGCGTAAACGCTTTTATTCTATATTGCATGAATTCAATCTCTCCGATTAGTTGCCTCAAGAGTAAATAAATCTTTCGGCCTGTCTACTCATTTCTCTACCCACAAGTTTCCGTACCCCTCAACATCAATCTGCTGTTCAGACGTACAGTGTGACTCGGGGTGTTTTGGTTTAAGCCACATCATGGTATATTATTTAATTTAGGCAGCAACCAAACGGCTGTAATCTGTCAGTGTATTACTGTCTTGTCAGTTTGCCTTCTGGCCCATTTTATACACCCATAACCTGCTTCCCACCGTTGATGCTTACTTAGTCTTGTGAAGTATTCAGAAGTTATGTCGTGTTACATTAATCTTAAGCATTTTCCTCGCAAGAACTATGTCAACCCGATTACACACAGTATCTCGTCATCACTGTAGTCATAACAACTATGAGTGGTCACCTTTCACAACCTTACTTAGATTTTCTTCCCAAATTAAATTTCCAAACAACAGCAGAATGGTTCGAGTTGTTCATCAGCGAGCCAAATGCGCCAATGACAGTGTTCGCGCAACTAACTCTACAAGAAGCTCCAAAGTTGGTCCTCGTTTGGGAACAATGAGCCAATGCTCCTTAGTACTTGATGACCTAGTGGGTGAAGCCCATGGCAGGGCATAAATCTTCGAAAGAAGATAATCCAATTTAATGGATTCTGTTAACAATCTGTAGCCCGCTATCTGAAAGCTTGCACCCTTTTCCCACCTCATGGACCCTGAAACACGGCTGGATAAGCATGACCTGGTGGCCGCTGGAAACTTCCTGGATGTGCTGGCATCCGAAGCATCGAGTGGAGTGGACAGGCCATGTAACGTTATTTTTTTAACATCCCTGATCGCATTCCTATGAATGGGCTTTGAGATCAACCCATGGCGGCCGGCGGTATGGCGCACACACCAGGTATAATGACGAGGCTGCGGAAGCGGACGCAGCTTCGTAGTTGTCCCCTCATAGTGCACTTACAGACAAGGATTCTGGCAAAGCTCTTCATCACCAAGTAAAGGGTTATTGCTGTAGCTACACCGTTTAAAAACAAAATCATAGACAAAACCTATCTCCAGAGGGTAATTTATGCCAGCACTTCGCAAGAACCCAACGACACGCAAGTGATTTCCAAAATGCCAACACTAAACAATGCACGGCCCGTTACAGCCGAGTTGCCCAAAGCCTGTATAGTGTCTCCAAAACATTCACCCGTCCATCGACCCAACAGAAATTCATTAAAGCAAATACCGTCCACGCTCCAACGTTGCGGACCTAGACATATCGAAATCACCCTCCGAATTTCAGCCCCCATTCAAACGCCCCCATCTAGGCTCCAGAAACTCAACGTCACCTTGCTCAATTAGGCTCAAACAACATTCCACCCCTCAGCCAATCTACAGTAAGATCGCCAAGGCCAGTTCCTGCAGTTCGCAGTCATACTCCACAATGCCCCCACAGGCCGCAGACACCCAAGAGACTAATGATGCGCTTGACAACAAAAAGAGCGGCTATTCTCTAGCCAACGATGTTACGACCCTCTTTAATAGAAGAGGCCCACGTAAGACACATAAACATCTTCCACCTCCTAAGATACCCACCAAGATAACAAGGAGAATGAACCTTGATGTGGTGTCACGGCTTGCGTGCCTCCATGATCCAACGAGCTATGCAGGATGGCTTATTTCAAGCCGAAGATCCAATCATGCCTGGAAGGTGAATGGATAGAGGCCTGGCCAAGTAGTCTCCTGGTCCTCCAAGTCGGGGGTTGATCTGAATTAGCAGCTCAGTCAGAAAAAA
>LUCM01007169.1:120010-176459 GCA_008360955.1 Fasciolopsis buskii | reverse complement strand
GTTTCGTATGCAAGAACGCCACCGACTACGGTACTGAATCACATGACCTCTTATCTCTAACCATTGGTTCGGTAAATCTCATGAACCCTAACGCGACAGTCTAACTCCACCTGCACGGGCCAGACCACCGGTTGATGCTTTTATGTCATGTCATGACGGATGCAGACCATGAGCGACTTAAGACAACTGGGCATGGTTAAACGTGTACACAAACGATCTTCTTCAGTCTACACTGTCCTCTGAGAAAGACAAACATTTGTCTATAACGTGTCAATCAGGTATAAAATTATTAGCCGGTGAACGATGTTGGGCTTGAGAGCGAATTTCGCGTCAATTATTCCCTTTGGCCTTGGGAATATTCGCCCTGTCTGAACATCTGAACCAGATAATACAGGGGATTTAGAAATTTAATCTATAGCACGGGTGGAAGAAGCTTGGAGTGAAATTTCAGTTTCCTAAACCCATTAATCACGCACTAACGTGTTCTCGTTTTACCTGATATCCGACACAATTATCTATGTAATGACGTGCCATAGATCGTCTTACATCTTACCGTTCGCTAGTCGACCGTGGGCTTGCTGTAGTTTGCTTTTTTGTACCTCTGTACTCTGGGAATATACTGACTGCGTTATTTTGTTTGTATGCCTGTTCGAAGTAGCCGCAGTTGGTGAGAATGCTGGCTAAATTTCAAAACTACTGGCCCATTTAAGCAGACTAAGTATTTCAGTCGACATAAGTGTTCATGTGAGTGACAATGTGATGGAAAACTTATATTCTGTAAGTAAAACGCAAAATTAATACTAAACTCACGTCAAGACATGACTGTTTCCAAAATAGTTTTATACTAACTAACGAGTACAGAAAATATCGTGTCAGAGATTGATATTCTGAATAGAAGAAATTGTAATTATATCTGTAGAATGAAAAAGATCTATGCTGATTTAACGTTGGTTCACATAGGGGTTGCGTTAAGTTTGGTAAAATGTTAGGACAATGGGTTACAGGTAGTAAAATTTAGTTGAATAAACTTAACTCGGCAGTTCTGTATAGCCTGGACGGGAGCTGGTGACACGTTGGTGCGGTACACGTCTTCCGTTTGGAATGTGCGGGTTCAAACCCCACGGGGTGATGGATGATATGCACCACGAATACGGGCGAAACTCGAGTGCAGTGTTTCCCAAGTGTAAGGTTGACCAAACGAGCTGAGGTTTGTACGTGCAACGGGGAGTCCGGGAATAGGTTACATAGATTAATTTCTATCGAAGTGTACCATCACATTTGGCGTGAGGTGAAATTGGGACAAGTCAGTGCCAGACCTCCATCGGCTCAGTTAGCTTTGACGTCAGTTATCATTTTGGGTGCTTAAAATGCAAGTAAAATCAGTCGTGGTACCTCTGTCTAAAAACTCCATTTTCCCAACTTCCCAATTTCATTTCACGGTCTATCTTTTCAATGTGATTTTTTTCTAAACTTCACGTTCACATGATGCACCATTGGCGTACAAAGCTCAGGATCTGAAATTGATATTGATCAGCTCAGCGTGGACTGGGAACATAATTGGATTTGGCTGTCTCCCCGTTTTACCGATCGTTTAACTGTATTTCATATCTAGCGGTACGCGACCCACTCCGGAGTTCAAGGTCTTTAGGAGTGCAGATTCCGACAGACTCGGATATCACCCAACCACACACCTCACCAACAAACACTTTCAAGAGGACAGTGAGATAAATACATTGTGGATTAACTACGTTGGAGTACCTCTATGAAAGACAGGGTATCAAAGAACACGTGTGCATCCGAAAGTCAGGCATCATTTCTGAGCAGTGCACACTTCAATATATCTCATCGGTTCTGCAGTTGAAAGACAAATTCAGCCAACTAATGAATTGTCCTTGGTCGAGAATTTGACGAACCAGAATCGACGAAACTCTTTCATTTAGGTCTCCCAGTTACGAACACCTCAGAGAAAGAGAAAGAGAGAGCAGCCGAGATATAACCCGAACGGTATTCCGTGTCGTGAAAATTTTCCAGTCGTACTTAATCGTACGATTACCATCGGCCGTGGATGGTCGGTGGCCTCCTCGGCATACGACCACATAGGCTTTTTCGCAAGTATTCCCATCAATTCTTTTGAAATCAGAGCTGCTCTTGGCCAGGTCAAAATGCACTCATATTCTGCTCACAGTCTGTTGCCACCTACACATCAAGCAAAGTTTATCGTCCAAATGTTTCTTCTCATAACGAATTCGTTCCGCATTCCGATTGTTGCAACTGTCAATTCTTGTGAATTTCTCTTTTGTCCGATCTGTTTCTCAATCCACTTTGTTTCCAAGGGTGCGACTCGATAAGTCTACGTGTAAGTCACCTGACCTTGTCAAGTACATGTATGATACGGCCGGGAAATAAAGCAAACCCACCAAAATCATGCCCAATCAAAAAAGGGAAAGACAAACATTACAGGTTGATAGATGACCCCAAGTTACTCAGCAAATTAGAGGACAAAAATACGAATGTCTCAGATCTAAGACCGAACATGACTTCCAGTTGTCGCGAATTCCCTTCTATCTTCAATGATGTAGACTGGGATCAAAACTCTATACCAATACGAGCTGGCGATTTGTGTTTGTTTGTTGTACAATCGATTAGTGATATTATTGTAAACCTTAAGGTATGCTTCACTACTTTAAATACAAATTACCCCAGTTACGGAAGTCTGATGGTTAACAATTTTTCTTTATCCTTTGCATCCTTAATTAATGAAACATCAGTGTGCATCAATTTTCAGGAGGGGGACGGCTGCCATGTGGGGAAGTTGACCGACGGTGGGAGGACTCGAACCCGCGACCATCATGTCCAAACGCCACGACCTTATCCGTTTGGACACCACCGGCCCAGGGGACAGGAGATAAAAAATTAAAGATGTTTCAAAGCCCTAAGGCAACATCAATCTTCGATCGATAAGCCGACACCAAGAAAGCAATTAACAGCCCACTGTAGTGTGCTGTAGATTGGATGTGGACATCTCATCCCCTTAGGTCATCTGTCTAGTAGCGCATTGAGGAAGCAATTGCTACTAAACAACAATAGACGAAGAAGGAGAAAATCAGTAAGAGGAAATACCGGTAAAAACACGTTGATTACAACGAGGATTAAACATTTAGAAATAAGTTTTTAACTCCAAATCGTTCGGCCCGGATCCGCTGCCTAGTTCGGACGAGGCAGCTATGGACTTCCAACCATTCTTAACAGGGACGAAACAGATGTCTACAGTGATTTGATGATTTCTTTGCGGTGATTTAGGCTTAAATTGAGAAATCGGAAATCGCTCCAAAATTGCATTGTCTGCAAGGTGCCAGTCATCATACAATCGACCCACAGGGGAAGTACCTTGTTTACACATGATATGACCACAGACTGCATACACCAGTTTGGTCGGCATGCGTGTAACCATGATCCAATCATTTTACCATACTCACCTATCATATCCACTACAGATAGCAAAAAATCTCTAATCGACTTCACCGTGTAAGCCAATCATTTTTCGACAAGTTCCTATCCCGGTGAGCCAATCACATTCGAGCATTAGGCTGAACTGTCAAAAGCAACGGAATATTTGACCGTATATCCCATTTCTCGCTGTATAAATTGTTGATATCTGGCTTCATTTGAATGCTGTTTCTCCTTATGTTCAAGTTGATTTTCTTACTACGAATTTCACCAACTAAGAGCTATTGACAGGACCCCATTCGTATGTTTACGCGCTGAGAAAACCATAATTATGATGCTTGATGAATGATGAATGATTTGCAAACCACATTAAATGATCTAATACTGAAAACAGCAAATTGAAAACCTATTTCTGTACTAGAGTTGAACTTGTCGGATAGTCTTTCTTCCTGACTAGTGGACTGTTTGAAAAACCACACACTGAATCTAACGTGAGCAATTGCATTCGAGTAGCAGACAGAAATAGCAAGCAGGACGCTAGTCAAGTGAGACAGGACCAAACAGTCGTAGCCGTAGTTTCTTCATACTCCTGATTCGTATGGTTCTGTTCGGCACACGAGGGGCATAGTCCGGTGTTTCTCACACAAAAGTTTCTGAAGTTTGTACCGATTGATACGTTTATACTATGGACTTGCAGATGAAATGGGATGTTTTGCAATAGCATAAAACTTCTTCAGAGTTAATGGATATATAATGTACATAAGTGATCCCCGAAAGGATAGTTGGAAATAAATTATGATAGGACTGAATATCGCATTTTCGAATTCGAAATCTTTTCTCTCCTGTAGAGTTGTTCAACTTTTGATTTCTTGATCGGTCTTCCACTATTCTTCGCTCTTTTTCCCCTTGAGTAGATGGTGTTGTGGGGTAGAAAGGGAAACCAGAGCATGTCGTTGCAAGGCTAGTGGTTGAAAAAACTGACCTGATCTGATGTGCAGTGTCATAAAACACATTACCTGATATCGATTATCTATTTAAAGAGCATCAGTAGTTCGTATATCGAATCCCCAATCATCAATCGTTATTGTGTTGTTCATCAGTCATTGTCAATTCCCACTAGTTCTAGCGCGAAAATTCGTGTCAAACAGTTACAAACAAAAACCCATACTACTTGTAGAAATACTTGTTTCCTGTCAGTCGCTATATGACTGCCCTAAAGATCACGTGTCTTATCGGCAAGTGGCGGCCAAGCGGATGAGTTCGCGACGTCTGTACGTGAATTTCACTGGTTCGAATCCTTCCACCACCGGTCAACTTCCCCACTTGGCAGCCTTCTACTGGCCGCGGCCCCCTTCCTGAAAAACGAGGTACGTTGTTATTTCATTAATAAAGAAAGCAAAAGAAAAAAATGAAATAAGGCCTTACTAATCCGTTTTGTCACCTGACTTTCGTGCTGATGTGGTTACGTTCATCTTGTTACGAAATCCGAACAATCAGGGTTGGTTTGTTAACACTCGTCACTAGTGGTTGGAATCCACCGTAGTTTTCATCCAAAATAGCTCAGGAAATAGCACAACCTATCAGTTTAGTGTCTCATCTGCCCTCGCCCAAGATAATAAGGACTGTGCTAGTCATTGCTTCAAGTTGGATGGGTAATGATAAGTATGCACCTCGTCCGAGTTTTCATGCTGGGTTAACACCCGACTACCTTGTGGGTGATATTTTTGAGTCAGTGGCTCCGATTAAGGTTCCCAAGGAAAAAAAATCCCTTCTGCGATGTGGGCAGCGGTGAAGTATTCATAGCCCGAATATCCCTAGCATTCTTTCTACAGGGAACCTTCCCAATTCCCGTTCTTCGAATACAGGGACCAAGCAACATACCGAAAAGAATTGTTGCTCGATTGATTTACTTGATGACAGCACTAAGGTAGGCTGAAGAAATAGTTTGCAAGCATTACTGAAATCTAAGTATTCACTTCAATTGGATGTCTTTAGTTTCCGTACACTCACTATTCAATAGAATATCAACAAGTTGCTCTAGACAGAACTCTTAAAACTTTCAAAATAGATTGTATGCCGTGACTCCGAAACGTGCATACACGATCATAATTCCGCGATCACACTTCGTAGTCCAGATCCAACCTCAATTTCCCACTTCTCTCCTACCGTGTCCGATGATCCGGTTTCGAGCGCTCGTGGTCAGGCTGAAATTTCGGGTCGCTCTAAGCATGCGGGCGAATTTTGCACTGTTAGACGGGATTTCAATCTACAGTCGTTCGTGTATGGTTCTAATGGGCGGTTGCATTCCCGTCAATGATACGCGACCAAAGGGTCGTTGTTTTTTGTTCATCGTGTCTGTGGATGCACCCACTGATTGCAGCTTCTCTGACGCCAAAGACGGGTTCTACTGGGACGTTTCTCAGTTACTCCGGCATGTGCATTCAACGGACTTTGTAATAATTTCTGGTGAAATTAACGCCGAAACTTGGGTGCTTAGTGGAGACCGAATAGCAAATCGGAGCTCGATTTTTTACTCCAGTCGATCGGACCGACAATCGAGATCGTCTATTCCAGATTGTTTCGACCAAGGACTGTTTCAAAATAACAGCAATTTTTGTCATAAAAATGACATCGGTTCACCTCGGTTCAGCCTCCTTTGTCTTCACAACACTCGACTCAGATTGATCACATTGCTATCGGTTACCGGTGACGTTGAGCGATTAAGGCGGTCATTTTGGTTTACATCTGTACAGTCAGATCATGCATTGGGTAGGATTCACTTTCGTGTACGCCTAGTCAGTGTTCATACCAGCACAGAAACTACCACCTGTCCACCACAGCTGACTTCAGGTAATAATCGTCGACGTCAGTTCCGACCGGAACTCTTAATGCATTCATTATCTAAACAAAATGCCCAGAAACCGAGGAGACACCGGGAACAGGTTAAAGAAAGCTTGCACTCAGCGGTAACTTCCACGCAAAACTCTTTGTTACATACACCTCATGAACAATGGATATCCTTGAATTCAGTTGCGCTGTTAGATGCTCGCATATCAATTCTGGCGGATGCAACAAGCAATGAGAAGCGTAGATTCTTGCTGAGCCAACTGTCCGGGAATTTGAGAAATGACCGGGAGCAGTGGCGGGTAGGAAAGTGTAAATAAATGAAAAAGACTGGAGCTATCAGAAATAGTCACGGCCATTATTGACTGATTAGAAATGCTGATGCACAGTAGCTAAGTGTAAGCGAGGTGATTTTGTAATCCGACAGAACACAGAACACTGATTCACTCTCAGAATAGTCGGCTGGCGTGTTGGGCAGAACAGTTTAGCGAGCAGTCTAGTTGATCTACAGCCACACTGTACCTTCCAATTATGACGGTAAATGAACCAATGCAGGTAATAGTGGAGACAGGGCTTCTTCAAAGGCATAAGGCAGCTGGACCAGCTAGACTGTCGTCTTCCGTTCTCAATGTTAGTGCGGAAGGGCAAAGATTCCAAAGGACTGGTATCAGCCGGGGTTTGCCGCGATTTTTCTAGAAGGGTGATAGATCCTCAAATGGAAACCAAATGGAAATTCGTTTAGCAAGAATTGTATCCAAATTGCCCTCGGGCATCGATTATCTAGTACTCGCGAAAGGTGCGCGGGTGAGAATCAAGCCCCTTTCTCTCCCGACGAAACATAAAACTCTGCGGCAGATCTCAGAACACAGGTACATATTCCGTTGACCCATGGATTCTGCCCATCTTGATTTGGAAGCAGTGTTCGACTGAGTCGATCGTGTATTTCTGTGTCCCCGTCTCTCACCGAAGGGTGTGTCAGATAAGTTCATTTCACTCACCTAATCTCTGTATGCGAATAACTGAAGCCGAGTTGGCATTTGTGACGATGTTTCACGCGAGTTCACCACGAGAAATGGTGTTCGTCAGGGTTTCCTGATTTCATCTTTCTTTTTTAATTTCGTCGTGCAGATGAATATTGAGGCACTGGCATTTGCTGAAACAGGAGTAAGTCTGACTGAGAATATGGGGACAATGTTGTGCTACCGAGTAAAAACCCGAGCAAGTTGCAAGCATTCCTCGATTGTCTAATCGACAGTGGAAGTATGTTTTCGATGCGTTTTTGCACCTTCAAAGAGTAAAATTCTGTTTCCGGACTAGATTGGCTAGAAGTCAAACCTTCTTCACGCAGGGGAGCAACTGGGTGAGGTAAACATTTAGTCAGTATTATCATCCACACAGAAGGCTCGGTTTGCATTTGCTAACTTGAGGCGCCTGTGGCTTTGGCGTGACATCTTGTCATCGATCAAAGGTCGAGCATACACGGTACTAGTGGGGTCGGTGTTGCTCTACGGTTCCAAAACATGGCCGTCAGTAGCAGAAGATAAGCGAAGACTTTTGGTGTTTGAACACTGTTGTCTTCGTAGCATTTGTAGAATATGGTGGGAGAATTTTGTGAGTAACTCAGCCGTTAGGGGAAGAGCGATGGTCCTAGTGTTCATGTATTTAGAACCAGCACAGGATCAGAACAACGGATTAGGTTGATTGGGAAATGTTTTGCGCATGTCCGTAGAACGACTGCCCCGTTGTTCACCGTTCTTTAAGATAGGTATTGGATGGAGGATGGTTCGGGGTGGCCAGTCGATGACATGGGTAAAACGCATGAAAGCGTTAACAAGTAGGCTGGCTCGTGCATGTGCAGTTCGATTGCGGGGGTTGGGATCCACGAGATGCTCCGAAACAATGAATGGAGAAAATAGGTCATGTGGCTCAGTGTCGCACTAAGTGGCGATTTTGCATTCCAAACCATTCTGCAATCGGTCCTTTATTGTTCTCCGTTCGCTTTTTCTATTCGGGCAGATGACTCTATGGGGTAGCAAACGCAAACAGAGCACGTTGATCCAGGACTGATGGTTGTCCTTAGTGGACTAAAATGATTCTATTGATATCTTATCTTGTTGGATTTCTGCCCGGGAAAATGTAAGCTCGTTCTGAACCTTTTAAGATATTATTTTCCTGGGTAGACTTCCTTTGAAGTATTTTTGGCAGTTTTAGGGCCCTGAAATCCTTAGTTCCACTAAAGACTAATGTGAAATATTAAAAAACTCGAGTGGAACTAAGCGCGGTCATGCCGTTTGGTCAACACAATCACTGGAATTGGGTGCGCATGAATAACTGACAGCCCAGTCTTCAATACTTGCTGGTATTGATAGCTGAAAGTTAACAACTCTGGTCAAAATATTAGCACGTGAACCTTTAAGGCTAACCGCTAGTTCTGGATCGTCGGTAAATAAAATGGACGAAAAATATACGGCTACTACTGACGTAGCTGCTTGATTTCTCGATCGATAGCATTTTGTGGGATTTGTTCGTTTAATTTCCTTGTTCGGTTTGTTGATCTCGCAAGTCCTCACGCGAACGATGAATAGCTTCTTATCGCGTGACTTCTGAAACGCTTTTTATCAGTAGTTAAATTTCTTAATAAATGAATCAAAGACTTACATTTTGTTGTTAATCATGCTTGCTTCTTTCTGGTAGTGGGAGCTAAATACTTTGACCACAAATATGAGTCTTCGGGGCAAAACGGACTGTGATGTCGTGCGTTTTTCTTATCACCCTAACGGTCAACGGCATATCGCCTCTGCTCCCGTCAGCGAGCGCCCACCCATTACGTTCGTTGGTGTGCCGCTATGATGAATTCTACCATTAGTATACGCCCTAACGTAGCTGGTGGGCTTAGATCCGCATGGTGCGTACATGGTTTGTTTGGTCTGCTCTTCAATGAACTACCCGAAGCACCACTCGTATGTCTTCAGTTTCAACTGGAATAACTCGCCGGTGATGGTCTATTCAGGTAAGAAGGGAGTGTGATGGATTTCGGCGAGGAATGGCAAGGAATTTCACAGATTTTCAACTACTGACAACATTGCCAGTAGTAACGCTGGGATTTAGGGGTTTCAAACTGTGCCTATTGGCATTGGTTGGAAGATACTGTAAACTGATTATTTATTTCCGAATCGTAAATATAAATGCCAATAATATAACAATCTGACGAGCTTAAGTAAACGATCGTCAGAGCAACAAAATCAGACTCCAAATTTAACTCCAACTTTGACTCAACAGAAAAGAAATCAGTAGGCTGATTATCTCAGTGCCAATGCATATCCAATACCAGTCACTACTGGTCGTTCAACCACGGAATGGACAGGCTTGCAATCGGTAGTTCAACAAAAATTTTGTTGGTACAACTCTCAGCGGGAAATCCCGGATCACGATATATACTTTGTTCGATCACCATCCTTTTATTTTCACTCGATCGATTACGAATTTTTTTGCAAAGGAATTACTCTTCGTCTACGCTGGTACCACAATGTTTATCTTGCGTTTTTATCCGTACACATTAGGTCCAATGTATACTGTGGGTCCATTATCGAATGTACCCTTTATTTACCTGGGTGTCTAATTCCGACTTCGCTGAACTGTGTGTAATCCACAGACGTGGTCAAGATCCAAAAATTTCCGTCACGACCCTGTTATCAGACACACGTACGCACAAACACATGCAGAAACATGAGATAAAACTTTCCCTAGTAGTTCAAACCAACTTTAACGACGTCCACTGGAGATTGAGTGAACGTGGCCTTCTTGATGTGTGTTAGTATGTATATTGCACGGCCGCATGTCCTCGCATTGATTAGTGATGCACTGGTGCCCGCCAAATTGAACACATCGGGAACGAAATTGTGCTGTTCCGATCGGTGAGAAATCATTATGAACAGCCTGATGTAACTCTCTCAAATATCCCCGTTCGGTTAGTTGGGTTTCAGTAAGTCGGAAAAAATGCGACTGTCATTTTGACGACGAAACCGCTAGGTTGGTCTGTGTTATCGCGCTTTATAAAAGCTTGGAATGCACACACTCAGTCACAGACGCATGTACACGAATGTATCGATACAACAACTCAGGCGCACACACACACGCACACGCCCACTGCATCCACACGTACACACTTGCCCATACAAAAGCGGAAACGAACCGACGTGATTTTCTCACGAATCCTGTGTCTTCAAAACACTTATAAAGAAATTGGAACCAAACCAGTATGGTCCCCTAGATTGTCCCTGTTCACATCGGGCAACGTTCATTGCTTCCTAGCTGGTATGGCGGTCAAATTTAACTTCGCTACTGTCTTTCTTTTTTTCTCCTTTTATCAGTAAACCGACAATGTGTGGAGGAAATTTGCTCTGGCCGATTTTGACAAATGTAGAATAGTGCCCATTTGTGAAAAATGCTCACCCCGGGTGGGAATCTAACCTGTCCGCGGAGGCAGGTGATATCTCTACGCCTAGTGTACTCTACCAGATGAAATACGAGACCATTTAATGTTTGCTCATTCTATCCGGGTCTACGTAACCATATGATTTTTCTTCTACAAACACAGAATTATTTAATGAGGTAAATTTTGTCAGACATTTAGAGACTACTTGTAGGATATGCATATATATATATATATGTGTGTATGAAAAATTTGCACAGCAGATTCGTTCACACCTTTCTCATCCTCTGCACAATGACCTTTCAATATTCTGCTCTTTTGCCTCAACGCGTTCCATCTTTCGTCACATAGATCTCCGCATAGATACCGACTGAAAAAGCTCTATCGATCACCACGGGACAAGGTATTCTAAGCAGTCGGAGGCATGCCCCTAGTTGTTTGTCCCGGCAACGTTACCTAAAACAATACAACTCTTTTTTACTTATCGTATTCGTGATGAAGTAATGCATTTGACCATTTTCGGATCAATTATGGACAAGATTTGTACACAGAGGTTCGCACGTGGATTGGTGTAAACGCACTTTCAGCAACGGAAGTATAGTTGATGGTTGACTATCGAATGGAGAAGTAGGTATCCGGGGAGAAGGATTCCAGCCCGTGATATTGGCTTCTTGAACATCGCCGTAATATTTAACATGTCATATTATTATTATTACTATTATTATTGTTATTATTACTGGTATTACTAACCTGGGGCCATTTCACCTCGGACATTTACTTCCAAGTTTTGTGATTATCTAACGGTGAACAGATAAAAGTTGGGAAAGGACTACCTGATAAAATCCTATCCCTGGGAAATGCTTCTGAAGTTCATATGACAAACTGTCAGTGAGATCGTTTGCTGTGTGAACAAAGCCCGAGAAGAATTCAAGCAGTTATTTTCCGGCACCTCTCACATGCTCAACGTCGTCTGTTGTTTACTATCTCGACCGATGTTGAAGTACATGAACACTGTCAAAAGTCATCCTGTAAAGTTTAGAGGCTTTGATTTTGATCACACCTCGTTCGTCTTTGTTTCCAGTCCCACTTCCGACTGTTCACATGTGTACTTTTACTGTACTCTTTAATTATAGGACGAATACGTAATGGTTACGTGGAATAATTCACCATGTGATATCATCGCTCAGCTCAACCATAAAGAAACCATAGACACACTGTACAGCTGTTTCATCCTTGTTAGAAATCATCAGCAGTGCATATCGAGTCAAATTCGTTCGGCCCGGGTTCGCATCCCAGTTTGGGCGCGCTAAATACGCACAGCTCAACGACCAACTGAGAGTTGATGCGATCGTGTAGATTTACTAAACGGGCATCATAGTTGAACCACTAAATGACTAGAAATATTCCCATATACTAAGAGGAGAATCACAACGACCACAGTGAGAACGTGGTTTGCGTTCGTGCAATTATACAATTCAAGGTCACACGTTCATATCCTACTAGGAGTAGCGAGATGAAGGAAAAGAAATGAATAACTACTTTATAGAAAATTGTCCCAAGAGATTTCGTAATCATGTAAAATTCGCCCACGTACTACACTGATATCATCCGAATAATTTGTGCTTTATTTGCTCGATTAAAAAAACGTGAGTTCCATGTCATTCGTACAAAAAAATACCCATGGTTGGTACCTGGGCGTTTTGACTAAATGATCAAGTTTTTTTGGTCTGTTTTCCAACGGAGCTGAGTGGATTAAATGACCGTTGAACAAAACGATTTCAATTGCCCCAATCAGTTGCTTTCAATTTCCATCTGTTTAGTGCAGTTTAGAAATCCGTTCGCCTTGCAACAACTTGTCCCGGTTTTCGTTTTTACTTTTTCACAACATCGTTTACTACATAGAACGGGGAAAAAACGAATCAGTAGTAGTGAAACATCAAATGGAAGGTAATAAACTGAAAAACTGCGCATAGAAAAGAAGTGATTTCGAGTGGAACAACAACATCGATGACTGTCAGATTTGACCACACCACCGAGTTCCCGCTTACCTCACTTGGAGGGATTTCATGGACCTGAACACTACTCAAGGCAGTGAAATGCTTAAGACGTTCCTAACATTTTGTCCTGTCATCCACTGACTGCCTCGATTCATCCCCTAGCCACTACCCGCCTCGGATGGCAGCATACGAGATAGTCAGACTTACACTGGACTGACGTACAATTTTGACTTAACAAGCTCAATCCAATGATATTCAATGCCATCTTTAAAATTTTTCAGTCCTAATAACCAACAATTTACGCCCAACCTCTGAGTTACTCGCAAAATTCTCCCACCAAATTCCACGAACACGACGAAGGCAACAGGGTTCACAGACACCAGAAGTCTTTATACGATTTCAATTTTCAACGACCTCGTTTCTGAGCTGTACATCAGCTCTGATCTCGCTAATGCCGTCTGAACTCAACATCTAATCACCGAAGCGTCACACTTCTCAATGCTAACGATGCCTTCTGTATGCACAAAGACATTTTATCCAAAATTGAACCAACGTGTAAGGTTCTACTACTACTACTACTACTACTACTACTACTACTACTACTACTACTACTACTACTACTACTGCTACTACTAACCAAATTTATGCATCTCATCCAGTTGCTAGCCTGCAAGGAAAAGGTTCGGCTTCTAGCCAATCCAGTATTGCGACACCTTCTTAAACTTCATAGGTGGAAAGCGCATCCCAAGCACACACACATCCACTATCATTCAGACGATTGAGAAATGCTTACGACTTGAGTTTTTACTCTCAGCAACAACACATTGGCCGCATATTCTCAATCAGATAGCTTTGTTTGTGAGCAGATATCAATCCTCATTCTTACCACATGAGGGTACGGCCAATTCTATTGCAGCTCAAATGATAAATTTGAACAGGTTAAGTGGAACTGAGTAATCTTTATGAATGCGACTTCTCTTGGTGATAGGTTGATTTATTCAAGAACTTCACCTCGAATGTACGCATATAGTGGTTGGAAATGTCAAATCAATTTCTCCAGCCCAATGGAATTGCAAGTTGGACTCAGTCGAATTTCGTTTTCCGATCAAGAAGGACAACAATTATGAGTGTACGTAAAAATAAGCCCATGTTGTAAAATCGGTCGCAAAGTGACAGTTTGATCAATACGACCTCGAACAAGACGGAAATCGGCTTGGTTCTCACGAATAGAAGAGCATTAGACAATCGTTGGAAGACAATACCCGCGAGTATTTTGAACTAATAATGGTCGTCAAACTAATTCCCGTGATTTTCGCATGGGAATCCGTCAGCTTGCTTAAAATTCTAATGTTATGCAACATTTCATTAGGACAAGGCTCGCGAGTGATGGTATGAACCACGATCTCCTTCTAGTTTTCGTGGATTTCTGTTGGTTATTCTCGGAATGCCGGCGGTGGCCAAGAGGATAAGGTCGTGACGTGTGGACGTGATTGTCGGGGTTCGAATCCTCCTATCGCCGGATCAACTTCTCCACATGGCAGCCCTCTGCTGGCCGTTTCCCCCTTCTTGAAAGTTGATGTACATTGATGTTTCATTAATAAAGGAGGCAAACAATATTTACTGTCGCCTAGTCCAACCATTGCGTCATATCTTTGTGTTAAACCTATCCATCGATTTGTATTATACAAGTGGGGAGTAATACTTTGTGATGGGGAATCACACAAGTCCCAATCCGAACAGGGCAATGCACCAATAGACCGAATTGACCCGGAAGATCAGTGAGCATTTCAGTCAGCATCAACACTCGTACAACCAAATCCAATAGGATAGAGCACAACTTGCCAGGTAAACATAATATCATTTGCAAACCATATTATCTCAGCGCATTTCGTTCCGCTTGTTTTATCAATGATCAGTTTGCTCCTGGTTACCAAGCGTACCGTTTTAGACAATCGCCAGGAGTCAACCCTAATTATCTTTCTATTTACGTTAAGCATAGTTTGCAAATCGTCCTTCTTTGGTTGCTTGGACTGAGTTATTTCCTATCAACTCGACGATTCGTCACTATTCTACTGCTTCTTTCTGCTGTTGATCAAATTTTATTCAACTATTGCAGTATGTTGTTAATCTGGAAAATAGATTCCATAAAAGAATTCACCGTGTGATATCATCGCTCAACTCACGATTAAGAAACTATAGGAGCACTGTACAGATGTATCATCCTTGTTACGAATCATCAGCAATGCATATACACCGCGCACCCGAACTGGGACGCGAACCCGAGACAAATGATTTTGAGTCGAATGCCCTAGCCGTTACGATACCGAGAAGGCTCTGAAGGGTTTGTTGAACTTCACCACATAATGTTTCACCTATTCGTCAGTGGTTTACAGGGCAACTGGCCACTATCGTACACTAACCGACCCCTACTGATAGATGACTTCTCTGCAGGTAGCCTAATTACGTCGAAAGCTTTGAATATGACCGACAGAGGTTGATTCCACTGAAGCGTGTGATCACACTACTGTTCTTCTGCATACCAGGATCGACCGAAAAAAGGAATTCGGTAACACGATCTATTTTACCATCTGCAAGGTTACTCGGAGTGTTTCTTCACACGAGACTCTGGGACATGCTGAACGATTTCGGGAGTTCCACTCAAGTGTTCGCTTTCTATTCGCTTAATGGATCCCTACATTGTGGGTACCTAAGAAATTGTCATAGTTTCTGTATTGAGGGGGTTGGTCGCTTCACTGAAATCTTTCACACCCGAATCCGAAGTTTCTTCTGCTTCGAACGGTTGTAACAGGCCTAACAACCGGCCCAACGGGGCGTATCAAACATACGGAAAGATCAATCGGTATACCTTGTACGAAAATTGGTAAAATAAAACTGATAAGTAGGTTCTTATAGACTGGAAACGGTAGCACAGATAAAAATCAAAATTTATCCCTAGTGCTTAGGAGTTCAGTCGATCGTTTTGCATCAACTCTGCTTCCAATGGACAGTCAGAATGTGGTCAGTAGTTACTCTGAAAAGTATGTTTTTGTCCATGATAGAGACGAACTTAACTGACTCTATTCCCAAAAAGGTTTTATGCAAAAGATTCGTTGACGTGAAATGGGGTTAACTCTATGTGTTTTTGGTTGATAGCACATGTTTCACGATTGATCAACCCAGCTCACGATCAAGTCAATTATTCACCGTGTTTTGTGACATCGATTTGACCAATAATTTTGGAATATGTTCTGATATCCCTTGTGAAAAATATCGGTCTGTTCTGCCAACGAGAATGTCACCTCAACTGTAGATGAACTGGTACACAAGATACGAGGCCGAATGTGATATCCGACCAGATCCACGTTGGTTCAGAATGATCCTTCGGGCGGTTAGTAAGAGGCGAATTTTTGCGACTGAGAATGTGTGATTTATGGCTGAATTGAGTTTCTAACTCATATAATTGAGTATGTGGTCTCCTTTGAACGCCAGTCTGGTTTAGAGATTGGGTTACACTTCGGCTTTTGTCAACTATGGACGTCAATGAATTTTGATGGGTAGCCATTATGAGAGAATGTTGTACGATGAAAGCTTTCCGGTGTACAAACAGACCCGGTACGATGATAAAGAGTTTGGGCTAAGCCGTGTTTGTATGCAATTCGTGTAAAACTTGCGAAATGCAAACACTAGACACTCAATGTCGTTTCACTGTGAGTGGGGCGTTTTATGATCCCATTCGATCTATGTCCGTTCACTGTAGATTATAAACTGAACAGATTGTTTTACGTAAGCGGTTGAATACTAATGCGAAATGTCAACAACATTGGTCTTTTTTTGTTACTGTTCAATCGGATAAGCGTCATTCAATGTTTCAAATTAATTCAAAGTCCTTGACGTTATTAATTCGTTGAAATTCGAAATCAATACCTTTGATAATGCTGTCCCATTTCTCTGTCCGCGGCTACACGAAACGTGTGCATTTCAGTCAATTCCTCAATACCTAGCCTTTTGATCTGTTATCTTCAAGTCGAAACCGCTCTTAATTGTTAAAAATTGGTTAGAACAAGAACGGTTCGCAAGAAAGGGTGTGATAATCATCGATCCATAACTTTCTGTTCAGCCCTAATAAAGATAATGAATAACACGACTCCCCTGATCTTATAATGTTTGTATGCATATCTTCAATATCTCCATTTGATGTTTGCAAGTTTCGTTTTTGATCTTCGATCCTACATGATAAGCGTTGTTTCTCTGGACGGTGCCAAAATGCTTGGCTTTTTAGAATCTCTTCGAAATTGGTACTAATTTTACTATTTCTTGGCATCACACATTTCACCGATTTTGTCGGAACATTTTCACAAAGTTTCCAACTAATTCAAAAATATTCCATGCGGGCAATGTTATTCGTCTATAGGTCAAAAACAAACTTGCGTTATTTTGGCCGTTTGATTGATTATAAACAAATCGATAAGGTTGTGTTTCATGAAATAATTCATCACGTGATATCCTCACGCAACCGACCATTCAGAAACCAAGGAATTATTGCACAACTGTTTTATCCCGTTTGTTAGGAATCATTGGGTTAGTGGAAGGAGACGATGACAATGTGTAAAAAGCCATAAAAATCCCAAATCAAAAAAACGCAATCGTTCTTAAACGTATCAAACTAACAGAAATATCCCCAGTGCAATTGGTATGCGAACGAAACTGGCAATATTTGGAATAGATCAGATCTAGACCACACCTCTTAGTCCCGTTGTCAAGTGCTCGTAATTAATCGCTAATCAACCAAATCGCAGACTACGAGTAAAAAGGAAACCCGGTTTGAGACGATCAATTTTTTGGGGATGAAGATTCCGTTGATTCCAGACAGCCAAACCGTGCACACTCCAAAATGGACAAATCTCGGCCGCCGGTGGCCGAGCGAATAGGGTCGTGGAGTTTGAACGTAAAAGGTCGCCGGTTAGAGTCCTCCCACCGCCGGTCAAATTCCTCACTTGGTAGCCCTCTGATGGCTGAGGCCCATTTCTTGAAAAATGATGCACACTGTTATTTCATTAGTAAAGAAAGTAAAAGATAAAAAGATAAAAGTCGAACGATCGGAATTGTGTTTTGCCGAAGTGTCACAGAATTGGAATTTTCGTCTCGATCGCATCTGGTAATCCAATTAAGAAATAATACAAAATGTAATTCTTAACCAATGAACAAGAGCGGTAAATGAAAAAAATGCCCGCATTCGTTTTTTTCGGATGCATAGGCGATTACGATGGAAGACGCTACATCTGCACGTGCAATCGTTTTTATTCCGAACTTCAAACGTGGAAAATTCCTTAGACGCACACCGATCCGCGTTTTTATTTTGTGCTCTGGAAATTCATCCCTGCAATTTGATCGATCCGTTGTCGAATAGGTTTTTGCTGTCCGGGTTGGGCAATTTGCTCCGAAACCATAACTTGTCATTGCCAAAAACTCTCGTTTATTGGTTTCCGAATGTGTGAATTTCACGGGCGTACCAAATTCCTTCCAGACTATTCCAATATGCATTCGGATCAGTGGTCGTAGAGGCCTGCAAGTGGTTGATCTTTTTCTACCAACTACCTTCTTACTTTCTACATTAATGAAACGACAAGGTACATCATTTTCCGCTTGAGAGAGATTGCCGTCGCGAGAGGACAAACAGTTGGGGAAGTTAACCGCTAGGGGGAAGAATGCAATCAGAGAAGTTCATGTTAAAGCTTTGTGACCGCGTGACTTTGACCTGTAGCAGTTTAGAAAATGAACTTACTGGCAGTAGACCAGTTGATACTAATCAGGACAGGAGTCATTAAGAACCCCTCCGCGGATGGAAGACACATTTGGGTTTACTAACAATTTATGTGTTTGTATACAAAATAAGGGGTATCCCGATTCACGGAATACATTCGGACCAATGCTATTTGAGGCATGTTTGAAATTCACGTTCATATTTCGCCACAGTTCTGATTGGCTGGCTGCGTATGTAGGCTGCCGTCAAGCTGTACCGAAATACGTCATGCTATTTGTACATAGGTTCACACACTTACTCTTACATTAAGCGATTAGCTTCTGCAAGAGGTTAAGTCGACTTTTTGAATGTCTCTGACTGCAGTCATTCATGCGTTACGATCTGAAGCGAGGTCTGCATGCCACAAAATCCAGTTGTTGCGCCAGTTGCATAAGCCGAAACCAACTGAAGGCCTAATCATTTCATGTCATCCTTATTAGCACTAATCCACATCTTCAACCGGCCACCGAGAGGAAATTTCTGGTCTACATAGGGTTACGATAACAGACACCTTTTCGTCAATTCCATCTTTGATCGGCGGAGACCATGATTAAACCACTGGAGACAACGTCTCTGGAGAAATAACCAAAGCTATTCGACGTTCATCAGTTCTAGCACACAGCTGCGTCATACCGCTTGATTTTTGCCATATAGCGGAGGTACTAATGATAAAACCTTTCTATTCGGTTTGGATCATTTGCCCTTAGTGGCCAGGTTCCACATGCATAAGCAGGGACTGGGCGGATGGCGGCACGGTAACTGCGCAGCTTCATGGGCAGCTAATTTCGCTGCGAGACCACAATGCCTTGTGAAGTGATATGAAAGCTATAGTGGCGCAGTCTACGCGGAGCTTACCCTCGTTTCTGACTTGGTCGTCCGATTGGACAATAGAGCCCAGGTACTTGAAGTGAAGCACCCGTTCCAAAGTGTTGCCACTAATGTGGATACCAGGTGACGGGTCTTGTGAATTTGTGAAGAACTTTGTTTTCGATGTGTTTACCTCTAGGCCAGCAGTCGCAGCTTCGCATACAACCTGGTCTTGGATCAGCTGCACAGTTACAGGTTCTTCTACCAGAAGAACAACGTCTTTGGAAAACTCAAGCTCTGTGATCCAGCAACCGTGGCCAAGTTGCATTCTACGAAATTTATTAAGGGCATGAAGCATTATCCAGTCTATAGTGTAATGAAATAAAATCGATGACAGCAGGCAACCTAGACGAAAACCTGAGTCAAGAGGAAGTTCTGGAGATTCTTCGCCGTGGGCTTGGACAAGCGTCTGTGTTGACGAGTAATATGCTTCTAACAGCCTAATGTACTTCTCCGGCATCCTGTCGTCTCGAAGTATGCTCCACAGTGACTGTCTGTAAACCGAGTCGAATGCTGCACGGATGTCAATGAAGCATGCTTTGGTAGGTTAGTGGAACTTATACCGCTGCTCGAGAATTCGACGTAATGTGATTATCTGGTAAATACAACTTGTTCCTCGATGAAAGCCACATTGGTTAGAACTTGTTCGTACGTCCGGAACGGCAACAAAGCGGTTTGGTAGAACGATTCCAAAGAGGTTAGTTGCTATATTGATGAGGTTGATACCTCTATAGTTCACACATATTCTTGTCGATCTTCTTTGGTATAGGAATTAGAACAGAGGTTTTGCCTAGTCACTGGAAAAAGTTTTGGAGTCCCAGAAAGAATGAAACAGCTCAGTTAGTGGACTCAACGTAGGTGGCAACCAAGATTTGAGAATCTCGGATGGAATATCATCCTCACCGGATGAACAGCTGGGATGATTTCCAATGCGTCGAGAGGCACAAGATCAATTTCATTTTGCTCCACGTGGCTTGGTGATGCTACACAGGGCGATTGAGAAATTGACTGAAATGTTCAAACCATCTTTGGATCTTTTGTTCACATCCTGATATGAGGTTACCACCAACATCGCAATGCATGGTGGGCCGAGATTGTGGCTTTCTCGAAGATGGGCGCATGAGTCCAAAAGCCTTCTAAAATATCCAACAGGTGGTGCGATTTCCATGAGTTCTGCAATTTCATGCCAATGTTTCTTTCGGTGTCTCTACCCTGAGTGTGCAACTTCGTGGCAGAGATTTTGGTAATTAAGTTAATTGTGCAGTCTTGCGTCTCTAGCCTTAGAGTACCGGTTAAGATATTCCGCAGATATCCAATCTTTTCTGTTCCATTCGACTTTCCGTAACTATTCAAAAAATGTGCCGGCGATGGAAAGTTTTAGCCCCATCCGCTGCTCAATTAGGCCACCATCTTTGTCAAACTCAGAGAGTTTAGATCTGATCGGGTTGGGCAGGGTTCTAACGTTCTATGGGATTGGTAACTCAGATAGTTCGACCCTGCGGTGCGGTTGAATTTTTGTCGAGCTGACGGGTGGAGCTTAAAGCGAGTGTTCACCAGCATGTGGTCCATGCCATTGATGTTCCTTGTTATGCCTCCACGTTATGCCGGACAGCCTTTGTTCGACTATGTCCAGGGAGAACGCACCAAGATATAGTCAATCTGATGCGCTGTTCTAGTCATTTCGATATCATGTAAGCAAATGTCTTTTCTCGGTGTTGAAGACGGTTACTGGTGACGACCAGTCGATTGAGATCCGCAGACGAGTCCAAGAGGAGATTGTTTTCGCAGAATCTTCCCAGTATGTGATGGCTTTATTCACGTGCTGTCCTTTGCGGGCGTCCCGGTCTCCTGGAATTGAGAGGACGGAGCGCTTTGGGATACGGTTGAGTAAACTCCAGAGTTCTTTGTAGAAGGCATCTTTAACGTTAGGCTCAGCCTTTAAAGTCGGAGCGTAGACTTCAGTGACGGTCATGTCGAAAAGAGTGTTCATGAGTTGTACCACTGCAAGTTTTGGAGAAACTGGTTCCCAAGAGATCTAAGCGCTGTCAACTCGACCGTTAATTGCAATCGCAGCACCGCGAAGTTCCAAGTTGTCTTCCGGCATCTAGCAGGAAACTCCCGTGTGGAGAAATTGAATACACCGGCTGCCGGGGTTGGGTAGGCGCACTTCGGATAGGCAAGCAATATCAATCCCGTAATCGTAGAATGTACGCGTGAAGATGCATTGGCTACCTCTATCCAGAAGAGATCTCACGTTATAACAGGGCATATGCATGCGAGACCTTACGTTCAGGGTTATATCTCCGGATAGTGTCTGGTTCATTCAGGCCGCTGGAGGAGCACAGTGCACGTCACCTACGGGGAACGCCTTTGCATGAGGATAAAATCCACGAAGATACTTGGGAATAGTTTAGGAGGTGACGTCCCCATGTCATCCATCTTTTGTTCGAGATGGTACCTCCAGCCCGTGCACAACCAAATGCTACCCGCCAAACGACGGAACGTTCGAATTTTGGAGCCGGTGACCGACCAGTGTTTCACATGCCTTTTAGTGGTATTCCATCAATCTGGGATCTCCACTAGAAGCTCATTCGCCATTACGAAGCACTGAATGCGACTCAGAGATTCATACAACCCTGTTGCTTGAACTAATTATTTGATAGCCTTTGGATCAACCAGATCTCATCTGCCTATTCGGAAGTATTTTGTCTTCACATGCTGGAGGCCGTCTCACCAAAGCTTTTAGTTTTGGTTAACCTCAATCTGATTTAGCCTGTCTGTGTATCGGTTTGCTGGGGGTGTGGCCCCTGATGTATGCCTCAACTTCGCGGAACCACAGGTAAGAACTGAGTGACTGATGGAGACCACAAAAGTAGAAGATATCCTATATCACAGTCTGCAAAATCAGAGGCGATACTCCTGTCAGTCACCATTTAACTCAATTTCCGGAACCGAACGTGTTAATTGTCGAGTTTATTTCGTTCTTCCATCTGTGTACCGTAGTGATTTCCATGGGTGACGCTCGTAGTGTTGTCAGTGATGGTGGTCGCCGTCGTCCATGTCATTACTGTCGTCGTCGTTGTCGATGTCATTTTTGTGGATGCAAGCTTTTCGAATTCGAATCCTGTAGTTACCGGTTCTTTTTCATTGTGCGAATATCAGACGAACCCCGATAGCCTCACTTGTGGAGGAATGGGAAAAACGATGCTTGATAACTTATTGAAGGATGGAAATTTTCGTTTTAACGTTCTTCATTTCTAAGCAAATCGCAAACCAAGGATGCCGAATAGCCTAGATCATGGACCAAATGAGCCACCTACTTGGCCTACAACTATGGTATACATGCCCTCTTTATTAATAGGAAAAAACCATATTTGATCAAACCAAATCAAATATTCGGCCAATGGCAATGGTTAGTAGTGTGTGAGGAAAAGGGTTAAACTATCCCTATTGGAATGCTTTGAGCGCTCGCGAAATTGGCCAATCAGAGGCGACAGGTCGAACGCCTAATAAGTCCGAAAACATAAGAGCAATGTTTAATCAGACTTGGGCGAAATTTTTACATAAAAGTCTGTCAGATGAAGCAACGTTAGAAAGGTCGACAATACCCGCGAAACCGGTCGTGTACTTCCGAGGAAATTTTGTTCATCCATCCATGTGCGAAACATACTACTGATTAGAAAGTACTAGTTTGCAAAAATGCTCCCCAGATTTTCCAAACCAAACAATGAAAGCAAATTTTGTCATTGACAATTATTAAAACGGACTGGCTAAAAATGTAATCTGCCAACAACATACAAGGTCGTCTGATGTTAGCTACGACTGAAAGCCGGATGTCGATCATAATTTTCACGTCTGAAAATCCGTGCAAATCCTGTATTCTGGATAACGAACACGAAACTGTCAAAAAATTAACAGTAGTCCGGTCGCGATCCTATGCAAAACCCTGAGGAAAAATATTTCAATAGTTCGCGTAAATAAGTACAATGTGAGATTGGGAATATGATTAGTATGTGTCAACGGAGTAGTAGGAGAGATTGAATGTATTCATGAAATAACTCACCACGTGACATGAACGCTCAGTTCAGCATTAAGAAACCATAGGGAGCATTGTACATCTGTTTCCTCTTTGTTAGGAATGATCAACCGGGCATATCCTCCAAGCCCGAACTGGGATATGGTGGAGCTCGTGTGAACTGGTAACCAAGTCGAAGAAATAAGTGCCAGAATAATTGATCCAAGTAGAGTGGTGCCTATTTAACCACATCCCGCTGTCTTGCAATTAGATTCTTGTCTCCGACCAAGCCTCTTTGTCCCTTAGGCCTAGCAATAACAGCTGCTACGGTAACATACCCGATACTGGCAACGGTTCATTATCAAATAGTATAGTAAGTAAATTTCATCCTGCTAAATCAAATTTTCTCAAGCCTCGTCTGCCCCTGCATCTGGGTTCCTTCAATGTGCGCACTTTAATGCCGACTGACTAACAGGCGTGTTTGGCTCTGACAGTGGACAGATTCACTTTCGATTGATGTCTGCTGCGTGAGTGAAACACGAATTCAGGATTCCAGTAGAGTAGAATAATTCAACTAACTGAGCCTAATGTCTCGTCAAGATATTTCTTTCGAACTTCGGGAGACGAAGCATCTCAAACGATGGGTGAACGTGATGTAGGAATAGTCGTAGGCGAGAAGTCATTTTTCTTCCACTTGCCGTTCTCCTTAAAGTGGCCGTTTCCTATTTTTGAAATAATCTATCGTGCAAATGATCAAAATTTGCTCATAGAAATATCAGTCATGTGATGCCTAAATCGTTGGGACTGCAGGCAAATGAAGCAACAAAAGTTGAAGTGTTAAGCGCGGCAAGAAAAGAAACGAATCAAGAAAACAAATCCTATCGAAATGGTTAGTTTGTCCATTACTGAGATGCTATCAGTTATCTTACTAAAAAATACTACAAATATGTTATTTTGGTCTAAAAATATGACTTCGAGTTTGCAGGCTATTGTTTCTTGATTATCAGAAACAATCGCCTGGTATATAGCGCATCAGGTAGTAGTTGCTAGTTTTTACTCGGCATCTTTTCGGATTAACAAATTCGCCTATTTCCCCTCGGAAAGGATGAATTCGTCAACTAATCGAATACTAACTTCCCGTGCCGACTAAAAATAAGACAAACTGCCGATTGTTATCAAAAGTGCCTGAACACAATCAGTTATGGAAGGCAATACATCGAATGTTTTCATGAAATAATTCACCATGTGATATCATCGCTCAACTCATCATAAAGAAACCATGAAAGCACTGTACAGCTATTTCATCCAGCTTGTTAGGAATGATCAGCAGTGCATATGGACCGCGCCCGAACAAGGACGAACGATTCTGAGTCGAACGCCTTAGCCATTACTTACGCTTTCGGGCAGGCACTGAACGGTTTGTTCAACTTGACCACATGATGTTGCACCTATCCGTCAGTGATTTGCACGGCTAATGGCCGCTAGCGCAAAGTAATCGAAAGTTACTTGTCTTCGGTCGTTAGTGTTGTAATTACCTTTCACCGTTTGCTTTCGATCTCGAATGTATCTCTGTTTCAGGCTCCGCCGACCACGTCTGTTTCAATTGTTCCAAAACCTCGCCCCGTTCTCTTCCACTCAAACATCTTCCTTATGCTCCTCGGATAAATATTAATTCGACGTTTCTTCATCACACCGAATCAGTTCCATTACTGCTTTTGCCGTTAAATTCTTCTCTTTCAATGTTGATCTTTTTTGTGTTGACACCTGCCTCTCGTGTTGCTCGCAAAGATGGTTTTCTATTCAATGCCAAACTCCCCTCTACGCTCGTCCCGTCTCATGATTTCGTACACAAATCAAATTTACCAGACACGTGAGTACTCCACTCATGTGTGGCACGTGAATTCATCTACCGCTCATTCTATTCTTGATTGGGTTGAACGAAAAGCTATTCGGTTGATCAGTGATCCCTCACTGATCTCAAATCAGCAGTCAATTGCTCAGGGCCGAGCAATTGCTTCAGTTTCTCTTTTCTCTTCCCATTATCTTGGTTTCTGGGCTTCTGAACTCGCTTTGGCAATTCCCGTCCCCATCGGCTTTCTCTCATTTTTCTCGTCTCCCGGCGACCGGTCATTCTCAGCAAGTCGTCATTGCTAAGTGTTGTACTTTCTCATTTTCGTCTTCTTCGATTCCTCGGACTTCAAAGCGCCAGAACACCTTTCCAATTTCTCCATTTTTTTCCATCGAGTTGCCATAGTTCGGTTTATGAAACCAGAATGAACAAGCTGAGTCTTACTTGCATGTTCCTCACACTCATGCCCCCTTACAAGATATCTATTGATTATGGGATTTACACTTTTAACTGTGATTCAGTTTATCCAATGCAATAAGGTTTCTCCCCAAAACAACACTGTTTGTTTTCTACCCTTTGCTTGTACTCATTTCAATAAGCACATATTCATATGACTATGTTGGGATTCGAAGCAACTTTTCATTTATGGCCGGATTTCTGTTTTCTATTCAACCGTCTCAAATTCAAGCAGAACTGCAAACACAAAATTACCCTAGTGGGAAAGCAACTGAGTATGGCTCTAATGCATTTTGTTTCTTTTGATGAGCCTTTCATTGCCGTTGACAAAGATTACTACTCGCATCGTACTAGTAATAACGAAGGGTCTAAGGATAAAAAAAATTCCCGTAATGTAAACGGCCATACTTTTTTCTTTGTCCACTGGATGAGACATTTTAGAGACCGGAATGCATAAAGCGTGTAATTTTAACTGACAAGTGACCGGGAAGAGGACATTTGATCTGTTCGTGTTTGTTCAAGCAAAATCGTATCCGAGCTCCTTTTAGAAGTGATCGAGTAAACGTACTTTATTTCGCGGGCTTGACATTTAGGCTGTGGGGCAAAATTGAAACATCTGCCGCTGTCAAGTTAAAATGTTCATAAACCATTACTGCATCGATAGTGAAGGAATTCATGGGAACCAGCTCTGGGACAGTCACTGGGTGTGTGCGTGCTTGTTTTTGTACGGCTAATTTGATCACTTCTGAGCTGTTCATTTCTGGGATGGTCGTGATAAGTACGCAGTGCTGACGACTCCCACGTGGTGAAACGCTTTGACCGTACTGCGTAGATGTCTCGTCTGTTCTAATTATAAATAAGCTGAACTTCTTTATCTTCTCAAAAGGGGTACACATGACTTGTCAACTTCAAATGAACGGGTTGTAAATCCGAGTGAAATTCGGTGAATTGTATGTAAACTGCAAACGAACGCATCAATGTCAACTAAAACCGCACTAAAACAACGTGATCAACCAATCACATTGCTTTCTATGTCCAACTATGTCAAACCACTTGCCACCATGTGAAGGTCACGTCAGATAATTTACGAAAATTATTCTTGATCTAAAATATCTATTCATATAAAATGGAACGGATATCATTCTCATTCTTGATCCTGGTCAGTGGGTGGGAAGACAAATTTGTCAACAGCACCCATGCCTACATCCGTTTATCCCGATTCCTTTGGCGTTGCTATTCCCATAGGACACAAACAAGCAGATAAGTCAATCGCGATTCTGATTGGTCAAAAATATCTTAGTTCCACAATTTAATTTCCAAACACAACCGTTGACTCATCTTTGTTAATGGTATCGTTCGAAGTAGAACAAATCAAATTTTGTTACAGCAAACGATCTCTAGATTTCCCCTATCAAAATGGGCACTTTCCCAACATACTGACAGATTTGCGTTCAGGACAGAGGAATCGCATTTGGTCCAACGGATGAAACAATGCAGGTTATTTGGGACAGCTTTATTCCCCTTGTCAGTTCATCCTGGATTTCTTGAGGAAAATCCCTCGAAAACCGATTTGGTCGGATATGTTTGCTTGCTTGCGCATGTGCACGCGTGTGAGAACGGGCCACCTAGACAAGGATAACGAAATAAACGAGCCCACGACAGGTGCATGCACCGCAATGATTGCAAAAATTCTGAATATTGGTGCAATTTCTAGCTCAGGTTGAGAATTTCCAGTTTTGTTAACTCTCCGTTGGGCGTTCAGATCGCAAACGGTTCATCATCAGCCAAGATGGCATCGTCAGGACGTAGGCAATGACTTCTCTATTCGATTGCACTTATAGTAACGCTTCCCCAGATTTGACCTTGACACAGAGTAAGTCATCCTTGCACGTTGCATTTGCTTCGACCTTGAACTAGCAATGTTACTGCCTTTGGGTACGTTACCAATTTCACCGACGTTATTAATCTTGATAGCGTCACTTATTCCAGTAACGCAGCTATGAGAAGCTCTTTAACTGGAATCGGTATCAGATGCCGCGATCATCGAATGGATCTGTTTGCTTCAAACTCTAAAATTTCGAAGCCGGCCAATCCATTCAATCTTTGCATTTTAATAGATTGCATATTTGGTCCAGTTCGATTTGCTTATTGACGGAATTTGTCGACCAGTGCTAAGCGTCCAGAAACTCACATGACTGTGTCCTGTGCTCACTTGGTCCACAGTGTAAGCCTTGTCCGGATTGTATGTACACCCTTTTCGATCCCGGTGAACGGATATTAGTGAAAGAGGATGATATTTTCTTGTGGTAGGTTTGTGTTTATGCATTCGTGTGATAACTTTTCTTCCAGTTTAATCGACATAGCTTTCATTGCAGTTCCAACATTTGACCTTGCAGATAACATTTCTCCTCTTGTCCGGTTAGAGTTTTCTTTAAGGTTGAAAATGTCTTTTCCCGTAGTTTCGATGGATTCACGAATGACTATGATGCGTTGTGATTCAGATGCATTTTGATATATAGGGCAGCACTATCTGCTTGTTGGATTTTGCTCGTCGATTTGTTTCCTTGTTCATCCCGGTAATGGTTCTTTTGATAAAGATTTTTGGGTTGCTGTTTTGTTTAGACGTCTTGAAAAGATAACTATCTTCCAATTTCTTCCAGGTTCATTGGACTGCTTTGTGTTTTCGGTCTACTGAACAGTGTTCGCATGCAGGATGTTTTGTTACCTTTGGGATGGTTGCTCCAGGAGCAATTCTCTGACATCTCCAGAGATCCGTTAGCAGTTCTTTTTAACGACTTGTTCAAAGAAGAAATTTTCTTGTCTTTTTTCCATCTCCATGGTGAACTGGATTCGATCGACAATGTTATTGGTTGTTACCTACGCTTCCTCGATACGGGAACACTTTATAATGAAACAAAGTACCATCGGGATAGTGGATCTGAATCTTTGGTTGTATTTTGGGTAGTGTGATACCTTCAAGAGTTTGCATCACGACTTCCGCAAGAACTCGGGACATCGGTAATCCCATAGGCGTTCTTTTAATTTGTTCGTAAATGTCTCTGTCAAATTTGAAGAATGTGCCTAAACATCAATCCATCAGTTCGCGAATTATTGACTTTTCCAATGAACAGCCAAGGTGGCATCTTTGGAGAAATTCGAGCATTTTCTCCCCCATTTTGAAGTCGATTAAAGTAAAAAGCGCAGTGAAGTCGAATGAGAACGCAGTAACGTCGAACGAGAGCAAAACATCATCCCCTTTGATTTCGGCGTCCTTATTTTTTGTCCCATTATTGTTGGGCGTTATTTGTGGAGTAGTTTGGTTCTCAAGCCAGAACTTTCAGGCATCGCCATAGTTCTCTAACCAAATTGTAAGTCGGATCAACTGGTAAGGAAACGATTGGTTTCAGTCGATTGCTTTCCTTGTGTTCTTCGGGTAGTCCGCAGAATTGTGCAAAGTTAGAAGCATCAGCTCTGATCCTTCAACGTTCCCCATTGGTTATCCTTTGCATATGCTGCAGTTTCTTGAAGGACTTTTATTGATCTCGATTTCCAGGTTGGCTGTCTGATCTGTATTCAGCAGGTGCTAGGAGGTAGTGTCGCTTAATAGTTGCTTTGCTTTCCTTTGTCGGCCAGAAGTATGGTGATATTTTCTTTCCTTTTGAGTGTATCCAGTGCGGTACGTCCCACATCAGGTAGATCGCCGGTTTTGAGAGTAAAACGGACTGGAACTGATGGGCAAATTCTATCAGCAGACAAACCGAATTGGACCAAATATGCAATCTATTAAAATGCAAAGATTGAATGGATTGGCCGGCTTCGAAATTTTAGAGTTTGAAGCAAACAGATCCATTCGATGATCGCGGCATCTGATACCGATTCCAGTTAAAGAGCTTCTCATAGCTGCGTTACTGGAATAAGTGACGCTATCAAGATTAATAACGTCGGTGAAATTGGTAACGTACCCAAAGGCAGTAACATTGCTAGTTCAAGGTCGAAGCAAATGCAACGTGCAAGGATGACTTACTCTGTGTCAAGGTCAAATCTGGGGAAGCGTTACTATAAGTGCAATCGAATAGAGAAGTCATTGCCTACGTCCTGACGATGCCATCTTGGCTGATGATGAACCGTTTGCGACCTGAACGTCAAACTGAGCTCTATGGAAACTTTGAAAACACCACAGTTTCTATAGCAGTGCGAGAAACGCCGAATGGATGATTTCACTTTAGCGAAACGGCTTTATCGAACACATTTATGTGATCCTTCCGTCACTTCGACAGTTCATTTGGACACTGTTTTGATCCAAGTTGGCAGATGATCAATTCAAACGAGCCACTGAACTGTGTATGACGGCAGCAAGTCAATTTTGTCCAACCAATCGTATATTTTGTCTTAAATCATGTCACTTGAGCCTAAAACTGGTTTACCTGGACTGAGAAAAAATTAGCTCACATCTGATGAACTTCATACTTACGTGCACTCTAGAAATTGTGCAAAATGGGAGTGGCTGATATCGAAAATAGTATAAAACTGATCAATTCAATTGGTTCTGATCACCACTGTACAGAATAGGTGATTCTGATTCCGTTTAATTTCATCAGCACGGCTGATTTGTTCATATTACCGATAACCCGCTGACTGGTGAATATCTTTTCTCAATATTTGATCTGATCTTATTGGTGATTTCACGGTCTGGCTCTTCTCCAATGTAAGCCCAGATTGGTTGTGTTAGTCTAAAGGCCGAACAGACCCAACCCGCTCAAGTTTGCTTGTATCAAACAGACAGACTGTTCGGAATGCAGAGATATTGCAAAATGGGCGGCCTAATTTGCACTATACATTGAATGGAACTGTTCGCTTCAAAGACTGAACAAATCTAGGGATACTAGTTGGTCTCTCTTGCTTAACCGGCGAAAGACGTTCGACGAAAAGTCATGTGATTTCTGTATGAAATCTTTAAACATGCACGCTACTGACGATTCAAATGATATTTGATCGCCTGATTGAATTTCAAATTTTGGTAACGCGAAAGCAATACTTTGTAGAGAAACCGCACCTTGTCAATCAGTCACTGGTGCGCGATCGTTTGAATCTACTGTATTTTTCCCCCTGCCCGAGACTAGAATGATTTTCAACTCAAGTACCCGTTTCGGCGATTTCATGCCAAACTTGTTTCATGCATTCCCTTTGAATTTGTCTCCTTTCTTACTACCGGTGTCCAGTTGGTGGTCATATTCATTCTGTTGTTGTGTCATAACAACTGTGGGCTTGAAATCCGGAAGTGGCGTGTAAGTTTTGCCGTGTGGGCTTATTTGTGCTCGTTATTTGGTATGCTCTTGAAAACTCGGTCCTAGTGCTCGTGGACAAGATCGCACCCATATTTAGATTCCGATAAAACAATATTTTCAAAGTATCAATGAACAAGTTATGGAAATGTGCGAATGATGAGGAGTCATTTCAGGCGTAACTCTGCCCAGTGAGATTCCGTTGGTTTCGAATTTGCATTTGAAATCTATCACGATGGAAAACTGGTTGATTTAATCACAAATACGTCTTTCTCAATTAGAATCGTCCCTGGTAGAAACGATGAATATGTACGGATCGACGGTCGTGTGTTTGTGTGTGTTTATGTGTGTGTGTGTGTGCGTGTGTGTGAAACTCGAAACAGTACCATTATCGTTGTTTTGTAAATGTATTTCACTGCAATTAGTATTACACAATTTAAGAGGCAGGAGGAATTAATAGCTCTATGGACCGCTGAGAATCAGGTCGACCAGCGTGATGGCTAAGGTGTCCAGCTTAAACTGGTTCGTCCCATTTAGGGTGATGATTACAAAGCCTTCGTCGTACTCAGGCTACCTGCACAGAAGTCATCTATCAGTAGGGGTCGATCGCTCTGACCTAGCGGACAGTAACCGTGCAAATCAGTGACGGATAGATGCAAAATCATCAGGTGGTGAAGTTGAACAAACCGTTCAGAGCCTGCCCGGTAGCGTAAGTAATGGCTAAAGCGTTCGACTCAGAATCGTTCGTCCTTGTTCGGGCGCGGTCCATATGCACTGCTGATCATTCCTAACAAGCTGGATGAAATAGCTGTACAGTGCTTTCATGGTTTCTTTATGATGAGTTGAGCGATGATATCAGATGGTGAGTTATTTCATGAAAGATGAAATGGTTGTACAGTGTTTCCGTGGTCTCTGAACGATAATGCATGATCAATCAATGGGGCCAATCATATTAAATCTTCTACTAATGAACATTATAAAATGATTTTGTCGCATGTCATTCTAATAAATGCATCGTGATAATTGGAACCGTGACTTGTGGATTCAATTTAGTTGAATTTTAAAAATGGACAGACCGGGAAAAAAAGCTATAGTGTACTTTATATCCAAGTACGACGCGGAAAAAAACGGAAAAAGGAATGGGTAAATCAATCATTTCCAATCTCTTTTTCCCGTCTAGGCTCTTTAACAAGTTTGCTTGCAAGTGAGGACAGGGAATTAGAAAGAAATCTACGAGACATCACAAAAACTGACGTCAAGTTTACCCAAACGAAAATTATCCGCCATTGGGTAAGTGTTGACGACTGCTCAGATGCGCGCGCACACGCACGCACACACGTTTGTACGCGCACACGCACGCACACACGTTTGTACGCGCACGTGTGTTTGCAATACACAGTCAATTCTAATCTCGCATTTGCACCTAATCTCAACTTAGTTGCATTTCATGCAACATTCCTTTCTCCTCCATCCAACCATCCACCCGCTTGTCCGTTCATCGTGGCCGTATCTTTTTTCTATCTGTTGGCTTTAAATTTCACGCAAAATTCACTTTAAAAATGTACATCGCAAATCTGCACGTCTCCCTGTCACATCAACTTCAACTTAGAGAAACAATAGGAAGAATGCGTGTGTGTTTGTATGTATGTGTGTGTGTGTGTGTGTGTGTGTGTGGAGGCAGACGGAAATATGCAGTCATTCACTGTGGCTGCCATTCAGCAAGAAAGCAACGTAGGTTTACTCCACGGGCAACCGCACCCAAAAACGGGATCACGGTTTCCGGTGTCGCTGTTGCTGTTGTTGTTGTTGTTGTCGTCGTCGTCGTCGTCGTCGTCGTTACTACTACCGATGTTGTTGGTGTCATCGTCGTTCTATTTTGATAGAAGAACTGATTCTTTCGCCGGGAAACAGCCTAAACTCCAACGATGGTAAGGTGTGAGTAGCATTTAAAACTTTTTTCTAAATTATACCACAAATCACATCAAGCTCGACAACTGTACCAGTCATCGTACGTCTCCAATGGTGGGTATTGTTAAAAAACCATAAAAATGTAAATTTCCTCACAACTCACGTATTTTGATACTGTCATTTGACAGGTGAAGCAGAGAATTTCATCAACGCGTATGTATAGTAGGCCAGTGAAAACGCTTAGTAGTTAACATCCTGAACCACTTCCTCCGTTGTTTAGCAAACAGATTTTTATAAAAAAACACTCACAACTCATTATTGTGTTTGCTTCGTGAACCTACTGTGACTTGTGAACTGACTGAATTCTCACACTTCGTGAAATGTGATTTCGATGACCTGATCTCGTTATCACGTGACAATGAGTCAGCCAGCACGGATGCACAGAAAACTAAGCGAAATACTCGTGTCATCACCATGCCCGTTTGACATTGTGTATTTTCGAGAAAACTTTGTCACAATATCTGCATGAAGAAATGAAACAAACCGGAACCAACACATAGCTGATACGGACCATTCTCACTGAGTCTCACGTGACCGATCAGCTTTCTGGCTGACTGGACCAATATGACTAAACCGAAACATGTCAATTGGATGGTCCGAAACAAGTGATCGATTGTACGGTATGCCGAGCGTATATAGGTCAATACGAGTGAGTCAGACAGCAGAGGATTAATTAGGACTACGAACAGAACATTGATAGACAAGTGACCGCGTTGCGAAGAGCTTTCGACACCAAATCGAAGAACGATACAGGAGTACCAGAGACACAAGGTCATTTCTGAGGCGGCCTTGGTTCCAATTAAAACCAGGCGAGACGTTTTGCAGCCGGCGGTGGTCAAACGGGTAAGGTCCTGGCGTCTAGACATGAAGATCGCAGTTTCAAATCCGCCCACTGCCGGTCAATTTCCCCACTTGGCAGCCCTCTGCTGGCCGCGGCCCCCTTCCTGAAAATTGATGTACGTTGTTGTTTCATTAATAAAGGAAGTAAAAGATAAAAGATACTAATGAGTAAATCTTTGTATTCTGAAAACATCCTGCCGAAGGCTTGAAAACAAAACTCTACAACCAACTAGTACACGGTACCATTCTATTAATCATTATGTGGATCAGTGCGACTGCATTTAGGACAGTAATCAAACAACTTACAAAAACTGCCTATTTGTAATCGATTTGTGTGGCTGAATTATGGATTGATGGTTGAAGATTTTCAGGTGTTAGATCATTATCAAAAAGCCGACAGTTTCGAGTCATGCAACCGGTAAAATTTGGCCACTTTGAATTAAGGACAGGAGACGATCCATAATGAGTGAATGGGAAAGTTTTTCCGTACGGTTAGATTGAATTTCGTGTTCTGGCTGCTGCGGCATTCTTCTCCGTTCCCGGTTTCTGCAGGTTTCGACTCCATGAACGACTAGCTTATTCATCCTTTCTACATAAACGTGTACCTCGGGGAGAAAGGCCGCCGTCAATGAGTCTTGGCCTGTTGATCAAGCACGAAACCAGAAATCTTAGAATAATAAATTATGGTCGCTAAAGATCGAAATTTTCCTCATCCTAGAATTAAATAAGTCGAATTACAAAAAAATGATCAACTTTCTGAATGTGAATATCGATTGGGATGGATTCCAGTTGACAACAGAATTGACTGTTCTCTTGCTGTTGGAAATGTATGTGAACAAATAACGCCCGGAAACGTCCTCGTCTTCCGTTAAATTGTTTAAACATTTGCTACTAGCCGATTCGTGTGAAAAGGATTATTGTTAGGCTCGAGATAATGCGTTTGAACTTGACGTTAAATCACTGTTGTAGTCTTTAGGTGACTGCCTTCAAACTGCCTATACCATTTACTCGCCGATCTTTGATTATCCGGTCAATATTACACTCGGGAAGCATTTGACTGGGATTTTTCTGGCTTTAATATTCCCAGTGGTGCACAACGATATCCCTCATCGCATCCCGGGGTTTGGATTTTGATAGAAATCACCGACGCTGCTGACTGTGATTGAGGTTGACGACCGGACAAACTTAACGCGGTAAATTTGATTAACGTGGACCGGAGTTGGTGGCCCAGCGCCAACAAAAACGTCTTCCGGTTGGAATTCTTGGGTTCATAGTTCAATACGATTGAGAATACGCATAAGCGATGAACTCTGGTGAGAGCACAAGGTGGGTCCGGTTCTTGCCTACTATAAGATTGATCGGATGATTTGAGATTTATGCATGAAGGATGTCAGACGAACAAAGAAACAACAATTTTACGCATCAGTCTTAAGTAAATGTGAAATTTATAAGGAAGCCAATGGTTGGTGCATCTACACCAGGTATCTTCGCAGCCGGCCGCTGCGGTAAGTCCCGCATCAGACAGTGTCACTGTGGTGACTTCTTCAGGCCCCGATTCTTCAAGCTACGCAACATAGGTCGTTTGGCATGTTTCCCGTTATCTAATCATGTACCTATTGACACGAACGTGTATCAAACATTTCGGGTGTCTGTCATACTATTTGGATAACTGCAAAGTGGGAAAGAGTTCCAGACAGCCAGCGAGAGAGAGGGGTGGAGAGAGAACGAGCGAGCGAGCGAGTGAGTGAGTGGTTGAGTAAGTGAGTGAGTGAGTGAGTGAGTGGGTGGGTAGGTGGGTGAGTAAGTAAGTAAGTGAGTGGGTGGATGGGTAGGTGGTTGAGTAAGTGAGTGAGTGAGCGAGTGAGTGAGTGAGTGGTTGAGTAAGTGAGTGAGTGAGTGGGTGGGTAGGTAGGTGGGTGAGTAAGTGAGTGAGTGATTGAGTGAGTGAGGTTGAGAACGGCAACGAGTGTATCAAATTCGAATTCCCCCGTTCTCGTGATTCCTTCTTGACGGGATTCGAGGAATTAAATCAAAAAAATCTTGATAATGAAGTAAAAGACAGTACCCACATGACAGAACAGAAGACAACAAAAGTGATGAGGTACACGATTTCGGATCTGAAAATATCACTGGAAATTCAAAAATCTTCCGACTGGAAGTGATGTCTCTCAGTACCCTTAGTTACCAAGCGAACTTCAAAACACCCAGGAGACGAACAAGCGACAATTTAATTAAAAAAATACGTACTGTAACGATCGTTCAAGGAAGATTTATTTTGGTTGCAACGTGCAACTCGGTAGGCGAACGCCAGCAGTTCGAGGAGCTCGTCCCGTTGTTTTTACGCTGAACGATGATTATTATGTGGTTAAAGCAAACTGTCCTGAGGTTTGTCCTATTCTAGTCCGAGTAGGAGAAGAAAGTGAGTTACTGGAGAAAATTTGTTAGCAAGTAAAAACTATTCATCACACTGTCAACTGTCTCTGTCCCGTAAAAATTGACATTGAAGATTCTTCTGCATGTTAACCTATGAAATTTTAGCTACCAACCCTGGACACGTTTCAGCGTCCATGCCAAAACATTCGATTCTATATTTCTCGGATTTGGTTTGCAGAAATTGAAAAGTTCTGCGGGTTTTTTTTCTCACCAATCAATCAGTTTGTTCATAATTTCCATGTTTTCCAAATTTGTGATGAGCAACTAAAAATAAATTATCGACCCCAAACTGTACACCCATACGGAAATTCGAAGAAATGAAATGAAACTAGGAGAGATGTAAGCCAATTCTAATCAGTCAATCTCCAGCACTAACTAAAAGCATCCAAGTGTCGTTGAGGTTCACACGACTGGTCCGATTTTCTCCAGAAATTCCCGAGTATCGGTCGATGTTTGTTTCACCTTTTTCAACGTTTGTCTTCTAATTCCTTTATTAACGAAATACTAGTATATAACATTTTTCAGTAAGGGGTCCGCGGCCAACAGAGGGCTGCCAAGCGGGGCAGTTGACCGTCGGTGAGAGGATCCTAACCCGCGAACTTCACGTGCAAAACCCACGAACTTACCCGTTTGGCCACCGCTAGCCATGCTTGTTGTGTGACACCGGATAGTGTGATTGCATTCTGTCCATTCTATGATTCATTGACGTGTACTCTGTTTCCGACGGGGATTATTCCAATCGGGGTATCCGTTAAAAAATGAACTGTGGCTATCCTATACACGGAAAAGGGCAATCGACAGTAGAAACCGGGAGATCGCAGATCGTAGATCGAATTAGAGTGCCTGACATTAAAAACACTTTGGATGTCTGCAGAAACTCAACCAGACACAGAGTGATTTGTGTAATCTTTGCAATTGCGTATCACTTTGAATTGTTGAATGTTCAGCGTGGCTTTCGTCGAATAAGGATGTGTAAAAACTCGTCCGTTCATGTCATTGTTACACGATTCTTGTTAATCTCCAACAGTACTGAATGAATTATTTTTAGTTTTCACTATTTAAGCCTTAGATCCATCACTTTGGTTGATTTTATCAACGTGACCTCAACTGTCACGTTTTCCCTCAACCACATAATACGGCACGTGCGACGAACCGAAACGTTTTGTCAAATCGTCTGCCCTAATCCCGTCATTTGTTCACCAGGTTCGGCTACTTTCGAGGTTTGTACTTTTATCGTGTTGAATCGTTTTCAATACTAGTAATGCCGCACTTTATTCCGAATTCGTCTTTCTGTTCCGACGGGATCTTATTTGGTTATCCTGACATTCGAATCACATTAGAATGGGTGATTATACCTTGTGTAGATCAAAGATTACATTACAGAGTGACAGACCAAAAGAGTATGCATTCGTGACAGGAATGCCAGAAAACGTAAATGGGCACGGCTTTTGATGCCTTCTGTGTAGAAAACCGCCTAGTTGGTAAACAGATTCGCGTAACAAACAGATCAGGTCATGCGGCCTTTCATCGCCATGTGTCAACATGAAGGTCGCTGGTTGAAATTCACCGACACCAATTAATGTCCCATCTGAGGAAGTGATCATCTACTAAGCTCTGCAAAGGGTGGATGATGGCACAGAAGTCCTAGTACGTCTTGGAATATGAGATAACAGCAACTTGGCACTGAATTCACCGGACACCAGATCAAAATGACCAAAACATTGCTGCAGGATAGTGACGGGTCCATCGATTGCCGTTGTTTATGGATGTTGGATTTCTAAAAGAAATACATATTTCAAGTTGTTGGGAATAAATTCCGCTTTCTTCTCCATGGTCTACTCCTAATGCGTCAGGGTTGGTATACACAATTGGAGGGGTAAGGGTAAAAGTGGAAGGTTGACTAAATTTCTGGTCTATTTGCTTGCGGGGAATTCGAAAACTTACAATTCATTGTCGAAGAGATTTGCACTGCGCTCGTGGAACGAAACGAATGCATAAACAACTATTTGTTTCTCTTTTCTGTTGTCTACTGAGGCTGAATGTCTTCGCACATCACTTGCCTCATTTGTTCCGACGTTATATATATATATATATAATATATTAATGAAGGCTGTTTGCTGGACAGCCCACAGAAGAATCACAACTACGATTCGCTGACTATTATTTTTCAATTAGGCTGAGCCAACCTTAGGAACACGTGCAGAATGCCACCAGTTCTGTCGATTGAACAGGCACCAAAGTTGAACACGTTTAGGTGGTTGGGGCTTACATCACTCGTGCCCACAGATGAGGATGAGTCATGATAGTCAATTCATGATGTAGCGAAAATAGAGGGAAAATTTTACCCGTTGAACTTTCTCAAGTAGGTCGAGTTTGATCACGAGGTTAAGACAGATCATTTCCTCCTTTCCAATTGGAAGAGACCACAATCAGTGAGCGCCGTAACATTCGCACGGTTTCTTCTCCTCCACTCTTCTTCTAACTTCGTCCTGTCTTTCTTTCTTTCTTTCGTTCTTTCACTTTATTCGGTGCAACGAAGCAGCAACGAAAATCGGAGCACGTTTAGTCAAGTCAACGATGAGTGGTTGTCCAAAATGAGATTGAAGTCATCTACTTCATTGATTATTTGTATAAGTTTTTGATTGCCGACAGCCTACAAGTGAATTGGTGGAAACGATCTTCTGAGAGTTTGTCTTCGTATGGATTAATCCCATTTGATGATTGTTTTCTGACTGACTCCCAAGATGAGTGATTTTCCTAAAAGAAGTCTGATAGGACCAATACACTGTATATATATATATATATATATATATATATATACATGTGGAACGCACTGTACTGCGATATTTCATTTAGCCAAGATACCTAGTATAAACATTCTTTTTTATAGTAGTAGGAGATTGAATGTTTACATGAAATAATTCACCATGTGATATCATCGCTCAACTCACCATAAAGAAACCATGAAAGCACTGTACAGCTATTTCATCCAGCTTGTTAGGAATGATCAGCAGTGCACACACACCGCGCACCAGAACTGGGACGCGAAACCGAACAAGGACGAACGATTCTGAGTCGAACCCCTTAGCCATTACTTACGCTACCGGGCAGGCTCTGAACGGTTCGTTCAACTTGACCACATGATGTTGCACCTATCCGTCACTAATTTGAACGGTTACTGTCCGCTACCTCACAACGATCGACCCCTACTGATAGATGACTTCTGTGCACGTAGCCTAAGTACGACGAAGGCTTTCGATATGACATACAGAGCTTGATTTCTTGATACATTTTATTAGTAGGAGATTGAAGTTTTCATGAAATAATTCACTGCTGATGATTCCTAACAAGGATGAAACAGTTGTACAGTACTTCCATGGTTTCTTTATGGTGAGTTGAGCGATGATATCACATGGTGAATTATTTCATATAAAAATTATTATTAATAGTGGTCTCATTTTGTTATTTATCAATTCAGATTCGCCCCAATCGTCCGTCAAGCGATGTATAGTTATTAAACTCAGATTCCAAACACTAAACATTTGGACGAAATATTCGATTTGACAAATCAAAGTGACAAAAAGACTCCACTCAAATGACAATAAATTCGAACTGTTGTAATCACGGCAAAAATCCGTGGCGGTGACAATCACCGTTTAGACAAATCGATGCAGTCCAGTATTTCGGGGCTAAGAAGAACATACAATGAATGACAAATACTGTCCAGGTTCCGTTAGCTGAAATTCGTCCGTGTTCGTTGCAGTCAAATTATCCCGAATATTTTCATTTGACCAAGATGCAGTTTACACATGTGCTAGAGCGAATTCGAGAACGGAAATCACTTTTTTCCTTCCATTTTAGTACTGACACCGGTGGAAATTGTCTACCAAAAGGCACATCTGTATTTCCTAAACAGTCCTGGCTACGGAGAAATTACGACAACGCTGAGGGCAAGTGATAGGACAGAACGCATTCGGATGAGAGTAACGAATGAAAGGAAGCACTAACCTTATGCATTATTCCCAAGTAATTGTGAGCTGTATGTGGCAGAATCAGACAAAAACGTGGCGTGACTACACGACTACGTTCTGGCGGCACCATCGGAGAACAACTAATCGCGAGGCGTGTGCTGTGTTGTTTGTCGTACTAATTAGCCGGCAATGGTCAGACGGATAAGGTCGCGGCGTTTGCACGTGACGGTCGCCGGTTCGAATCCTCCCACGGTTATTCAACTTCCCCACTTGGAAGCCCTCTGTCGGTCGCGGTCCCCATCCTGAAAAATGATGTACACTGTTATTTCATTAATAAAGTAAGTAAGAAGGTAAAAAATTAATTAAAAATCGACGTCCGTATTTTAACCATTGGAAGTCTGGTTCGGGAGATCTGGCAGCGTTTGATTAATCCATCGAAGAAGAAAATTGGCTTGCGATGGTGAGATTCAAACTTAAGCCTCGTACACATTTGTGGAAATTTGTATCGACTATAGACTAAGGTGTCTAACTGTTTAATTCATTCCGTCATTGCTATTTGACCTTCCTAAACGAACTCGCACTCGTCTGAAACCCCAGGGCCATACGGTAGCTTTCACTCTGAAAAACTTAGCTTGTAAAGGTAAACAGGTATGCACGTGTGTTCATGCCAGTTTACAATCCAAATCATAATGAATACAAAGCAGTGTTTTTTGTTTGGTTAGCCGGTTGTTTTGTTTTGTTTCGCGGTGAGACGGAACATGCCGGGCATGCGTTTGTGATTCGATGGGTGATGGACGTGGTTATAGTTCCGAGAAAAACTGAGAAAAAAGACAGCTAACCAAATCAACAGCGGTATGATCGATGCGGCACGTTCACAAGGATAATGCGGACAGGTAGTTGTCCTAACATCATTTGACAGAGGGAAATAAAGCGGACTACGAACATTAGGATCGGTATTATTATTCTTTTTCGATGAGTTTGATAAGGTCATTAGTGCAGGTAAATGGATCGAGGTTATCCAGCAGTGTTTTTGACGAATAACGGGAAAAGGTTTTAGGCGAGAAAGAACCAAATCGATTTCGCTTAGACCGTGTTTTTCGCTTGGTGCCAAATTAGAATTGAAAATCTAGGCAACCGACGGTTTGCGTTTGTGCCTATTGAGCAGGTCACGTGATTCCGCCGATTGTCCGTCCAAGCTCACCTTGGGCTCGAAATTCAAATATCCAGACTGAACATGTGATTGGAGGCTCAAAGGTCAATGCATCCCAAACAGATATAGTTGAGTGCACTATGCGGGTATCAATATGGTGTGCTTATTTTGATGGCATCATCTTTCTTTGCCGTTCCGAACGCTGTGCTTGGCATTTAAATCACAGTCGCTTCATCACCAGTACAGGCGACATCGTCAGTGCGTGTGTGTTCCCAATACCGATTGTTTGTTTGCATAGCTTCGTCGTTAGTTTTGGCCTTGAACCAAAGACTCGTGACTTGATTTTTGTTTTTTTCCCCAGGGCCTTCGTAGTACTAAACTTTGGTCAACAAACTGAGTTAAGACCAATACAACTAACCAAAATCATTGTCATTTGTCGCTGGCACACTTTTGGTACCACTGCAATCTTACTGCTTTGGTGGTCGGGATTGTGACGGCGACCGGACTCAAAATCCAATGAGATTTCCTCGCGCAGGTTCGGATTCTGCCCGCGAGAGACCCCTTGTCAAATCTGTGCACATTCAAAATCGCAACCGTCTTTCATTCGCACGCCTTCGTCACACTTCTGTTTTTGGTTTGAGTTTGCAAATGAACAGCTTTTCGGTAGTGAGAAATAGCTATATTCACCCTATCAAGTCTGTATAAATCAGCCATACAGAATAACACGGATTTTCAGTGGTATTTGACTCGAAATTTTTGATTCATTCTAAGTAGAGTGTCTGTATTAAAGGGAATTGGTCAGATCAGATTAGATCAGATCAGAGCAGAGCAGAGCACAAAACTGGCGCCCGATGACAACTTTAGTTCAGTTTCTTGCGCAAGGATGCCACCGGGCCTCACTTTGTTTCGAGTTATCGGGATTTTTGTTTTTTTCTCCGTTTTCGTTCTTTTTTCGTCCTTTCCTCTGTTGTGGCTGGAAGAAAAACGTAAGATGCTTCACGATATCGCTTGCAAAAGCATAGCCACCAACTAAGGCCTTTCAGGAAAGAGAATGCTGGGAGAATTCGGCTTTGCTTGATCCAATCGAATGTTGCCCGTCTGACCACATGAAGCAGAACTTGGCTTTGCTACTCCAGAATACTTGTTTAAACGAATGATGACTACCTAAAGTGGTGGCCATCTGCACGCTGCTCATACGCGTTATTTCCGCAAACCACCGCTAAAAATATACTATTGATTTTTACAATTCTCGACTGCCTTCTCGGCGAAGCCGTTGGGTGTTCGGATTCCCAGTATCCCTATCGTACAGTGCTGTAATATTCGGACTTGTAATTAGTATAAAGGAGTTTAGTCGGTCACGGTAACGAGAGCTATCAGTAAGTACTGAATTGGTTTCGACCCACGGTACGCGATTGAAGTCAACAAGAAGACCGCAACAGAGTGGAAACAAGTTCGAGTATTATTTGCAGATCATCGGTTTATATAAAATGTTGAAAATATTCCGATTGGCAGAATCCACCACGTCCAATCACCTTCTTGGAATGTTTGGATTTCACGATCGCTTGTCGTTGCAATTCTCATTGGCTGCTTGCCTACATATGCCAGTGCAAAACAGTGCTGGTCTGCTTAGGGTGACTTGCACGTTAACTCAGCACAAGTGCCCAGTAAGCGTATCGAACACGCTGTCCAAACAGGTTAGCGTAACAGGAGAACAACGTTAAGGCAACCGGTCATACACACCGCGGATCCAGGTAAATAAAGCATTCATTGAGGTTGAGGCGTGTCACGATCCAACTAGGCATGCCAGGTTGCAGTGACAAGATCTTCCCCGCCTTGAAATGCTGACTGTTTGAAAGATAACTATTCGAGTTTGCCACCGTGTCTTTACGTTTTGGTCTAACCACGATGCGCTGTCTCACCTGTATCCACCATAGAACATACGTGTAAATCTTTGTAAGTGTCCATTCGCAAAACATAATTTGAACCGGTAAGATATTGTCATTGTCCGCAGAATACCATGACTCTTAAGAATGTAATTTTCGATGAAGACGAAAAGATAACATTATGTCCCATGTGTAATGGAGATACAGCCAACTGTATATGGTCTTTTACTTGATTCGTACATCACAAAACAAATGCACGGGAGTTCCGGATCGAGTAACACCGGATCGATATCCACACTCAAAAGTCGAAATACCACTGAAACCTGGGGAGGCTATTGACGAGATTCTAATTTGTCTCGTCGGTTTTGAACAGTAAATTCGGCAAAGCAAAATTCAGCAATTGGTTTAATTTACACCGTTTTTTCTTTGTTTCACGTCAGTCAACAAGCCATATTCAGAGAACATGATTTAGCAGGGACTGTGATTTGTTATTGAAAATCGATGCCAAACCAAAAGTTGGATATGTCTTCTAGCGTTATTAACTGACTGGTCTCGCTGAAAGAGGTCACGCCTAATAGGGGTTCTCCCAGCTGATCACGGATCAGATTTTTCAGATACATGGGTATTCGTGTTTGCCCCAACGAATAATTTTCATCGTGTCAAATGGACATTGTTTTGATATTAAAAAAGGAAAAAATCGAAATTTTCTTCCCAATTACCGTCATTTTCAGTACTTGAAATTTGGAATTTTGTTGCGATAAATTACAGTGGCATAGATTGACTAATGCCCGTTGCCAAGTCACGCAGTAGCTCGATTGACGGTGTGGCTACAATGTGAACAAGCATAACATTCAATCGTCACAAATGAATGCAAAATGTGGCCATTTGCAATTCGATAATATACGATTTCTCACCGTCTACCACCTTTCACCGGAACAGCAATGAGCAATAAGTAATTCTTTCTTTTTGACAGGTTTCAGTTTAACCAGTTCGTTATCGGTAGCGATGAATCGCCTGACAAACGGGTCCGGCTATTCTTTCTTCCTCGGAGTGCCTTCTCTGCCTGGAAATACATTGTTCCGCATTTCAGGGCTACACATATTCCGGGCCTCATAGGCTAAACAACTCGCTAACTTCATCCTATAGTAGTGTAAGGAGACAAAACTGATAGGATGAAGGCATTGGCATTGCCACGTACGTCTACGCAACAGGATTCTTTTGGCGCTTCCATTCTTCTTTCCTCTCAACCACACAAACGTAAACAAGAAATAACCCATCACTTTCCAATTCCACAATGAAACGCGATGCTGAATGGGCACTAATAAAAATGCTTAGCAAATTATGAAAGCCGATTTTTGAGTAGCAAATTGTGGACGTATCGTGTTGTGTAACCAGTATCGTCTAAATTGCCTCGTTTGAGCTATCTCAGGAAGATATTTGCCACAATTGTTTCAGGAGGTGAGTCCATTTCAACTCCAACGGATATCCATTTCAGAATTCCCTGGAAACCGGAATTGCACATTCCAAAGGCATCTCAACAGAAAGTGTTTTCCGCTTGACACTGGAATCCCAATTTGCGTGCTGTTCTGACCTACGTGTTGACAGATGTCGGCTATCATTTTTTAATGGCTGCAAGCTATTGATTAATGATCCAACATTTGGCGAAAGAGCACGACCAGACTCGATAAATCCCGATTTGTGATCCGGTTGACGAAAGCAAACAAAGCGTTAAACAGCAAGGCAAGCCTCACTGACCGCTGCCTTGCCCCAGAGTTACACGTTTCTATAAAAAGACTGTGTATCAAAGGGGAACAGGGAGTGGACCTAGACAGGCGGGAAAAGATAAGAATGCTGCAATAGCCAACACACTAAATACAATCTAACTGTACAAACGCACGTGTTTTCAATCATTCTGATTCGTTAGAAAATGACAACACGATCGCCACTGTTCATAACTCACTGCGATCTATTGAGCCCTGGCGTGATAAGCTGAGTTTATCATGTCAGCCACTAGTATCAAAGGAGGACTTGCCGTGCCTATTTTTAAAAGTTTTGGAATATCGGGGTGTTTTTTTGAAACCCATATTAGAAGTTTTATGAATGTTCTTGTGCGCTGTGCTTGTCACTGCCTAGAGCCTAGCTTTGGTGCGCTTGTGGACGACTGTGATCCCTTGTGGTTGGAGATCTGCATTTTCCGTATCCCATACAGTCTCGGTGGTCGCGAATAATCTTATCCTAAAAGTGCCTGAGGTCTGAAATTTCTGTTTTCAAGTTCTCACGCTCCCAGGTTTCGTTGCATCTGTATATATATATATATATTTAGAGTTGAGAAGGCGTACACTGAGTTAATACGTTTATCGTGACGTTTCGATCCAAACTAGGACTCGCATTCACACATACATGCATGCACACACATACATGCACACACACATACAAACTTACCGTCTGAAGCAAACATATTTGGAACTGACTTCCGCAGAAAGAAAACGGAGTAATCATTAGCTCTAAAATGCACAGTACCGCTGGAGCATAACGAAGAAAACTATAGGGAAACATATTCTTGCCCTTGGATGTTATTATGCTCAAAACTCGGTGACGACATGTAAAACCGGACAGTGCGGTACTTTTTGATTGACGTGCATCTCGAAAAGCAACATCCGCTATGCGGGTGGTCAACTAATCTTACAAATGTACCGCCACAATTACCATTCCAAGATTAGCGGAACAATTCCAACTGGTTACATGATTCGGCGGCTGTAGTCCGTATTATCCAAAAAATGACAGGCGAGCTCCTGCTTCTAGTCCAAGCTTATTGTTGCCCACGTGTGCTTTCTGGTAGATTTGTTCGCTTGTTGTTTGCTTGTTGTAAGAGACATGTCTGTGCACTCCCATTGTTAACAGGCCCTGATTGAAGTTGGGAACTGTTCCTTTTATTCGAAAGATATACGTATTTGTATTACAAAAGTCTGGTGCAAATCACGCTAACCTAAAATTGACTACAGGAGAGTGAATATGGAAGTGCTGTAATAAAAAGGCAGGTTGAAAAGAAAGAGGCTTTCTCGTGTTTTGTCGATTATGTGAAATATGTAAGTCGCACAAATCACTAAGCCCGGTTTCTGTACCATTCTGGTCGTAATGTTCTTGTCCGTGACCATAAATCCAAAGATTTTAGCTCTTGTATTAGTCGGATGTAGGCGGTAAGATCAGAGAAAAACGTAAAACTCCTACTGTCGCCGTTCGAGGAGTCAAGTATTTTACACGTTTGCCCATGTCACTGGTTGTTCATTGCTACATTCCTTCCAGTCAGCTCCAGTAAGTGCGAATAAGGCAAGGCGGTTGCACTAAGTGCTCTAGCCACCTTGACTGGTACCAAAAAGTGAGAGCACGAAGGACGAGGGCCATTACTGGAGGTCTAACTTTGGCAACACTAGTGTATCACTGCAACCACACATGGCTTATCGATACTCACAGTATGATAGGCATCGAATGCCAGTTTCGCGGAGGGATCAGGATGCTTTTCTACCCCTTTATCTTTTACATCCTTTATTAATGAAACAACAGTGTACATCACTTTTCAGGAAGATGGCCGCGGTCAACAGAGGGCTGCCAAGTGGAGAAGTTTACCGTCGGTTGGAGGATTCGAACCGGCGACCTTCACGTGCAAGCGCCACTACCTTATCCGCACAACAAGGGAATGGGAACATCATGAATTGTGTCCCTCGCTCGCGAATGATATCTTAGTTTGTGAAGGCGGAAAGCTGAGAGGGTGGGATGAGTATAGATCAATCGAAACAATCCGGACTGTAGATCTACCAGACTATGGAAGCGGGGCGAGCAGAAACCAGCGAAGTCAAACATGGTTGGGCTTAGCTGGAATGTCATTATCTGTGGTGCGCATGGTCGAGCCATAGTCCAAAACTGATCGTACCACAGTCGAAGGCATGATACGTGCGGGAAAAGATACACCACACATTGGAACCATGCCATGTTTTGACGACATTGCTGGCGTGATCAAAGGTGAGATGTGATAAGTTTCAGTAGTCACTGTGCCGACTGTATTCTCATCACCCACCCTACCCGATAATTGTGGACTGTCCGAACAAACTGATCTGGCACGGTCAGCGTGGAGCCACTATCAAAGACACTACGACAAAATCAGTGCATCCTAGTCAAAATATATTACTTCAGCAAACGGTGAGAAGCTTTCCTGTTACCAATTCTCAATGCTATTTTGATAAGTGAAGTGGTGTTTGAACATTGGTAGAGGTGCATCAGAGTAGCTGGACTTTGACAGAGTATCCTGTTTTGAGGTTACTCTTTTTGGTTCAGTTGCGTCTTTTGTGTGGAATTAGGAAATCGGGGACGGCTGTTGATTGACCTCAAAAGAAATAGTAAAACGGAAAGAATTTGTTGCCTTTCTAAGGGTTTCCGAAATCCTTCACTTGTGGAACAACAACTCACTAGTGCGACTCGGTGTTGGGCAAATCCCGAATTGCACGTGAAGCCACAATCCACGGGTAGGTTTGTCACACTTACCATGGTCGCGAGGCTTGTTCGCCGGTAGATTTCACTGTCCGCTGTTCCTTATCGTTTGTCAACTATGTTTTACGAGGCACGCGAAAAGTGCCACAAAGTGCCCACGAGTTGATGCGGAGACACTTGTGCAAAAGAAATATTTTGACATATTGCGCGGGGGAAGCTCCAGTGTGACCCGGCAAGCAGTTCATTTCCTGACGTCTGTCACTCTGGCAAAAAGATCAGCAAAACAATAAAAAACCTAGAGTGGAAATTTTAAAACGTTAGAGATTATTTCACATTCTGCTAACCAGATCGGTCCGACGAATTTGGATAGCTTGCAGCCAAATGCCGTCTATTTCGAACGAATAACGTCGGCATCTAGGACCTCCTCCGTGAAGGAATCAACTGCTACTTCAGACGGAAAGGTACTTGATGCAAAAATTGAAGTGAGAGTTATACCCGAGAACAATGCGGTGTAGGTGGCGACAGTTGGTTCGAGCAGGAGAACAGCGCAGTAGCAGTAGACGTTTTCCGTCATCTCTCGTGCAATAAAACTGCTTTTTATTCACTGTTCCTTTTCTTCTTCTCCAACTACTCCAGATATCAATGAAATCCCGCTGAACAACCGAAAGCCCGCTGCGGAAGAGAACACAAAGCGTAGCTGAACCCGCCGTCCTCTAGCTACCCTTGTGCACAAACTGGTCCATGATGCCCTTTCTCACGTACTACTCGTGGTATGATATATATATATATATATATTCTCATGAGAATCATGTTTGCATGGCAGGAGTTTGAACGGGTCGGGCGTTTCATTCTTTGTGGATGCGGCAATTTGTATTCATTCAATGGTGTGATTATGATGACTGTAATATAGCTTGGCACCCATACGTCTAACGGTTGTTGTGCTATACACTTCTGTCGAAAGTATCCTAACCGGCCAACCCACTTGGTCTATCCGGAGTGTGTGAGTCCACATGGTGGTTCGGTGATTGACAGTCCGGTAGTTGTGAATCAAATGCGCAATCCCTAATTAGGTGCAACTGTTTCAGTTTATCACCGGCAACAATGACCATGATCACAAGTTCCGCTCAATCCCGAGGCAGAAATTTGCAATCAGAAAATCACAAAACCATTTCCAGACCGCTTGCCTGAATCGCCAAGTCATTTAGAACATTTTTAACTAACCGTGAATCCTCGGTATGCAAGCGAGTCTAATTGAAAAACTTTGAAATAGAATCGTGCAGAAACCGGGTAAAATAGGAGGAGATCAGTAAACAGAAAGGAAACAAAAAAGCTGTTTTCTTTTGTTCCGTGTGTTTTCAAAGCACACAGGGATATCTTATTATTTTGTTTATGTTGGGTTTTTAAAAGACACGTATTTGCCGGCCATGTCTTCTGACCGCGCTCTTCGGCTACGTATGTCAGCATCTGGAGCCAACGACAGCCTGCGACCTTTGGACCTTCAAACGACAAGGTGGGAAGCCTCAACCGAGGCCAAAATCGAAGCTAACTTCTTCATATCCCTAACTTATTTGTAGTCTGACAACCAAGATTTTTCTTCCCGTCGTGATCAACAAACCCAAAAAGAGAACGAAAAGTCAAATGATGGACAAGAATGCTCAAGGCATCCCCCCAAGTCGATGTCAATGGATTACCGCTATCTCCGAGCGACTATCAGCATTCAACACACAATGATTCACCTCGTTAGTTCTGACCGGATGTTCCTGTCCGATTCCAGTAGTGTTTCGATGATATCGGTGATAGAGTGCAAAATGTCATTCGGAAATTATCAACACGAACAGTCCAGATCTCCAATCATCAGAGCTTTGTTATTGTATACCCTTTTACTAGCCGGCGGTGGTCAAAAGGGATAAGGTCGTGGAGTTTGCACGTGAAGATCGCTGGTTCCAATCCTCCAACCGACGGTCAACTTCCTTACTTGTCAGCCCCGTGCTGACCGCAGTCCCTTTCCAGGAAGATGATGTACATTGTTATTTCATTGATGAAGGAAACAAAAAAGTAAAAGATGAACGAAAGTCTGATGTCCTGGTGGCCACAAGGATGTCACAAGTTCGCGAAAGCCATTCTATCTTCCACTATTCGTGAAGTGAGGTGGGATATGCATGCCTTGTGTCACGGGTAGCAACAAACGAATCGAAAAGCTCCTAACCTTTTTCACGTATGGCTGTTAGATTGTTCGGGGTTATGAACAACTTTGGAACACATGGTTCCTGACGAACCAATTTCATAGGTCAGGTCTTTCAACAGAAGCGAAAGCCACCCAGATGTTCACCGCTGTGACCGTTAATTCTAGCAAGGGTTAAATAATAATAATAATAATAATAATAATAATAATAATAATAATAATAAAATCGAGATAGAGGTTGAGAATACTCACAGTAATAACAACAAATGGTAACAGGACTAGCACTAAAAGTCTTGGCTCCTCCTGCCGACGTAAGTCATGCTGGTAAGGTCGTGGCGTTCGAACGTAAAGGTCACGGGTTCGAGTCCTTCCGCTCGCGGGCTAAATTTGGCTATTTGGCACCTCCTTCTTGGCTGTGGCCCCTAATATTTCATTAATGAAAGGAAGTAAATGATAAAAGAAACACCTTTAGAAAAGTGAACCAATCCTCGGTAGTTGATTATTGCCGTAATGTGTATAGAATACAAGGAAATCATATACGAGTGCTACCATAAAGGTAGTAAGGGGTGAAGTGTTACCAAAAATCGTATCGAAAAGGGTAAATTTCTAATTGGTAGAAAGTGAAATCGACCCTTTGATTTAAAACGCGAAAAGAGGAAAATGTTTGGTCTGAATTCGGTTAGTCAGTTCACAATCGATTCTGTCTCTAGCTTGCCTTGAGAATGACCACTCACGGTAGTCGAACCGTTGGCGGATTACATCTACCAACATCGCTGTTATTAACACTTTATATTTTTCACAATATAAAATGTAATTTATTAGTCGAAATCAAGTTATTTGTATTAGTCTCCCATAATTATCGCTCGCCGATCGACTATTCTTTCGGCTAAGTTGGTCTCTCGGCATTCGTTGGCCATTTCCTTTGGAGTTTTCGCTCGGCCTAGGACGATTTCGTAACAGCTGTGTTAATCTCTGACCCAGGTGGTGATTACAACGAGTCAACATCCACTTTCCTTACACAGTTTATATGCGTAAATACAAACTAAGAAAATGTACCATGAAGTAATCGCCCAGTCAACGGACTGCTTTGAATTTTGTAGAGTATATGTGTCATCATAGTTCACCGTGGCCACGTAGTGATGAGTTGTACAGGGGCATCAACAAGTCACCAGGTACAGGCTACGTTGACAGCAAAGCTGTCTCGCCAGGGACCGAGAGCGGTTCTGGACAACTTGTCAGGCATAACCACCATGTGGCTCTTAATGCAATACATATGTGGTAGTTATAGGGACTGATTTACGTTTGAATGTTCCCGTTGTCCTAATTCTTGTGTTGCCGAGTTGGGCTGACCTATACACACACACACAGACACTAGAGCACAAAGCGTAAGCACTAGCATCACGCGATAGCACAGGAGCCCACAGTCTGTGATCTAGCAGGACGCGAACACACTAAAGTTGGAGACAATAGTTCGAGCTCGAGTCTTCAAGCCCCGTAATCGCACAACAAAATGGAACGGAACTGCTGCGCTCTTGAATTAGCATCCACACAGAACAGAAAAAACCGCGGAATACGAAAAGCTGGTCCAACCCCATAAGGGGAAGTGAGAAGACAAACAGAGGACTCTGCCGCGAATTCAAGTGAGCGCTATTGGTTATAATGTTTTAGTTGGGTGGCCTTGGTCGATACATGAAACAGCCAACCACAGAACGAGTTTTAATGAATCGTTTCGGGAACATAAAGATTTTCAACCGCGCAATATTTAAAATAAAGTCAATTTCAAAATACTGGGAAAAGGATAGGTTCTTCTGGAAAATTAACAATAGAACTAAAATCTGCGGCACCAAAAACCCTAGAATGGTCACCAACCATGACACTAATGGACCAGTAACAGGAAGCGATTGACTCAGCCTGGCAACTGCTGCGTGTTTCTGCTGGTGTACATCATCGGTACTAAACTTCTAAGTATAAGGTGCTTGAGTGTATTAATAGGCGTGATTTCACACGAGTTCCGACAATAGACTCAGATTCCAAGTGAATGTCACGGTGTGAGGAGTTGTATACGTCAATCGGTCCAGGTAAGCGAATGAGCTTCCTTGAGGTTGAATTGCACTCAACAGTCAAACATTCCTCATACCTACGGTAGATGTTGCATCCCGTTTCACATGTTACGTCTGTTACGTCTACTCAGCATGCTAAATAGCTTCCGATCGAATCAAGGGGTCCTAACGGTTGATGTCGTCTTCCGTTTGTCCGGAAGTTACTCCCATCCAGGATAATTTTCCAAGTTTCATCAAAGTCATCCTTATCTGTCGGTTCCCACTTTGTCACAAACAACATTTCTCTAATCGATTGTGGAGAAATGAATATCAAGTTCTGTCCAGTATCATTCTTTGGTTTGATTCATTCGCCGCACAATTAAAATACATCGAACATTACATAGTCAACAGGTCACCATGGTTCTAGGATCTTCAAATTATTCATGGATGATTCTCGAAGGAGTAGGCCAAAGGCTAACGGAGAAAGCTTTTGTGATATAAAGTTTTTTCATTTCCGAACACGGTTGAAGGTGCACCAGTTTGCGAATCAAAGCACTGAGCTCAGGGACAGAATTGTTCAGCAGAAGACAAATGCCACTGGATTTCTTCATCGATATTTGGAGTGCTGAAGTGAATCCCGATGATAAGGTGATCTCCAGTGGCTCAGATCCCCATAGAAGTCAGCATCGTTAACGACTCAGTTGTCGGTGCCCTTCATATCAATTCTGTTACCAAGTTACCGTGTTAGACCAGTTTGACTCTCTATAGCCGTACTGATAGCTTGCACCTCCAGGAAGTAACACAAAAAGGACCTTGAGGATACGGGACAGAAATCCACCTTTCTTTCTTTGTTCATTCATAGAGACAGTTACCTGGGGAAAATCGTATTAGCATTTAGAAGGCCGACAGTAAACCAGGTCTCCGTCAGTACTGCAAAAACTTGGCTGTTAGAAAGTACGAACTGTTCACACACAACCCTCTTATCCAGATATTCTTTGGCATGTGATAAAAGTGTTTAAATTGTACCCAACGTCACTGCACACAGCGATAAGTTGCTCACACTATCTCCATTGTAGAAACGATTATAAAGGAGTACTTAATCTGAGAACATCTCATATGTGGCCTCATGCGAACATTCGGAAAATTTCCAATATATGTAGCTTCTTCATCAGTGGCTCGCCATTCGCCCAAACCAGTTCAGGAAATTTTAGTCTGACACTTTCCTCCGGATCTAAATCGTCTAAATTTGCTGCGGCTCTACTCCGATCAGCTGTGGAAACTGCTCCAGAGATTTTTGCTCGATCCTTGTCCGGGGACCATATGCTTTACCTATTGATGTCCTCGATGATATGACAACGGTGGCATAAGTAACGGTGAAAATTGAAGTGTGATTTGATCCCACTGCTCGTCTACATTGTTGCTTGTCGGAATTCTTAGTTTCTTGGATACTTTCTGGTAATAGTTTTTGCGAACAGCCGAATCACACAGACGTTTGACGGCCAATCGTGCCTGTGGCCTATGTCGCTTGCCATTTAGCTGCAGCAGAAATCGTATTCAAACTAGCGCGTGGTCCGATTCGACGTCCATGGTCCAGTACGACTCGGAGTTCTGCACAGAATCGGGTCATCGTAAGTTTATGGCCATATGGTCGATGTGATCCAGATTACCTGTCGAGTTAAAGGGCCATGTCGCTGTGCGATGCGAACTGTGTCAGAAATTCGTGGTAGACAAGAATAAACGATTATCCGCACAGAATTGGAGAAGTCTTTCCAAGTTGTCTGTTTGCTGACCATACAAGTCGCAGGTTGCCACCTGAACAAGTTTCCGATGCGATCAGTTTTCTAACTTGTTGATTTAGATGAACTGCTATCACTAGAATGTCAGAGCGTTCGCTCTTCCGAACAAGACTGACGAGTTCGTCATGAAACGTTTATTTGCGTGTCAGCGCTGTAGTCTGTTGGGACGTATGCTGAGATGATAAGTAAGCTGTGCTTAACAGAGCTATCCTTCCGTACGCAACTTGATCCTTGCGGCTCTTTACGCGTATCCCACAGGCGATCGTTAACGCGGATGCAGTCTAAAAGATCCGTTTCAACCTTCTCCCTTAAAACTTTCTACATTGCTTTGACCATGTTAAGCTTGGAACTGCTCGTTTTCCTGAATTGTGTAGGAAATATCGTTGAACAGCATTTGCGCAGTTAAGGTGAGTTATCTACTATATCTGCAGTTCGTGTTCATAGGCATGCTGGACACCATCGAAAAGTGGGGGGTTCCTAGTCAGAAGCCAAACGTTGCCTTGGTCAGCTCTGCATTTGAGAGTTGCCTACATTGACGGAAGCGAGATTCAGATTAGGCTGGCGAGACCTGAGAAAATATGGTCCGCAAGACTAAAATGCCTCCTCTGCTACCCACTCACCTGACATATGCAACCGTTGCGATATCCGGGTGTTATCGAGAGGTATTATGATTAGCAATAAGGGTAATAGAACCAGTTGGAGACAGAAGAGACAGGTTGAATAAAAGAGGGGAAACTCTCCTCTCTGGGCAGTATCATACTTATCACTACCACTCCACTTGGCGCTCGATGCAGATGGGCAGCGCGGAAGTTCTGATTATCCTGCGTTGACGATCGATGCACGTATGCAGATATTTGTAGGCGTGTAACTGATGGGAATTAATGGACGCCGTATGCTAAAGGGTCAGCGCTAAGCAGAAGAAACGCGATTAGGGTTCTCATGCCAAAGCCTTGGATTCTTGACAGGAACCTAACGCAAGATCAGCGGTGGTATAGTAGAGTGGGTAGATCTAACTTGATTTCGATTATCCGCTCATGTTCGGTTTTTTCCGACCTGAACTGCTAAAGCTCGATCAACTCGCGACTTGAGGAGACGAAGAGACTAATTTCGTCAGACCTCTACTCACTGGACGTTAGCTTGATACTTGGCTATGGAGGCAGAAGCGCTACCGCATGTCAGTGCAATGTCGTTGTGAATGCGGTGCCCTTTTGATGATGAGTTTTATGGTACGGCAGTTTAGCTTAGTTTGATCTCGAGGGAGTCTGATGCACCTGGCAGGTACGAGTAGAGGAGGAGATCACGTCGACGAACTACGCAAGGCACAGAGCAGCTTTCCGCGAGTTATAATGCATCTTGTGGAGGCCCACGACATCGACTGTTTCCTCAATGCGCCCCTAGTCATAGTACTTATGTTTGCCTGGGTCGAGCTGGTCCTATTCCCTCTAGATGATCCGGTGACCTTCGGTTTCCGATCACCGCTGTCTGGTGTGTGGTGAGAATCATTTTTCCGGAATGTGCAATGATTAAAGTTGTGCAGGTAAGTTGTCCTTAGACCGTAGCTAACTCGGCTCCCCCGTTTCCGCCTTGAGGACCTTGGAACGTATATACAATATAATGCTCTGATTACCATTAACTCCCATCGATTGCATTCTGATACACACAGAAAACCTACTTTCTTAAGCTGTAGTCCTCTAATAATCGAGAGGCTAACGTTGGACCCACGCGAGCATGATAAGGTTGATCGGAATTCGATGGCCACAAACCTGGCTCACAATTATTCTCCTCCACGCCCATTGTGAAGTCCTATTATTGAGCACAGTACCTCAGAATCAAAATGTGCTTGTGCTTGATGTCGCCTGTTCGCTACTTGCGGGCCTCCTCTTGGTAGCCCCCAGCTCCACATTAGGTAGTATCGCAATGAAAAGGAAAATTTTTGATTTGACTTGGACCTCGCAGAGTAGTATAAATTGCGGATCTAGTATTGCCACATAGTTCCCCGAAGTTAACCAACTAGCCACCTCTTATGGCCGGCTGAGGATAGTTGTTTGTTCCATTAACTGGACTTGACTTCAGAGTAAAGCCATATTCATTTGTCTGAAAACACACCACACCGACAAACTAAATTTTCTCTTATAAAAAAATGACTGCAACAGTCTCGTATCCAAGAAAATTATAGCACAATTAACTTGATTGCCCTTGGTGGACACGTAAACATAGAAACTCAGAATATGGCTGGCTTTATTTTAGGCTGTGTCCTACAAATTTTTGTTTTCCATACCCTCTAGCGTCACCAGAGGAGTCACTGCAAAAGAAAATTCTTTTTTACGCAAACTCCGTCATTTTCTCTCCGGTGTTCCGCCCCCCATTATCAGAGCCAATCGTTTTCATTGCTTCTATTCGCAACATTTCGACTCATGCAAATTGGATCTGCGCGTAAGCCATCGCTCATAGAGTGTCTCTAAAAATAGCCAGTGCAACTATATTATTCGAGTGTGCTGCAAATATACAAGTGATTACTAGTGTCGTTCTTTTGTGTATTAACAGGTTATACTCATCGATATGATGAGCCGGTTCTATCTCGGGCTACTTAGAGTCGGCTCGCTGAACGCAGGACAATGCGTGCTCCTCGAGGCTCTCATGCTTAAATTTTTAGGCGCGCTTATTATTCTTTTGAACTTCTTCATCTCTTCCTTTCACGTCTACTCGCTGCATTTCT
>LUCM01007169.1:13452-71048 GCA_008360955.1 Fasciolopsis buskii | reverse complement strand
GTCCAACGGGAAATTCTAGCATTAAGCACGGGAAATTATTCGTTAAATACTTCGATCATGGCTATCTAGCACATGTTTTAAAAAGTGGGTAACAACACAAGAATCTCAACGAAATTGCAGAACACACTAACTGATGGATATTTTTTTCCGTTTCAGTTCGGGAAGGAGAATAGTGTGGGTTCTGGGTCGTTTTCGCATCACTTTATAAAAGGATGATTTCTATAGACATGCCATACAAACATTCACGCCACTCAGTTGGCTTGTGAGCCACATGTTGCATAGTCTCCGACAAACAAAAATCCTCATCTTTTGCGCCCCAACCAGACAGGTGGGAAGCATCAACCGAAACCAAAACTAAAGCGAGAATGGCTGCCAGGTCGATTCCTTCGTCCTTGTCCCGCACGTGCAGATAGGTTGTAAGATGACAGATGATGGACAGGCATATGTAATACGTGTCCAAGTCACCCAAGGCGAACTGGAGCGAGTATCTCAGTCTAAGGACAACTAACTGCAGTTCATCATTGCCCATCCGATGTTCTCACCACACACGAGACAGCGGTGATCGAAAACAGAAGGTAACCCATCATCCTGAACGTGGATAGACCCAGCTCGCAACCGCAAACCAAAGTACTATGAATCGTCGCATTGAGAAAAGTCGGATGTCGTGGTGGCTTCACAAGTGCTATGGACTCGCGAAAGCTGCTCTGGTTCTCGTAGTTCGTGACGTGATCTCCTCCTCAACTAGTCTGCCAGGTGCGATCAGACTCCCGAGAAACTTGAAGTTGCCGACTACCCGTAAGTGATCACCACAGAGAGTGAGTCCAGGCATAGGTTCCAACCAGCCTTGATGAAGTACTTTGCATTTTGAAGGCGCAAAGCAAAATCCATACCTGGATGCCTCAATCGCCCACCGTTCTGACGCTTGTTGAATTGTCTTTGCATTATCTGTCAGCAAAGTGATATTATAGGCATACTTTAAATCAAAACTTTGCTCCCTGAGAGGAGTGCCAATCCACCGTCTAAAAGAGCAGTTCTACAGTTCTACGGAATAGTACTACAGGACGTACTTTATGATAAAGTTGAAAAGAAATGGGAATGTAGAGCATGTTTGTCATGCTCTATTGGAGAGGGCGAAAGGAGATTATTCACGGTGACTGTGCGATCTGCAAATAGCAGGGATAAATTTCCATTTTTCGTCAATATTCTAGACAACAGCTTGTACCGGAGTTGTTAACAGATGGTTAACGGACCGCATCATTCAGAATAGAGAACCACTTATCGCTTGGGTACGCAGTAAGTTCCACTGAGTCATTATTAAACCTGTCCCGACGCATCCCAAATCTTCCGCTGGGTGAGAGAGAATAAATGGTGGCATTCGAGATCTTACGGCATCCAGTTGCCAGGGTGATTGGTAATGATGAAATGGGTTTGCACCAAAGATTAGCCGGAACTAGAATTTTTCGCGTCTTTAAAATGTTTCGCATGCACCATTCACGGCGTGTCTTCACGTGTGTTATCAGCACGTTAGATACAAGTTTTAATTGACATAGTAAGATTGTTGAAAATGAACCTAGACTATTGGCTCCCTGTTCTGGATTGACGTCATATTTGACATTGCAATACAAGCTCTAAAAGAGGCCGGCTAGCCGAACGTTTCGCCATACGTCAAACCACTTTCCTAACTATACCAATCACAAGTCAATTCAGTTAGGAACAAGTCAGTCTGGCTGTTTCCGTGTTATTTCCTAGTTATCCGTCAACGTGATCAGATCATCGAATACGCGGATGTATACGCTTGTTATCCTGTATATTCTACTTCCTTTATTGACGAAGCGAACTGTTCTAATCTGGAAAAGGATAGAACAGTTCGCTTCGTCAATAAAGGAAGTAGAATATACAGGATAACAAGCGTATACATCCGCGTATTCGATGATCTGATCACGTTGACGGATAACTAGGAAATAACACGGAAACAGCCAGACTGACTTGTTCCTAACTGAATTGACTTGTGATTGGTATAGTTAGGAAAGTGGTTTGACGTATGGCGAAACGTTCGGCTAGCCGGCCTCTTTTAGAGCTTGTATTGCAATGTCAAATATGACGTCAATCCAGAACAGGGAGCCAATAGTCTAGGTTCATTTTCAACAATCTTACTATGTCAATTAAAACTTGTATCTAACGTGCTGATAACACACGTGAAGACACGCCGTGAATGGTGCATGCGAAACATTTTAAAGACGCGAAAAATTCTAGTTCCGGCTAATCTTTGGTGCAAACCCATTTCATCATTACCAATCACCCTGGCAACTGGATGCCGTAAGATCTCGAATGCCACCATTTATTCTCTCTCACCCAGCGGAATATTTGGGATGCGTCGGGACAGGTTTAATAATGACTCAGTGGAACTTACTGCGTACCCAAGCGATAAGTGGTTCTCTATTCTGAATGATGCGGTCCGTTAACCATCTGTTAACAACTCCGGTACAAGCTGTTGTCTAGAATATTGACGAAAAATGGAAATTTATCCCTGCTATTTGCAGATCGCACAGTCACCGTGAATAATCTCCTTTCGCCCTCTCCAATAGAGCATGACAAACATGCTCTACATTCCCATTTCTTTTCAACTTTATCATAAAGTACGTCCTGTAGTACTATTCCGTAGAACTGTAGAACTGCTCTTTTAGACGGTGGATTGGCACTCCTCTCAGGGAGCAAAGTTTTGATTTAAAGTATGCCTATAATATCACTTTGCTGACAGATAATGCAAAGACAATTCAACAAGCGTCAGAACGGTGGGCGATTGAGGCATCCAGGTATGGATTTTGCTTTGCGCCTTCAAAATGCAAAGTACTTCATCAAGGCTGGTTGGAACCTATGCCTGGACTCACTCTCTGTGGTGATCACTTACGGGTAGTCGGCAACTTCAAGTTTCTCGGGAGTCTGATCGCACCTGGCAGACTAGTTGAGGAGGAGATCACGTCACGAACTACGAGAACCAGAGCAGCTTTCGCGAGTCCATAGCACTTGTGAAGCCACCACGACATCCGACTTTTCTCAATGCGACGATTCATAGTACTTTGGTTTGCGGTTGCGAGCTGGGTCTATCCACGTTCAGGATGATGGGTTACCTTCTGTTTTCGATCACCGCTGNCGTCCACTCGTTTTTCCGCCTGAACTGCTAACTCAGATCAACTCCGACTGAGGAGACGAAGAGACTAATTCGTCAGACCTCTACTCACTGACGTATAGCTTGCTTGGTCATGGAGGCAAGAAAGCCGTTACCGCATGTCAAGGTGCACTGTCGTTGTGACAGCGGTCCCTTTTTGATGATGAGTTTAAGGTAGGCAGTAGCTTAAGTTTCTCGGGAGTCTGATCGCACCTGGCAGACGAGTAGAGGAGGAGATCACGTCACGAACTACGAAAGCCAGAGCAGCTTTCGCGAGTCCATAGCACTTGTGGAGCCACCACGACATCCGACTTTTCCTCAATGCGGCAGTTCATAGTACTTTGGTTTGCGGTTGCGAGCTGGGTCTATCCACGTTCAGGATGATCGGTGACCTTCGGTTTCCGATCACCGCTGTCTCATGTGTGGTGAGAACATCGGATGGGCAATGATGAAGTGCAGGTAGTTGTCCTTAGACTGAGATACTCGCTCCAGTTCGCCTTGGGTGACTTGGACACGTATTACATATGCCTGTCCATCATCTGTCATCTTACAACCTATCTGCACGTGCGGGACAAGGATGAAGGAATCGACCTGGCAGCCATTCTCGCTTTAGTTTTGGTTTCGGTTGATGCTTCCCACCTGTCTGGTTGGGGCGCAAAAGATGAGGATTTTTGTTTGTCGGAGACTATGCAACATGTGGCTCACAAGCCAACTGAGTGGCGTGAATGTTTGTATGGCATGTCTATAGAAATCATCCTTTTATAAAGTGATGCGAAAACGACCCAGAACCCACACTATTCTCCTTCCCGAACTGAAACGGAAAAAAATATCCATCAGTTAGTGTGTTCTGCAATTTCGTTGAGATTCTTGTGTTGTTACCCACTTTTTAAAACATGTGCTAGATAGCCATGATCGAAGTATTTAACGAATAATTTCCCGTGCTTAATGCTAGAATTTCCCGTTGGACATGTGCTCATCCCTTGTTCTGCTCGAGCGGACTAGATCGCCCAACTTTATTTCCAGTTCGCTAGTTAAGTTTAACTTCCACGGCGTGGGAAGTACGCAAGATTGTATCGGAAACCATTTATTCGATATTGATCAATCAATCGGTCAATTCTTTTCGGCACTTATAATTCGACCGGTCCAAAACAAGATAGCTACCGGCGGATGTATTGCGCAGTGAACTTCGGTAAATTCTCCTGATAGTAGATCGTCAATCTTCATCTCATTCTCATTCACAACCAGCGGACAGCAAATAGTCAGTTAGGGTTTTCACCTATTCTTCAACCAGTAATCAAACCCAGGTAGTATTGGTCGGTGGTTGATGCAGCTCACTGACATTCAACTGCACGTGAACACCGATGCTTTTTATCCAGTACGATTTCACCATGATTTACGTTATAATACATTTCTAACAAAATTGCTATCTGGGCTTTCGTTTATGCAAAAAAGTATCGCCCCAACGGCTACTTGCAAGCCGTGAGTTCAACGATGACTGAATTTACGCTCGAACATCAGAAAAATTGTCCTAGTAATTTGCTAAAGGGTGTCATGTAAAAGTCCGACAATGCAACGTTTGATTTATGTGGATCTCACTACGTGTTCGTGGTCGCTGTTATCCTGCCCAATCTCACGTGGTTCGAGCGAGCAGCTATCAGTCTCACAAACATATAAGAAAGCTTTTCAAAGTTTTCGTCGTTTGCCGGAGTGGTTCGATTTTGTCCGATAGCCGGACACTTATGACAGACTGAGGCATGAGTGTAGTTTGGCGGACGTACGTCAAAGATACAAGGAGCCTACTACATCGGGAAAATGAACCAGCTACTGTGAATCTGAAGTGTGAAGTGACATCGAAGCGTATAATGTCTCAGTAGATCAGATGTGGTAACGAGTCGCACGGCTGCCAGTTGCTGTCTAGCATCATCGAGATCGACGGATCAGATTATCGAACTTCAAAACTTTTTGACGTGATAAATGATTAACCCACTTACCATCCGGCGTGAATGTGCTTTGGCGTTCAGAATACGTGCTAACCTTGTGGAAATACTCCACGTTCCCACGCTGACGAGCATGACTATCAGTTGCTCAGATGGTTTGTGCCACATTTAATATCCGACTACAACGAAGATTTCAGGCACTTATCATCTTATTTGAGATGAGACACTCATGAGCAGCCGACAAACTGCAACAAGAAGTTTCACCTTCCTCGACCGGCGGATAAGATCTTGACATTTGGACGTGAAGGTTGCGGGTTCGAATCCTTCCATCGCTGGGTAGCTTCATCAATTGAAAGCTCTATGTTGACAGTGCATTCTTCTTGATAATGATGAACAGTGTCATCTCATTATTAAAAGGAAATAAAAAGACTAGGAAACTTCTTCGTGCTGTATCTACCAATAAGTTCTACATTTTCCTTAAAAAGTCGACGTAGCTTTCCACGAATCTCACTTGCTAACGTTGATCCGATTGTCGGAAAATTTGTACTCTACTGTAATGCTCGAACATAAATCGTAATACGCAGTTCGGTCACCAGCAATAAGGTACCACCACGGACTACGAATGTGAATGGAATTCAGTCTGATTAGGCAATTGAGGACAATGAGAAGCTTGCAGTAGTTGGAAGACATGTGTACCAAGCAAGAGGAACCACGTTTCGCGGAGTAAATTCGGGCCAGTGACACTCGAGTCACGCTTGAACTTCACGTTCGCATGTCGCCAAAGTTCTGATTGGCTGGTTGTGTACGCAGGCTACAACTAAACTGTACCGGGATATCTCGTGATTTGAAGGCACGCTTGCCAAATTTGTCATGAAATATTTCACCACGTGATATCATCAATCAACTCACCATTAAGAAAACATCGAAGCACTGTACGGCTGTTTCATCCAGCTTGTTGGGTATCATGTGTAGTGTTAATCCGTCAAACCCGAACTGGGTCGCGAACGGAGGCAGAACGATTTTGAGTCGAACTCCTTAGCCATTACGCTACCGGGCACAAGCAGTTATCCGTTTTGTTAATCGTCAACAATTGCGTGATTCACATGGAAGGGTGCTGATTTGTCTTAAACGTACCGAACGAATTTCGCTATGTGCTCCGTTGTCTGCAAGCTGCGAGCAAAAAAAGAAACAGATTATGGTCACATTTGTAGAACAACGTCTCTTCCATCAGACAGTACCTGATTCGTGTCTTTCCTCAAACCGAAACCATCCGTATGAGGATTGGGCTGAAAGTCACGAAAAGAGACAAACCTCTAACATGTATTGTGAAGCTGTCCACAGTATGGCCGTGCCCACCCACCTCACAAATCTGCTGAGTGTGCCGTCACTGTCAGTTGGTCGTCCACTGCCAGAATATCGCTCAAAGTGTAGGTAGTTAGCAACTTTTCCATTAGCATAACCTTTCTTCACAGTCAGACTGTGCATCGGAGTCGTGTTTAGGTGGGCGATGCGCCTTGCCTGCTCAGCGAACAGATAACGGGGGAAGACTTCTCCAGTTTTGTGCAGAAAATAACCTATCCTATCTATTGCGAATTTCCGACATAGTTCGAGTTGCACGGCGATATGGCGCTCTAACTCGACTGGTAGTCTGAATCTGATCAACCATATCGCACTAAACTACCTCTTGACCCAGTTCTGTCCAGAACTGTACATCCTACTGGACTACATACGTCGAATCGGACCACGCGCTGGTTTGAATGCGATTTTTGCTGCAGCTCAATGACCATTGATGCAGGCCACATGCCTGATTGCCCATCGAACGTCTATGTGATTCGGCTTTTCGCAACCGCTACGAATAGAAACTATCCGAGGAACTTAGAACTCCGACGAGCAGCAACGTAGAGGATCAGTGGGATCAAATAAAGCAGGTTATGCATTTGACAGCAGATTTCGCCTGAGATCTTAGATTTGGCGTTCATCAAAGACACTGGAACTCGCAAGGGTCACTGGGTCTAATGGAGCGACAACGCCAACTCCCCAGTTTGAAGGAGGTGAATACGATGCGTCAACAGCTGTCCATCTTCAAGAAGGGCACACGGAGTGACTGTAGGGCTTATTATGGCATTAGTTTTATTGCATTAATTACTATTGTCTAGGTTTCGATAGTGCTGTACCGTTTAACACCGGTTCTCGAGAGTGATATCCGTGAACAGCAGCGCGATTTCGTCCAGGTCGAGGTTCCGTCTACCAGATATTCACTCTTTGCCGTATACTCGAAACTGGGCCAAACACATCGCCGCCCTACATTTAAAGTCTTTCCCGACTTGATAAGCGCGTTCGACTCAGTAGATCCAAAGGTGCTATTCAGTGATCTCCATCGGAGTGGAATACCAGCGCAGTTCGTGAACCTGTTGCGACTATTCCACTCGCATATCTATGGTTTATTGAGGGTATACGACGAACTATCAAGTTCATTCGAAGCGACTAGCGGTGTTCGACAAGGGTGTCCCATATCTCTATTCTTGTTCAACTTCGTCATGGACGAGCTGATGGAAGATGCATTCGGAGGAGGACAGGACGATAGCATTGCCGAACTTGGTGCTGAGCGGAGAGGAACTAACGATTGTGGACCGTTTCACCTATCTTGGAGCTGCGTGTCCAATGATGGTAGCTCAGCAGTAGATATAAACACGTGTTTATCGAAGGCTCGAGGGCCTGATATTTCACTGAGGTTGAAATGTCATGTGTACTGTGCCGCAGTGTGCTTAGTTCTATTGTACGGTTGCGAGACATGGAGTATGCGTTTGGGATATTTTCGTCGGTTATAGGTTTTCGATCACCAATGTCTACATAGTATGGTTAGGATTAGCTGGAGTGACCAGGTGAGTAATGTGGAAGTCAGGAATCTGGTACTAGGTGCCGGCTCTCAGAACACCTTGTTTCATCGTATGAAACTTAGTAGACTACGCTGGTTGGGTCACGTGTTGCGTATGACAAACACTCGTCTACCATATCGTGCCTTATTTTGTGTTCATCCCAAGGAATGTAAAAAGCCATGTGGAGGTCAACAGATGACGTGGCAGCGTGGGATGAGAAAATGTACAGCGAACTTCGGTTAAGCAGGTGTCTCGTGGTTGGAGACACTGAAGCATTTGACACTGAACCGCGAACGGTCTCGATGGTGTTGTCATTTTCTATCGAATCAGAATGATTGAAAACACGTGCTTTTGTACAGTTAGACTGTATTTCGTGTGTTGGCTGCAGCAGCATTTTATCCTATCCCACCTGTGTAGGTTCCCTCTCTGTTCGCCTTGGATATTCACTCTTTTTATAGAAAAATGTAACTGGTGGGAAAAGGCAACGCTGAGTAGATGTTGGCTTGTTTTTTTAACACTGAACAATGACGGAAATTGTGCTGCAGATCGTTGTCTGTCCAATCGGCAGAGAGAAAAATGTGCTTCCGGTGTGCCTTTCTGCCTCCGCTAAGTAACCATTTTAGGCGTTGAGATCACCCGCAACGTTGACGACATTCGTTGAACGCAGACTGTACAGCTGTCAGCAGAAGTCCCTTGTTAAATCGATCTATTTTCGTTCGTTGTTCAGCACCGAGCAATCAGTCATTCCAGGTCTTTCAAACCATTAGTTAGGTCAATGAAAAGCAGACTGAGCGAACTGGTACGTAATTGGTATTCGATCACAACCGACGAAAAGTTCTACCTTGTTAGAATTGGTACTGGAATAAGCAGTTCCGTGGAAAGTTTCCCTCACGTCGCCTAGGACATTTATCCAGGGGTTTGTCGAAGTTTGCGAAATCAGGAATTAACAAAATTCCACTTGGAATCGTTGGATGTGCATATTGGTCCTTGTATCGATCGTGGTTCTCGACGGTGCAAGTGGAGAAGAAAACCGGCTCGAAACGAGGAAATTTGCCAGTTCTAAAGCTGGCTTTGTTTCCCCCTGGGAGGAAATATGAATGAATTGCCCATCTGCGAAATACGTCCACTTTGGACTCGCTATCTATTCTAGTCTGTTAGAGTGACAAGATTTTCATGAGTCCATGCCTCCCTTGTTCATTGCTTACAGCTAAGCTATTCTTGGTAAACATTTGAGGAATTATTGTTTAAAAATTTTGGTTACTTTCAGTCTAATTTGAAGGCCGAAAGCTTTTTGGTTCAACTTAGCCGGGAGCATCTCACAAACCAGGGCCGAGGGCCAACATCAGCAAGCCATTAAAACAAGAAGCACAAATGAGGTGTATGGAAATTTCACTTTTTGTGTGGGCTTCTCGCGTCCGTCCTGTCACACCGTAGTCCACGGAAACGTTGGCCAATCACTCGTGAGGTTTGATGAAATAATAAAAGTAGTATAAAACGGAATAAGTTCAACAATGTAATATCCGTAATTATGTGTAACATAAAGAGGTAGAAATGAATATTATATCTGGGCGTAAGACGTACCAGTGACTAGTATGAAATGGGAACTGGAACTCATAGTATGCCACGGAGTATGCCATAGACTGCAGGCGTATGAATGAGTCCTGGATAACTTTTGTGAAACAGTACTATGAGTGATCAACCCGAATCCGAACTAATGTACCTACGAACGTATGAATCGATCTTTTACTTCCTTTATTAATGAATTAAAAATGTGCACCAATTTTCAGGAAGGGGGCCGCGGCCAACAGAGGGCTGCAAAGTGGGGAAGTTGACCGGCGGTGGGAGGATTCGAACCCGCGACCTTCCCGTCCACACGTCACGACCTTATCCGCTTGGACACCGGCAGCGCGCGTGTATCTCTTTGCTTATTATTATTTAACCCAAGCGTATTGATGTTAGGCCGATCACTCAAGGTCACTCGGTGCTGTATCCCTACAGTTGACACGTGATGGTGTTTGCATTTTTCGATCAGTTGAAGACATGTTACAACATCCGCTCATAAATTCGGTGATATAGATACAAACGAGGTGCCCGATAGTTGGATCACAAACCAGAGATATTGTTTTCCAAATTCACAAGTGACAACTATTCACACCAATCTCAAGATAGCATAATTGTAGTTGATTGAAGAGAATGTGTCTAAATTAAGCGGTTTTTGTCAATTGCTAGTCGTGCACATCTGTACACACAGTATCCGAATGGGGAAACCAATTGAGATTTCCAACTTGGACAAAGAGTACAACTTGGTCACCTCAGAATGGTAACTTGGTTACCATTGATGTGGTAGGTCAAAGTTGTAAACACGAGCCTGTTTGTGAATCTTTCTGTGTGTGTTTGCGTGTGCGTATGTGTGTGTGTGTGTGCATGCATAGCGTAATGGGGAAGATTAGGTGTGCTCATCACGGATGGCTGTTTATTAGAATTCTGATACTGATCAGATCGAGCAAAACAAACGTGGGGAAGGGTTTACTAAACAATACCCTAACTGTTTGTTATCGGTCGCCATGGTTACCAAAGATAAGCATCCTGACAGTTGTTGTTCTCATAATCTTTTAAAATTCATTCATTTAAGAAATTCTATTAGAATCGCTTACGTATATGTGCTCGCAAAAGTGGAATGTAGAAATAGAAACAATCCATATTGTCGAGTTCGTCTTCGCGAAACAGAAGCCACATTGTGAATGATCTATTAGAAAGTCACCTAGTGATATGACCACTCAAATAATCCTCAAATGAGCTGTAGAAGTTGGAATAGCTTTGTTACCGAGTTTATGACAGCAATCCTGGTAAGGTTGAGAGCACTTGACAGCCAAAGTTCTCCCACACACGACTCATCTTGAGTGGAATCAATGTGATAAAATGACGCAGCAATTGGGCTAAATGTCATCCAAAAGGAATGAAACTAATTGATTCGGAACGCCAAATAAACAAAGGTAGAAAAACTTCATGAGCCGACATTCGACAACGTGTAGTTGATGACAATATTCCATTTTCTGCGAGAGAACAAACGTCCAATTCGAGTTTCACTGACGACAGGAAAGAACGGGCGAAACGTGAAACAAACACTGGAAGAAAAATCTGCATCCCAAAATAGCACAAAGTCAATATCATGGTGTGTGAATTTGAAACTTCCACGTTCCATTCCTCTGATATTAAATCAGTTCATCATTCGGCATTCCATAATTTAATTGTCATTGTTTATTTGTGAACATTGTGTACAGTTATTATAAAACAAATAAGAGGAAAGTGAACTGGTTGTTACCATCGCTAGTCTAACAACCGAGTCACAAAAACATAAATCCAGAAACACCATAGACCCAACTGATACTTCATAAAAGTATTATTATTATTCTATGTAATGGGAATGAACTTTATGGTCAATCTGTCATTGCATCGACTCCATCCGATAGTTTATCAAACTCGCGGTCACCTTGCAAAATAACTGCGAACATTACAAAAAACCTCACACAAATTCCAAAGTTAATCACGTGAGCAACCAAATCAGCTGACCGAATTACTCCCAGCCAAATGTCAAAATGACACAGCAACATGAGTGAGGCCGACAGAAACAAGATACAAATAGCGACAAAACTGGTGCATTTCAGTCGAACAGAGGGAATCGATTGGTAGAGGATTAGCAATGAGATTCGATAATCCATTAGTGTAAAGTTACCAGTTTGAGGTAGCTCATTGGAAGAAACAGGCGTGTTAGGTCTACGTGCGAATCACGTGATACAATCGCACGTGGTTTTGTTGTATCCTGCGTAAACAGTCACTCAGTCACTTGGACGCCTGGAAGTAGGTGGGCGTGAATATCAAACATGCCCCACGAACCGTAAGCTTTCGAAAACATTCAACAAAAAAGAATTCCTCCAAAGTGCCTCCCAGAGCAGATGGGAATGTCATATTTCTTAAATCTGATTTCGGACGGGGTCAATCTGACGAAAACTGGCATCATATTTACTCGGGCAAATGTCGTTGGCCGAAGTGTGTATTGCAATTCAAAGTAGTCATAGTACAATAAGTCATGGGAAAATCCAATCAACGGGAAATGAAATAAGGATCAAGCACTCGACGTGCATAACTGACAATTTAATTTCCTTGTTCCTCACACTAAACATTAGCATTATAAGTCAGATAAAAAGGACAGACTATTCAGGGACATGGTGTCCCAACTCGCATGAATCCATCAACCAACAAACTATGCGCGATGGCTTATCTCAAGCCGAAGATACAGTCACCTGTAGAAGGTAAGTGAGTGGAGATCTGCCGAAGTGGACTCCTAGTTCTCCAGATTAGCAATTGATCTGAGCTGTGAAGTAAATCGGGAAATGAAGTGGACGAATAATCGATCCAAGTCGAGGGGATTTCACTCAAGGAAATAAACACTGCCTTGCGACCAGATTCTTGTTAGAACCAAACGTTTGGGTAGAGAACTCTAAGTGTTCTTCGGAATAAATGGCTGGACACACTAGTAGGAATCGTTCAAAATAACTTCAATGAAATGCATAAACACAAGCCATTCCATACTGCATCGGTCGTGACCCAAGATAATAAAGACCGTGCTATTCATTGCTCCGAGAAGGAAGAGTAGCGAAAATCACACACCCATTCCGAATTCCGTTGTTGGTTGTACGATGGATGGTTCGGAGTGGCCAGTGGAAGAAATGGATGAAAAGTATGGAAGATTCAATTATCTATTGGGCTGGCTCGTGTGAGTGGAGTTAGATGATTGGGTTGGGTATGAGAGTTCCCACCACAACGCCCGAATTAATGGTTGTACAAAATAAGTGACATGATTCAGTACTGAAATCGAATCCTTCCGCCTTTCATATAGATCTTCAATTTATTAGTCTGCAATCGATCTTTCATCAGTCCCATTGTTGCTTTCTGTTTGAACAGTTCATGTTGTGAGGTAGCAACTACAACCAGAACAGACTAGTGCAGAAGCAAACCAACTTGTTTTCTTCTAACATAGGTTAGGAATTTCTCATTGTCACTAGTATGCTTCGCAAACGCGTGGATAAAGAAAACATTTCCCCGAAAGCACGAGATTGGTTTCTCGGTTAGTCCCGCTCGTCAGATAGACGTTCGCGGTACTGCCTTGATCAACCATTTGCATAATGTTCTGCCACACTGTTACGTTGGTACTAGAATCTCATTGTATTCGTCAGATGCGTATTGAGTTGATAAACCCATGTAGGATTCACACGAGGACCTGTCGAACGAGAGACAACAATCGCGAAACCGTTAGGGAAATTACGGGAAATTTTTGTTTAAACACGTCCAAATGTGAAACATACTACATTGAACACAAATTATCAACTTCAAATGTGATCAATCCATTCGAAAGATATCTTCCACAAAACATGGACAGACTTTCCCAATACCCTATACATCGGTACATCCGTATTCCCATTATCACCGTCCTGGTAATATATATCATACAACTTCCAATGAAATTTTATGAATTTTGCGAAAGTGTGATCATGAGAGGCGGGTTGGTCTGAATAGTTATTTACGTCCAACTTATTGTGACTCAGTTAAGCACACGTACTTCCTGGCCCTTATAACAACGTATGATTAACAGAGTCACCTCGCACCCGATTTGCTTGTGGCAACGGTGGAAGTGAGAAATGTTACACGAATTTAGTAACAGTACGGTTGTCCTCACATCTTCGTAGGTTGCAGATCCGAAAGACCCATGAACAATCTGGATTGGAGATCATCTGAAGACCTCTCAGTGGACAGAAAAGTGTGATGATCGCCGCTTAATCGAATATTCCATATGCGAATAGAAGAGCCATTAGATAAGGGTGTTGTTTTGTACACTTAGACTGTGTGCCGTGTGTTGGCTACTGCATCATTCTCATCTTTTCCCACCTGTGTACGTACACTCTCCGTTCTCCTTGGATATTCGCTCTTTTCATAGAAACAAACAACTCGGGGAGAAAGCCATCGATCAGTGTGGTTTGCCTCACTGTGAGAAGTCAGACATGGTTACATCTGACCACAGAAGACATTGATGTGCCATCTGTGTCACATGCATTTCCGACTGATGAACAGTACCAATTTGAATCAGTCCTCGTTCGGATGAGTACTCGTGCTTCGATTCGTTGGATAAAATCACCCAGTGCTATGAATACCTGCATTGAGCGTGTGCTCGTTTGTGACATTGAATGGTTAATACTTGGTGAGAGTATTCAATTTGTTTTTGGATCGTGTGAGTACTACTCAGTCTGCCCGAGTAATTCATCGATCGACGAATAAGAACGGAAAAATTGGGACTTTTTTGAGAACTTGTCAATGTCAGGGTTGCGAGAGGACGTCAAATTTGGGAGACTGAACATGCTATGTACGTTCCTTCTGAAACGGTGCCAGGAGACGGATTTTTGATGTGTGCAATATATACTACTGAAAAGAAACACCAACACTGTCGGGACTTGTGCCCCCGTTCTTCAACGTTAGCTTTGCCTGACGGACGAAATTTCTACCTCGACTAATCACCATGTGATTCTTAAATGGAGTTGTCACCCATTCAGGCTCCTGATTATTCAAATGAGATATTAGTGAGAAACTAAGACTGGTGTGCAGCACACGAGTAGAGGAATGGTTGGACAGAATAATATCGGGTAGGCATAGCGGAACAGCGGCAATAACCACCAAACCGGTCGTGTGCTTCCGGGAAATATTTGGTTCATCCATCCGTATGCGAAACATGCTAGTAAAAAGAAAAACTAAACAACTCCATCTGGATGACATTACTTTCAACATCGATAAAAATTTGCAACAGGACAAGCGAAAAGAATTTCTTTCGTGAAACAATAAGAACCTCAATACCTTTGTGGTCACCGTCGGATACTATTGATTATATCGATGAAATTTATGTTCCTGGTATAGTTCATTTGTTTTAAAGTGACTGAAGGAGGTGAAGTACAAAATTTTAAATCGACTGATGCTTTGAAATTAGCCCTTTATCCGCCGCAATGTGATACTACAAATTTTGATGTTCCTAGACCACTGTTTCGCCGTCTCAATGACAAATTAAGCGCTGAACAAAGCGCGCCCAAATGGCCTTGACACAAGGTCAAACTCGACGTAATTCAAGATCCTCCCCAAAACGAAGATTCTTCCACTGGTGATCAACCATGAATATTAGACCCCCGTTTAATAATTTTTTGCAGCCTATAAATACGAGCGTAATTGTGGTTAGAATATTTGATGAAATAAGTGCATCTGTTGAACAGGCCAGTTTGGTATCGTTTCTGCAGGCATATTGGGGTAAATCCTGAGACTGTTCGGAAAACGTTTCATTTTTCATGTCCAGGCGCGTCTACCTGAACATTCAAGGTCACTCATGTTTGACTGACCTAATTAAAACCTGCAAAAAGATCCAATAATGAAAAACGTGTAAAAACCTCATGGCATTGGTTGATAATTCTTCACACCTAAAAAGGACTAGTGCCTTAATTATATCAATATCTAGGGCTGTGGTTGGCGTTGGCCAAATGGATAAGGCCGTGGTGTTTGCACGTGAAGGTGGCGGGTTCGAGTCCTTCCACCGGCGATCAACTTTCCCACTTGACAGCCCTCTGTTGGCCGCCGCCCCCTTCCTGAAAAGTGATGTACGCTGTTATTTCATTGATAAAGGAAGTAAAAGCTAAAAAAAATAAAAGATCGCGGGCACCCATATCTTAGGAAGGCGATGGAGAGAGAGAGAGAGGAAGAGAAAATGCTCCAGCCAATTCAAGTTAGGCTAGCGAATCGACAAATTATGTAGATTATACCGGAGACCACAGACAAATATGAGACGTCTCATTCACTGTCTTATGGTGGACGAATTGGTCCGAGTGAAGTAGTGCATAACTTGTCAGTGACTGACTTGCTGACAGACTGGTAGATAAGTTCAGGGGCTTGGTAACTCGATTCGTTCGGAGTAAAATTCTATTTGTGGTCGATCCGCTAGTTCATGTATGCATGTCTATAACTGCAGTAATGTGTGGAATACGCGGATCTGTCGTCTGTTTACGCTAAAATAAACGAATGAGAGATGCTATCACTGAGATGAAGTGGTTTTAGTTCTTTGGCAACTTTCTACACTTTTTCTCTCTCATTTGATTAGTGTCTCACTGGTCACACACTTAGAATCTCGACCAGAGAACACCAAGTGAACCATTTATTGGGAAATATCGCGAAGGCAATTCAAATTAGGGTATGAACTCACGTCAGAATCGTGAACGAATACGGTTGGCGCAAACAACAAAACACAATGAAGGTCTTATCCAACAGTACCGGGGAAATGAACCAGATGAAGATTGTGAGACAAGTGGTTTTAAGCCTCAGGAAGGTGATAGATTCACGGTCGAAGAGGGACTAATATAGAGAAATAGAGACTGAGACGGAGAGCGAGATAAAAAAAAGGACAGACAGACAGACAGGCAAACAAACAGCCCGGCGAAGAAAGCGAGAAACGGAGCGATGGAGCGCTTAGACTACGTTTTGAATAAACGCACGAACTAACGAAGGTAAAAGCGATGCGAAACAGAATGATTAGACGGAACCGACAATCAAATGGAGCGGCGAGTAGCTCATCACAGAATTAGCAATCATGGTTAATGACTTTCCATCAAATAGAAAAATGGAATAGGGTAGAGGTTTGGGAGACGGGAACGAACAAAAAATGGGATTTAATTTATGACACTTAAAGGGAATAAGACGACACTTTACACACCAGTTGACACAGAGCGAACGAAGTGCGATGTGGGCGAAACAGTCGATGTTCGGCTAACGATAACAGGATGGAAAAGCACAAATTTGTCGCAGAAAGGGCAATAACAGCAGCGGCCGTGTCAGATTTCCATGACACAATGTTTCCATAAGGACAGCTGTCAAGATAGCATGTATGTTCTGTCCAAACAATAGAGTTGTTAAGGAGAGATTTGGGGAAGGACGGTAGAAGCCATGGTAACGTTTGGCAGGGACATAATTCCTTGAAAATTCCCACCCAGCCAATGGAGAAAACACAAATTTGGCGAACAAACTGGTTTTCAGTGATTCGTACTCATGCCATTACATTACAAAACATTAGGAAAAGCTTTTAGGAGGGATTGAATTAGTCAAATAAAAATATGGGTGAGGAAGGGATTTGTCGTGTTACATGAATAACTCGAAAACAGATGAACGTGTTGTGTTAATTGTTTTGTGGTCTAGGGTTCGCGTTGGGACGAAGGGTGGCCCAGGGGAGTTGAAGTACAATCACAAATTGTTTTTGAGCACACAGTGGAAGATTGCGAAGACGGATCGCGACAGTTCCGGCAGTGCTCAAAAAGCGACACTTTGCCAGCCGAATCTGTTGACCCTTGACTTTTTGCAGGGTCTAGAAAGCCTTCTCACATTCACGCTATGGTTAGTCTGTACTAGGTGTAAAACGACTGCTCTATTAAATGACCATGCAGGGTGGCGCTCACGGATGCTTTGAAACAAGCGCCTGGTTATGCGGCCGATGTCCACTGTCCCACAGGAACATGTGAATGCATATACACAAAAGGAGGCTACAAAATCGGCAACTTTGTCTTTCAACCGTAATGACACCACCGGGTGGGATTAGAACAGGATTCGCAGCTTGGCCGCGTAAAATGTCCTAATAAGTGGCGAGAGTCAGTCTTTTTCGTGTTATCCCTGTGGTGTGTCGCCTATGAGTGGCAGAGACATGTATACTGGTATTTCCTCCATCACTGCCCCCCTAGGAACTTCCTTATCCATTTCCAATATCTTATCAATTAATTTACTTCCGGAAGCCATTTCCACGAAATACTCTTCTTACTGTCTGAAGTTATGCTTCAAGAGTATCTTCTGCGCATGTTTTTTGTTTTTGCTCCGAGACATCTAACTAGGTTCTTCTCATTAAGAGGTACAAAGCTGTGAAAGTTGATTTATTGTCCATTCCACGTGGCTTTCTTCTGTACTGATCGCCCAACTAAGCCGTCTTCTCGACGACTTAATTGTAGGTCCAGGAATGCTATTTCATTCCTCAACTCCATCTTTGTTGTGAATTTTACATTTGTGTGAACCGACTTGAACCATATTCAGCAGTTGATTAGTTTTCGTCCAGGAGTTGACTACACAGAGGATGTCGTCCACATAGCGTTTGTATAAGTAGAGCGCTTGTATTGACGGCTCAAGTGGCCCGCGTTCCAGTTTTGCCATGAAAATTGTGATGATTACGATTCGGGATACGGAAGTGGACAAACAAAACTGCACGGAAGCCTGAAGACGGCGATCTGAACGATCTAGGTCAACAAATAAAACAACGAAATGTAAACAGTAATGGCAATACTTGGGGTCAGCACGCGGACAAAGCAAATATGAGTACTCATGTGAGTGGAAATGTTCACCAACGTATTCCGGATTTTGTCAAACAGCTACTAAATTCTCGATCAGGTAGTTCAAGATTTCTCCCAAATATTGGCTAGCCCAGTCCTTTGCTATTCCTTAGGTGTTGCTGGGATGTAAACAAAAGTTTGAAACACAGTCGTCTTTCATGTTTTACACCCCGTGTTTTCTTATCGAATGCGATCGTGCTCCTCAGTCCAGCAGATTTTTCTTTCGCCAATCTCTTCACTGGACAAAAATATCGAAAATTTTAACACTTGCACTGTGTAGTAAACCTTAGGAAGCGAGTAGTTACATAATTTGCTCTATATCTACACTTGGAGAGGAGCTGCCCTTAGTCAGCTTAATTCCCTTTTGTAGATTCTTCCAACCCAAAAATACGTTAAACTTTGCGTTATTTATTGAAATTTTTCCAAGCCGTTGAACGATATCCATTCGCACAAGGGGCTGATATGTTCCAATCGTTACGTCGACGTTTCGCCTTCCTTTTTGCATTTGTTATGTACCTTCTACTTCGTAATAGAACACGCTAAGCTGACGGGAACAATTACCATGGATTTATTGACCTTCTTTTCATCATTCGGTTATCTCTTTCTTCGTGCAACGTTGCGATTCGGTCGCAACGGTTACATTGAACATGCTTCCACAAATGCGGATGTATTAGTGAAAACACTCTCGACCGAATCAGTAAAACCGTCATCGACGTGTATGGAACGACAGAGAAATTCCAGCGATGTGATGTTCAACTGGCCGAACAGATCATAAATCAGCCCGCAAGTTTCGAAATGACTGGCGGTCGCCGATAACACCAAAGAGGTATACACTTAATAAACCTTCTGCATTCCAGATTTCGGAAAGTGCTCCAAATTGGCTTCTGCATGTTATCAGTTCCCGGGGGCTTTCATCATCTATACGTCTAATTATCGGCGAATCTAAAGTTTTGTCATCACTGATCGTAACAGTATGTGCAACGTTCCCGTCTTCCATCGGAGAACCAAAACAGGTTGATGCTGTTAGGACGTGTGTGGACCAAGCAAAACTCATGTGCATTTCATTATGGTTGAACGGTCCTATGGGAATTTATTTTATTTCACCGAGTCAGTTGACCGTTCTACCGATTCCTCCTACTGGATCCCTTCAGAGGTAGTGGATCCTTTTGAGTCTTTCTGCTCCAAGACGCAGTTCCGTATTTTTTGACATCGTTGTTCCGCTAGGAGTAGGACTGGCATTTTCAACTCAATTTCTGATTAACATACGACAGTTCTCATCTCTGGCAAAATTTCAAGCTCATTCGTCGATTGTCTAGCTTTGAACTAAGCCCTTACTCGTGACAGAGGAACAGTAAATAAACTTGAGAATCCATCCTAAATTAAAAATTCGCCTTCTGGCACCGATTCACGAGGAACTTACATAGCATGTTCAGTCTCCAAACTTTGACGTCCTGTCATAACCCTAACATTGACAAGTTCTCAAAAAAGTCCCAATTTTTCCGTTCTTATTCGTCGATCGGTGAATTACTCGGTCAGACTGAGTAGCACTCACACGATCCAAAAACAAATGGAATACTCTCACCAAGTATTAACCATCCAATGTCACAAACGAGCACACGCTCAATGCGGGTATTCATAGCACTGGGTGATTTTATCCAACGAATCGAAGCACGAGTACTCATCCGGACGAGGACTGATTCAAATAGACACTGTTCATCAGTCGGAAATGTATGTGACACAGATGACACGTTACAATCTTTTGCGGTCAGACGCAATCATGTTTGACTGCTCAAAGTTGAATCATAAGACATCATCATCGTTCAGCGTTAACCACTGAGGCAAGCCTCACTGACCGATGCCTTTTCCTAGGGTTACATGTTTCTATGAGAAGAGTGAATATCCAAGGCGAACAGGGCGTGGACCTGCGCAAGTGAGAAAAGATGAGAATGATGCAGTAGCCAACACACGGCACACAGTCTAAGTGTACAAACACACGCTTCTAATGGCTCTTCTTCTTCCATAGGAAATGATAACGCGATCATCACTGTTCGTGTTTCACTGAGAGGTCCTTCAGTGTCTCCATCCAGCTTGTTCACGGGTCTTTCGGATCTCAACCACGAAGATGTGAGACATCTACTTTACCTAAATTCGCTGTACATTTTCTCACTCCACGTTGCCACATCGGGTGCAGAGGTGACTCTGTTATCATCGTTGTTAAGGGCAGAATACTTGTGCCTTAACTGATCACAATAATTGGAACTATTCATGACCAACGCCTCTCATGATCACACTTTCCAAAATTATTAAAATTTCATTGGAAGTGTTGATATTATTCATGAGACGGTGAATGGGAATACGGATGACACGATGATGGATTGGGAAAGTTTCCATGTTTTGTGGAAGAGTTATCTTTCGAATGGATGACTCACATTTTGAAGTTGTATAATTTTGTGTTCAGTAGTATGTTTCACATTTGGACGTGTAAACAAAAATTTCCCGTAATCTCCCTAACGGTTTCGCGATTGTTGTCTCTCGTTCGACAGGTCCTCGTGTGAATCCTACNGGTTGTAGTTGCTACCTCACAACATGAACTGTTCAAACAGAAAGCAACAATGGGACTGATGAAAGATCGATTGCAGACTAATAAATTGAAGATCTATATGAAAGGCGGAAGGATTCGATTTCAGTACTGAATCATGTCACTTATTTTGTACAACCATTAATTCGGGCGTTGTGGTGGGAACTCTCATACCCAACCCAATCATCTAACTCCACTCACACGAGCCAGCCCAATAGATAATTGAATCTTCCATACTTTTCATCCATTTCTTCCACTGGCCACTCCGAACCATCCATCGTACAACCAACAACGGAATTCGGAATGGGTGTGTGATTTTCGCTACTCTTCCTTCTCGGAGCAATAAATAGCACGGTCTTTATTATCTTGGGTCACGACCGATGCAGTATGGAATGGCTTGTGTTTATGCAATTCATTGAAGTCATTTTGAACGATTCCTACTGGTGTGTCCAGCCATTTATTCTGAAGAACACTTAGGGTTCTCTACCCAAACGTTTGGTTCTAACAAGAATCTGGTCGCAAGGCAGTGTTTATTTCCTTGAGTGAAATCTCCTCGACTTGGATCGATTATTCGTCCAATTCATTTCCCGATTTACTTCACAGCTCAGATCAATTGCTAATCTGGAGAACTAGGAGTCCACTTCGGCAGATCTCCACTCACTTACCTTCTACGGGTGACTGTATCTTCGGCTTGAGATAAGCCATCGTGTATAGTTTGTTGGTTGATGGATTCATGCAAGTTGGGACACCACGTCCCTGAATAGTCTGTCCTTTTTAACTGACTTATAATGCTAATGTTTAGTGTGATGAACAAGGAAATTAAATTGTCAGTTATACACTCGGATTGCGTGGTTCTTACAACTCGGTGTATTCAGGGTTGGTGTCCATAATATGGGTCCTTATTTTGAACTTTTCTGTCAAGTTTGCTTCGCAATCCGTCTTCGTTTCATGCATAACCAGATGGCCTGTTAACAATGATTTCCACTTAATCCCATTCTAACTTACGTCCTGCTTCTTTTTGATAATGGGCAATAAATTCTGACTTTTCACTCTCTCTCTCTCTCTGTGGTCAATCATTTTTTAAGTGATTGGGTCTTATCTCTTCTAGACAGACGACTCCCCTTTGGATATATCTTGTCCAGTCGGCACGATCGGTATCCTTACTACTGTACCGTGAATAGCCCACGTGCATATCATGTGACATAATCCGGTGCAGCTTCACGCTAAGCTACGACCACAATCAACCAATCAGAATGGTAGGACTCACGAAATGGGAAGTCCTTCTATAATGGTCATTTGCCGAAACGTATTCCTCTAATTATGCTTTTATTTATCATATTTACTATTTATTTTTTGGGTGTCCTTGTTTTCCTCAGGGGATGGGGGTCAGAGTTATTCCCTTACCTGATTGCGGTTCTTTCTTGGTAGTTAATTGAACCGTTTCGTCTAGAATCCACCATCTCGTAAATTGTAAGGTTGACGCAGCGGGCAGTTGAGTGAATTTGTCTGAAAGGATGAGTTCACCTAGTTTATATGATGAGATCGTTCGGTATACAACGAGTTAAGCGATCCACCTAGTTGCGAGAGGACTGGAATCCGAATGAGCAACTCCGATACGATCCACAAAGAAGCGAGCAAAACGGCGACGGCTTCTTTTCAGTACTCAGGAAGTAAAAACCTGATTTGAAAGGGAAATGACTCGAAATACAGTGAAAGTATTGCAGAACCTGGAAACAGAAGACCGCTTGGTGGACTACGAATCAAAACGGTTGCGTTTGTTGCTATTCGTACTTGAACCTGCATGCCACGAGCGCCTCATATGTACTAATTTGGACATGCATTGGCTTTAAGACCATTTTGAATCAGATATTTTGCTTGCAGTCAAGTCGTGACAAACAGTCAGGTCAACCGAAAATATTCTCACTTGGATAGGATCTGTTTTCAGATCAGTACACTTGACCTCAACCGATTCATGTCCCAACGTTGTTTCATAGCGTGTCTGTAGGTTATTTTGCTCACGGGATCTACTAGCCCTCACCTTCAACCATCGCGAAACTCTTCTACCGTCAATTCATTCGGTCGTGAACGTGAGGTCTAGATAGTCTTGATTCAAAAAGTGCGAAATTTTTCTCATCACATCCACGTTCAAGTTGAATACAACTGGTCTTATTTGACACGGTAATATTATTGAATGTAACGTTTAAAAAATAAACGATCATCATCCAATACACGTTTTTCATTGTCAATTGATAGATTTTCTCCTTTGAATCAAAAGCTAATGAAAAAAGCATTACCCTTGATAAACTTAGAAAATTCATCCGAGAACTAATTACCGCAACTAAAGAAAATAAATCTCGACAGAATGAAATGCTACGAGAATCAGTTAGGACTAGTCAAATGAAAAATACTATCAAATTTAGATCCCAACATCCCAATGAAAGTTTGCAAATATAGACTCGGATTCCAAGGGCAACCGAAAATATCATAGGTCGGACCGTAGATTGCGTCAAAGCGGGAGAAAACGGGAAAAATCAATTTTCATTTGAATTCGTATAGTGACTAAAAAACACAACAACTGGCGTAATAAATAGTTGTCAACTCAAATGGGAATTTTGTTTCTATGTCGATTTTTCACTGATAGAAATTGTCACCTATGTAATTGTACTTAGACTGCAAAGCGGTTTGATTAGAACACATTATTCTTTGATTCTGTTCACGTGATCTTGTTGACAAATCACCGTCACCGGGTGAAATGATGATGACTTGAATGTACGCTCGGGAATAGCTGGCTTAGGCCATACGGGTGCTTTGGTCCCAGTTGCTATCCGTGCCAATTATCTATGCGTTTCACTTACCTCCATATTACTTCATCATGGTTGGTATTGGATTTTCTGAGGCTTACAGCTGCATACTTCTTCTGAACACCTCGAGAAATGCTTCCAGATGACTAGGTGTCTCAAACAGCCTCTGCCGGGAAAATCCAGTGCGCTGCCTGCTGGCAGCCGAGATGTTCCATACCAAATTAACAGAATGCAGGCGACCGTCCAGCGCGCTCTACCGAATGGACAGATCTTCGATAACCTGCATGCGGCATTGTGCTCACTGAGATCTGTGACGAAGGGGATAATCAGATACTCAAGATACTTAGTCCTGCCCGATTGGTCCCCAAATGAGTACCATAAATCAACGCCGACTGTGTGGTTTGGGCAACCGGGCATTATCCAACCCACGGAGGAACCATTAATCACTACGAATCAGCGACGACGATGGAAGAACTTGCGAATGTGTCATTGTTTTCTTCTGCCATGGTTTTGATTCCACTTATTCTATAAACCGGTCAGCGTTAAACATCTACAGAAAAAGACCAAACTAATTTCCCATCCATGCGAAAGTTCATGCACCCAGTTCCCTTTAGAAATTGCAAAACTTGCAATAAACAGCTTCATCGTTTCCGGACTGGATTAATACACGTCGAACTCCATTAGTAGTCCATGTCTCACACTAAAGGGCCAGGCCGTAGGATTCAATATTTAGAACAGGGACTGAATTAAATTTGACCAAAATGCGTGGGACATGTTTGTCCATGCTCACTTAATGACTGCATTGTTGTACGGTTTTTTCTGAAACAACTAACTAGCGGGTCGAGGTGGCTATCTGATGGCAAAAGGAGAAAGTAGGACAACTTGAACCGGCAAAATTCCTCCTCTAGGTGCAATTAGACTATCGGCTTGCGGTCCACGACATGGCCTGGAGCGATGATTGGTGACCGTAGGTGATGTGGTTCAGTGCTACAGTTAGTGTCGTCCTAGGATTCGTAAACATCTTTCTTCTTCTTCTACATAGTTCTTCAACCTAACATTTTACACCCCAGTCTCCGTACATTAAGAAGGCGAACCGAATTAGGTGCGCTAACGTGTCACAAAATCTTGGTGGAATACGTTTTCCTGTCGAACAAGAGCGGCGTTCGATTCGAAAAACAAGGAAGAAACAATCTGACCAAGAGACGGGGAACAATCCTAGTAGTGGGCTCTATTTTGTGTGTTTTTGTAACTGAGACAAGCAAAACGAAAACCGCGGTGGTAAGCGGCCGGGGGCCATTTCATCGTTCTTGTTTCAGCAAGTGGGATGGAATTGAATTGGAGTGCAGACGACCGACTGTAAACGCTAGAGTCAGCGACCGCGATAAACAAGATTTTAAACACACAAGATAAATGTGAAGGACCAATGCTTCGATGGCAATAGTCTCCAATATCAGTAGAAAAATTCCATCTATCTGAATAGTAAAGATCCCTTACTTACTTTATTAATGAAATAACAATGTAAATCATTTTTCAGGAAGGGGGTCACGGCCAACAGACGGCTGTCAAGTGGGGAGGTTGAGACCGTCGGTGGGAGGATTCGAACCCGGGACGCCACGACCTGATCCGCCTGGCCAGTGCCGGCCAAGTTGCGAATTCGTGTGAAAAAGAGAGGATTCGGATGCCGAGCACAGACAAGCCATGATGGACGGTGGCAGAAATGGAATATCGATTGGACAAACAAACTGGATCTGGGGCCAGAAAATTACGACAAGAATGATCTAAGCAATCGGATCAAGGAATTCAAGGTACATGAGGCAAACCCCATTGGCCAGATAAGCACGATCACTCGACTGAGTGGGAATTTCCATTCACGTAATCCCAAAGTTCGTATAATGTGGATAAGTGTCTACGACCATAAAAAGCCGGTGACGGATCGGCCGGGATCGATGGTAAATGGAAATATGGGGAGCAAACGTAAATGACCGAATGGCTGGTGTGCTCGAATCAAATTCGCTCACTCTAGATTTGACCCCATTTCGGGATGTGACGGTTAAGATGCGGTGATGATTCAAGACAACAACAGTTGGTCATTTTTTTAACCGTGGTTGTTACTACGGTTTTCTTGACTCGAAATATTTTCTTTTGCGGACAGGAAATAGAAAAACCACTGGAATCTCGTTTGAATCGTTAGGAGCGTGAATGGATGGTAACTCTATTTAAGAATCACATGGTGATTCGTCGTGGGAGAATTTTCGTTGGTCAGATAAAGCCAACCCTCAGAAAGGGGACACAAGGCCCGATAGTGTTGGTTTTTCTTCTTCCTAGCATGATTCGTACATGGATGGATGAAAAAATTTCCCCGGAAGCACAAGATTGGTTTCGCGGTTGCTGCCGCTCTTAAGATATACGTACCCGGTATACCTATCCTACCGTCCGTATGCAAAACATGCTACTGCGTAGGGAAATGGAAAAGTTTCCAGTCTACTATCTGGACCACAATGACGAATTCAACACCGTTCGGAGTGATTGTGTGACATTCCGCTAAACTGTACTGTCCAGTTCTAATCAATCATTCGAAGTAAACAAATTCTAGCGAAATATACCCGTCGACCGGTATTCTTTTATTGATTATCTCGGAATTACGATAGGTCCTAACCTATGTCGGGAAGAGCATACTGTTTGTCTTCACTGGATTAGGAAGTGCGACTTATTAGCCTAAACACGTGGCATTGGCATGCTTACTATTTCATCTTGTTCGATGTCATACTCTTGCCGGTGTGTCGCTTCAGTGATCGTATTCCTCTTCCGGTATGTTTCCGAGATTGTTACGTAAAAATTTAATCGAAATAAGATCACCCAAGCATTGCTCGTGGACAATTGGCAGATTTTTCCTCTGAAAAGTTAGCGGATTTCACTTTGCTTCATCGTTACAAAACGTGTGAAAAAAAACTCGCGTAGACTTCCTAATATTCATCAGAACCAACTGTCTAAAGATCTGAGAGACAGACGGTAATCTAGCGGCCAAATTCGTGGTGATTAAACACACAAGTTGCGAGGTCCAGTCAACCAAATGGCAGCTATCAGTTGGGTGTGAACCAATTCCTGTGAAATGATACACACTGATATTTCATTTCTAAGTGCAATAAATAATACGAAAGAAGGAGAGAATGAAAGAATGAAAGACGCTTTTAGGAGTGAATGACATTTTAATTAATTTTGCACTTGAATCTAACAGAGCGGTTTCGTTGGTTATCGGTAGCTGCGCGACACTGGACCGTGCCAAACAAATCACGACCAATACACAGTCGAGAATGTGACTCGGCGTTGTCAAACATCGAGCAAATGCAAAACGCGAGACCAGGGTAAGACCGTGTCAGCCCACTGGCCACCAGCGGTCAGCTGACATAGTGGCGTGATCAGAAGACAAGAGTACGAAAATGCAGACTGAGAAGGCCATATGGTGAGCTGAGCCAACCAATCTGGGCTGGCGGTCCGGATTCGACAAAAAAAGCCATGAACTAAACTGTGTAAAATGGAGCGAACTAGATGGATCAATCAAACCGTGACCCAGACAACCGATGAAATAAATGGCAACGGCACAGGTATAATAATGTAAGCAAAACAGCCTGTAAATATGTGACGATTTTACTCAAGAAAAAACACTCTGTGGTCCGGTTGACTTTAGGTGTTTTCACTTGAGATAATGGGGACGGATGACAGCGATCGAGAGACCGAATCGATTTACTGGAGCGCCGTATACGGGACAGGGAAACGAAGTTGCACGATAACGTGTGGTTCCTCTTTGTCTGTGCGCGCCAGATAAAAATCTACTGTCCGAAACTTTGTCCATTTCCCATGCAACGGAAGAAAATGTTCCGAACGAAATCGGACTGCACTTGGTCTCCTAGACGATCCGTAAAGAAAACTGCCTATTTCTCCATTAGGCACCCCGTCATACCATAATGTGCAACATATTTTTGTTGTCTGACTATGAAAAAAAAAACAAATACTGGATTCGACATGACCTCACTTGCGGACTGGAAAAAGGACGAAACCGCATTTCCACAATTTCCGACACCGAGGTGCCCATTCGAACCACACGGCAGATCGTACGCTTCGGAAACGCAACGCTTCGTTATTCCCGGGTTCGGTTTATCAACCGTGTATGGCGAAAAGTTTGCGCGCGAATTAATCGCCACACGCGGAACGATATTGCCATTCACGTGATTTTGTCGTTTGCCGTGAATAGGTTAAACCGAAGCATACATAAACATATCCATGCCACTAATGCTCCACCCCGGGTCCCACGGCTAAATGGCCCTGTGAGTCGACGAACGCATTATTAGCAGGCGCCATTTCGTCCGCGAAATCGTTTCAACTGTTGCGCATTTCGGCTTCCGGATGGCGAGATGTTCACAAGCCTAGTGGTGATGTTGTTTGACAAATTGTCATTGCATAACACATTATAAAGCATGAATGGCAATTCGAGCTCAACATAAACAAACGGACGGCCGGAAGTTGGGAAAAAGGAAGCCAGAGTGCCTGCGAAATAACCAGGCAAATATTTTGCGCATTTCCATCAAATCCGTTTGCCAAGATCATTATTTCTGTTAGGATGAAATTCGTACGCAAATTATCGTTACAAGAGTATGAATTTGCCATTTTTATGGAGTTATCGTGCTTTCGAATTCTCGCCATGTTTAGGTCACTTAGTTTGAGATACGTGATACGGATTTTTCAGAATTCTCCTTTCCATAACTGAGCCGGTTTTTTCTAACCCCGTTGAAATGAGTGGCACGTTTTTACGATCTTGTCCAATTTTGTTGTTTTATTCACCTGGTGTGGAGATAATAACCCAATGATCAGTAAAACAAATGATACCACTGATGCTCTGGTGACCTCGAAAGTGACCTTGAAATCAAATGGATAAGTTGTACAAAACATTGGTCGTCTGGGCCTTATCCACATTTTTCACGGTACTTCTGGCATTCGTCACTGACACCTCAACCACATACCGATGCTTTTGATATTGGCTAACAACCCTGCAAGCTTGGGAGATTTCGGGTCTGATCGGTAGGACATTTCATTCGTCGCCTCATTCCGTCTTCTTGTTTTTTGGACACTCAGAGCGAGGATTCTTTAGTAACGGCAATGGAGCGGTATGTTTGAAGTCGCGTAAATGGAAAATGAGTGGTGTGAATGGTGCCTAAATGGAATTTGTGCATATGAGCAAGCTGAATGATTACTTGGAAAATATTGGGTGTTAGGGTAATTTCAGGGGAACTGATGCTTTATTCTTTTATTGTTTTGGGAGAGATAATTATCTCCGAGTGAAAGGTTTGCAGTTTCCATTCACTCTGGTTGAATGCTAACAAATATTGCCGATCGAATGACATTTCAGGCCAACTAATTGTGTCCGAGCAGAAAGTTTGCAAGTCGTTTTGCATGTCCATTCTCAATAACAGTTGAAAAGTGGGTATGATACTACACAGCAGAAGAAAAAATTCCAGCTGTGGCTCTTCATTACAGATATCACTTCAAGATCTCCTAATTGTAGAATTCAACATGGGATTCACAACAGAATCCCATGTGACAAATATTCCCCTGGTCAAGTTTTTTCTGGGAGGTGCCATTGGATGGTTATTGATTATTGTGTTGTTCGTGCTCAGGTTAGTGCTTCAAAATTTGCACACCCTAAGGTGCTGGATTCAAATTTTGTATATTCAGGGCCTGGTTGCAAGGTTCTTCGCCAGTTGCAAGTTGTTGTGCTATATTCTCAACTTATCTACGGGATTACTCCGATTCGACTTGTAACTTGTTTCGAAATGCGCGGATTTGTCCCGTTGGACGCAGATTTCCCGTGCGCATTGAGGAATATCTGGTTAGCCGATTTTTTTAAGTTCCAGATTATTTCTTCGACTAGAGTCTGTTCGTCAAACGCTGCAATCATTGAGTGATATGGGATTATCTTTTCGTGGAAAACAACGAAATAGAACGCACTCGTTGTACCTCCATCTGGTCGATCAAGGTCAATCTTACACAGTATCAGCAGGTCGATGCTGCTACGCTGTTCGGAAATATGGCTGTCGATAGCAGATATGCGAAGACTTTCGGTGTTCGAACACTATTCTCCTTGTATTAATATAAGAATAGAGTGAGAAAATTTGTCGATTCACTCAGAGTTGAGGTTAAAGAACAAAGCCGCAATGATGAGGCTTTTGAAAAGTCGTTTATAATCAGGATAGATTAGGGTGTTTGAGACATGGTTTGCACATGCATGCAAAACAATTGCCTCGTTCTACGCTATTTTGCGAGTCACGAGCTGGTTGGAAAATGATTTGAGTTGGCCGGTCGATGACATGGTAAAACAAAAACCATGAAATTCTGAACCAGCAGAATGGCACGTGTAAATCCAATCAGATTGCCGATTTGGAGGTCACGAGAGCTTTCTGCGCAGTGGTTGGAAAAAATATGACAATATGACTCATCGATCGCGGTTTAGTATCCGTCGAATACTTTCATGCGTGTGAAGTTTTTTAGTGAAAACAATGATCAGCCAATGAACAGTTTACGGTTGATTGTTTTGTATTTGTCTGCAGCTGAAATTATTTGCATATCTCACTTTTTAGATACCAGAAGACATACTAAATAATAAATTAATCCTAGTCTCCCTATTCTTGTTCTTCATGTTTTGAATTCATTTTGACTCAAGGTCAACCATACAATGTGTAATTCGAACATCAAATGATTCGTCCGTCAGACATATTTTGTCGATGCCGAAGAATATCGATCGATCAAGTGATACCGATGGCTTTCAAGCATGCGCACAAGAACAGCTTGCTGATTTTACTCATACCTTGACCGATTTGTTCCAAACGACCGAAGTTTGACCTCGGATCGCTTATACCGATTGATGCACCGACCTTTTAGCGATCATATTGTGTCGGAAATGATTTGATGTACTACCTGTACTCGTTGTAAACCTGTGTCAAACGCACCAACCAAGATTTGCGTTGATGGTTCCCGTCCAACCTAAAAGAATGGCCTTAACTGACTGCCTTCACTTGAAGCTCATTACAATCTATATGCAAAAAACATTAGAAAAGTCCCTTTAAAGTTTGTGAGCCCCCTGTTAACTTCAGTCGAGCTTATCCACATGTCGGTTATCGTCTTTGCAGTATACCGTCGTCTTTTTACTTTGTTTGTTAGTGCAACAGGCGGCGGCCAACGGAGGACTGTCAAGTGGCGGAGTTGGTCGGTGGTGGGAGAAATCCAACCCATGACCTTTAGTTCCAAACTCGACTACTTTATCCAACTGACCACCTCCAGTTATAAGACTCACAATGAAATACGCTGATGAACATTGCGAAGACCTACAACATACTTGAATTATCTGCAGTAACATTGTACCGATTGCATTTGTCATTTAGCTAATTTGGCGCAAACAATCTGACACGAACTCAAATGGCTTCTTGTTCAAGGACCAAAGTAGTCATGCGAGTGACCTTATCAATCTAGCTCTTCAGCGAGAGTTTACCCATTCCGATTCAGCATGAACGCTCAATCCATCATTAAAACAACATGGAATTGCCCTCAACTGTTGCCGTTCCAGATCAGAGCGTGCCCACGGCTCCCAGGTTAGGAGAAGAACCAGGAGCAAACTTGAAGGTTCTGAATCCAAGTTGGTATTTTCATGGTCTATGTTGTATCCCTCTGCTATGGCATGCAGAGTGATGGCTGGATCGCGGTCAAGTTTTGATAAGGCCGCCTTATCCGAAGGTCTGCACTTTTCCTTCCTTCTGTTGTCTGTTATCCGTGTCATCAGTTGTCTGCTGGTTCGTTCAATGTATTGTGCTGAGCATTCCTTGCAACTGATTTTGTAAATGCAGTTGTCTTGGTCTTAAACACCCACTTGATTTTTAGCCTCTGGTAAGTGTCGCTTTAAAGTATTACTCATCCGGAGGAACCGGCACTGAACGCAAGTTTGCCGAAGCTCTGGCAATGAGCCCCCATTTCACATGCATCATTCAGAACGAGGGGCAGTGATTTCGGAGATATGCACAGCCTTAACATCTTTGAGAAACGAACATTCGAAAGGTTACCATGCTAGTTGAGCTCAACTCCACGGTGGCGCATGACGTGAAGGCCAGCTAACCTCTTACTTAGCACACAATTCAAAGTACACACACACACATGCACAAACACACAAATTCACATAGGCAGACTACTTAACATCCGTCGGCATGTAAACATTTCCTCAATTATATGAGTGTAAAACTTGTCTTGAGAAAGACCACTCACAGTAGTCGAAATGTCGGCAAATTAGATCTACCAACAACACTATATCATTCACACTGAAAACCAATGCATGGCCTATTGATTTTTCGATACGTTGTTCGGTCCTGATATTTACAAAAGAACGTGCATGCGAAGAAATGGATAACATTGGAAGCATTTTAGTGTGCACACGCCATGTGTGCTGGAAAATAGTCTCTGATTAGACCACACTTTTCCTGGTCCATTCATCACTCTGAAAGCGGATACTACGCTGGACCGCAATCGATACAAAACACATTCACCCAGTTGCGGGGTTGGTTGTAAATCAAGATCATTGTCATCGCAAGTCTTTTGCTAATCGTTCTTTTCTAACAACTGAATCTACCCTCTAAAATTTGTGCAATGCATTGTGACATGATGACACGATTAGAAATTAGTGACAACAAATTTGTTCATCCACTCGTGTTCTTTTGTTTTAGTTAATTTCTGATCATCGACACCTATCACCTGGACCATAAGTTGAGAATCCGGACAAACACACACACACACACACACGAACACAAATTTTGGTCATTTATGACCAGGCCATATGAACTGGAAGTGATATGGGATGTTGGGGCTACTAACTAGTACTGAGCCAGTGAACCAGCTATGGGACACGTTTCCCGAGAAGCAGGAACAAGTATGACGATGATACTCAATCAGGAACTAACAATTTCAAGTAGGGAAGGAAACACCAGACAACGGTTACTCGTTTGATGAGTACCTGCCCAAGTTGACTATCTTATGAGTTATCGCTGACCAGTTTTCCATTTGATCAACGATGGGTTTTGTCGTGCAAGCAGTGACAAGCACGTCAATGAGTTCGTGACTCCGTGATGAAGTTGACTGTGACTGGTTTGTCCCGGATTACAATCAGCTCCCAAAAACCAGACAACCTAGTGAATCCGGTAGCGGGTCGGTAGAAAATCTTCGGAAATAAAAACAAAGTCCTCATGAGCCGTTAGACCGTATTCTCAAGTTCACGGTTCCTGATACAACCAATTGATCAGGAAGCTGTTCGATTTTCTCTTCAATTTGTGCTTGCTGTTCAGTTCCGCTAGATTATCTGCTATCCTGTTCCACAGGTTAGTTGTTTTCTAAAATAAAATATATTCGGGTAACCCATCGGACCGGTGCTTCAAGAAGTTTACTGAGTACCCTTGAGAAGTGAGGGAGGAGGGGCTTGGCGGTAGGGATCGATAACTTGGAAGTCAGGGCCTAAATCTCCTCCGAAAATACCTCCGATCTAGATTAGACCTAGGCGAAAAACCCAACACAGCCTACCCAATCGTCAGAGCTGGTCCCCTGAATATCCACCATCGACTAAGTGGCGGAGCTTTGCTTTGTTCTCCAATTTACAAACCTCTGTTTCTGTACGAAGGAATGACGCAGTACCACTTGTCTGATCGTAAGTCTCGAAGACATCCGGGGGTTTAGCTAACCGTATTCTGACGGATTGGCATGTGAATGCTGATCAAGAATCTGTCCTTTTCCAGTCATCATCCGATAGACAGCTAATCTTAATCCCCTGTGCTCAACACGATTGGAATGAGCCATCGTACTGTTTTGGGAGAAAAATTCTTCATGTTTTAGGGGGCTTGTATGCAATTACTGCTGGAATATAGTAGCCAAACTGAGCGTGTGCAAATAAAAACAACGGCAAACAATTGGTCCTTGATGTCTTCGAGTTCCCATAGTCACTACCGATGGAAAGTTCAAAAACTCGACCAATCAGTGCTGACTTGTTTTGAATATTTCGTTTCTTCTCATCAAGGCTTTTCCAGACCAGTTCTTCATGTGCTTAGTCCCTCCCATAACACACCTCGAACCGATCCACCTGGGGAATGGATAATCAAACAAGGATGAAATCTGCCACCACCCGCTCAGCTCCAAATAACCTGCAACTTCTGTGCAACGCTAATTGTTGTTTACTTTTTGTATAACCAACATCCTGATTAAAAAAAGAAGTCAAACGTGCAACCTGTTTACTTCCATGCTACTACCGTTGCTCTGTTTCGGTTGCACACTTCATACTGACTGTATTGATTGATACACAAGGCTAATTAGCCGCAATTTAAAAAAAAAACAATTTTTTTTATACAGGACAACTAATTAGCGCATAATCCACGCATCACGATGCCGTCTGCTCTGTGCTGTTGATCGTTTCGTGTTGTCCAGTTACGATTGTTTCCACACGATGAATGCTACAGAACAGAAAGTTATGCAAAGTGGGAACAGTTGGGTTCGAGCCCGGAAACAGATAAACGTCTCAAGATATTTCCGTTCAGTGGTAAACGGAACGATGAAAGTGCACTTTCGAAACACGACACAAGCTCTTGCACCTAGGTCTTCGCGCGCACGATTCGGACCTGCGAGGAGAAACCTCACTAGATGTCTAATCGAGCGCTTTAACTGCTCGGACACTGCTACCCCGTCTAGGCCGGGTTAGCGAATATACATTTTCCTGTGAATTTCCCATCAAAATATGCAAGAAAGCATGATATCCAAGAACCCATTTCATCTTTGTTTCGTTTAAATGCAAACGAAAGACCGCTTTATTCGTGATCATTCTCAGACTATAAGTGTCAATGAATTCAACTGAGTTTATTTGGTTTCAGTTCGACAAATAAGCTCTAACCCCGTGGCCATCGATGCACTTTTTTCTAGTACTCTCGCCTGCACACAAATTCTGAATTACCACCAAACAAACAGTAACAGTGAAGTTTTCGATGCACACCCGCAGTTACTGGAGTGTTGGTGAAGTATCTGTCAAGAGAGAGCCGAAATGACATGACGTTCTGCTATTGTTCTCCGGTAGGGTGACCCATATATATTTCTATCCGGCAATTGACTGAGATCTGCAAGTGTGTATGTTTGTGTGTGCGTGTGCATGTGTAAGCAATGGATAAGAATTCGTGAAAACAATTGTCCCAAGTTTGTCATATGAGGAAAAATCTGTCAATTGGGCGCACCGTTGAAGAACGATGAAAGATGCCGCAAAACTACGATGAACCTAAAGGCAATAGACAATTCTGCTTGTAACAGCTCAACTGAAATGATTAGATGACGACAGTTCCGATTTGGAGTGTAAAATCACATCCCGAAATCAGCCCAAATTAAAAGACAACTGCAACGTAACTGGTAATGGTCTAATGCACAAATACACTATGAGTCTCAAGCCCCAAGCGGCCAAGTTATCGATAGAATCTCCTTAGCACTATCTACTTCAGCGAAACGAATGACAAGCGTCCAAGATAAGAGACAAAAATCAATCAATCAACGGAATTCTGCACGCTTTTTTCTGACGAGACGGATAACACTGTCAACTGAATCAGCACAGCGAGTGCCCACGTGACTGACCAACATTACGTGTTCAGCCGATGACAGGCAAACGGCGCGGTACCTAGCGCAGGACAGGCACGAATATCAGGACCGGAGAGTTTCATTTAACTGTCCGATCGGTGAACATCAAAACAGTCCAAACTAAGTACTAGATTGTGGGTTAACGATCCAGGTAACCAAAATCCCGACGACCGACCCGAATCACGTGATTCCTTGTGTTTAGTCTCTCCGTTTGTTTTATCCCACAGTACGCGAACGTGATTTTGCGAGCTATGTAAATATATTACATTCCAGCCACTGGGTTTCGACGGTGCTGAGTGCGCAATCCGAGTGAAAGGCTCACCTGTAATAGAGACATAACCGACATGTTTATTTCACACATTCTTTTATCTTTTTAATTCCTTTATTAATGAAACAACAAAGTACATCATTCTTCAGGATGAGGGACGCGGCCAACAGAAGGCTGCTAAGTGAGGAAGTTGGCCGTCGGTGGGAAGACTCGAACCCGCGACCTTCACGTTCAAACGCCAAGACCCTATCCACTTGGCCACCGCCGGCCGCATACCCTGGTGTCCATGTATTCTCCTCAAAAACCTTATAGTACACAAACTGACTTTCGAGCCGGCTTTTCCTGTCCAACAAAACAAGATGCGTGCAAGCGGACACGTGTCCAAATCTTGCTTTTGTGTCTGAAAATATTGCATCGCTTCATAACACAGCCATAAGCGGTTACATGGCACACCAATCACCCTTAGTTCGACTCGAATAACGAGTACGCGGCATGTCTGCTGACTACCGGGAAGAGGGAATGACCTGAAAAAAATCAACGAGGACGTGGATTTCCAGTTCTGGTAGCGCAGTCGATTAACGCGGCTGACTCGTAACTTGTGAGTTCTGAATTCAAGGCTCACCTGAAGCACTCCGTCTTGGTTGGCACTCATCACTCGGATAAGATGGTGGCGTTTGGACGTGAAACAAAGTGACGGAAAATCCGATGTCAAGAGTGCTCCTTTTGACACAATTACTTCGTTAATTCCAGAAAAACGTGGTGAAGAAAGCTGACCTTATTGGGTAATTCTTTGTGCATCTAATCCACGAGTGATCAGGATAAGTCAGCAGTGGTTTTGATGGATGACCGACCGGCAGGTAACGAGGTGTTAAGATTTTTGGTCAAAAAATCCTCGACCGGAAAACCAGCAGGAAGAAAGTTTTCACCTCGTACTTCATGTACACCGAATATCCCCGTAAAAGTAAAGACCCAGATGGACGTTGTGATATACACCAAGGGCCAGTACTCTTCGATGGGTTCATACGTGTCACCGTTCAAAAAGAACAACACAAAACGATACCAAAGTGAGCCCAATTTCAGCATATCTTTTAGCCCCTGTCAATATTTATAAAAACAATCCTATCATGGCAGCCAAAAATCTCCTGGTCATAACACTAGGGGCAGCCTACAGCTCTAGCCCGAGGATCACTTCTCGAACTCGATATTACGTCACACAAACTTAGTCACATTTTCTGAATCACATTAGAATACACCCAGTATAGTGTTTGGAATGAAAACAATGATCCCCCACACTACTCACAAGTAATTGTGGGCTCCGAATAGAAATAAATACTGTCACACGTGCACTCGTGTATAGGGTAAGTCCTTGATGATGATGAGGCAAGATGTGATAGGTCGCACCAATGGTGGTTTCGTGTAACGGTATGTGCACGCCAACACACCAGCATTTGCACATACCCTCTCGACCCGTAGAGAATGACTTCTGTAAAAAAAATTAGGCGACATACTGACAGCCGATGAAGGCAATCATGACTCGCTCAACCACTGACAGCGTGCGTTGTGGGCTGGCATTTGTCCGAGCGTACCCAAGAAACTAATGCCAACAAAACGGAGCTTCCAAAGTCGCAGTTTGTAGACCCAAACCCCTTAGGATTTCAACTAAGTCGCAGAATGTACATTAAGTGAGGTTCGATGTGTCGCTCAGAAGCTGTCGGAAACAAAAAGAGATCGAACTGTGAAATCAACGTGAAAATTTGTGTCTGTGATTATTCCAATGTCATGCGTGGCCGTCATGTTTGCAATGAGCATTAATTTACCCTATTCAATGAGCTGAGCATACTTAGAACACAGACAGCCACCATAGAAAATAACATTCGTTGGGTTAGAACGCTGACTACAGGTGGTCGAAATGTGTCAGACAAACTGCATCGAAAAAGAAAGGTACTCGTCAAGTATGTGCAAAATATACCGACATCTGGCTGAATTCGAATTATCTGACGGAAACAGAACCCAGCACTATGTCGTCTCCTTCTTTGTTATACGATTCATATGAGAACCCAGTATCGTGGTATAAGTCATGAGTGTACAACCATCCATTCGCGTGCCACGAGAATTTGATTTTGTTGATCTGCATTACCTAATTCTGGCCTTCAATGTTCTCCTACGTGTCAAAACTGAGTGTCAAGTGCTGAAATTTAATCGCAATATTGTCGGCAAAATTGAGTTTCTGGACACACATTGAGCGGGCTAGCTTGCTGAATTTCTGGCCACTGTAACAAATAACGGGAGAGCCAACTCCGGTGAGGTTGCCTGACCAACATGAAAAGTACAAAAAGAAAACAGAAAAATCAAAGTGAGCCGGAGCCTAGCTTGCGAATCAGTCAGTATTAACCGGAACAGGACCAAGATGGCGGTCTACAGGATACACGTTGCACCATTAGCGCTTACCCCGACTGTGCAAATCAAACAGACGTGAAGGGTATATCAAAGATGTAGACAAGACCAAAATCATTGATCGACAAATGTCGAAACGCCGAAAACGACCTTACCCTGCAAACAAGCATGGTGCAAACAGGTGTGTTCCCGCAAGCCGGCCTCGACCTTAGCATACGCGAAAAACAGACACAAAGTATGAACATGCAAAAGGCGACGTTAATGATCCAGTTATCTGCATGCTGTGTCTTGGGCCGTTCGGCTGGAAGCTGTTTTGAAGAAGACTGGCTTTGATAGCCTAAAAGTCGGCAGGTTATTGCATCCACTAACAATACTGTTTTGATATACATATATATATATATGTATATAAGTAGTGAGTAGTATCTGGATGAGTGAACAAAATCTGCCTGAGAGCACACGACCGATTTCGCGGTTATTGTCGCTCGTCAGGTATGCCTACCCAGTGCTCTCTTGTCCAAATATCCACATACTTGTGCACTCCGAATTGATATGTCTTAACAGAATCGAATTTGTGGCGTCAGGAGTGCGCATGGAAACTCTTCCTCGAAGAGTCCCACTGAAGAACCACAACTGTGATTCGTACCGGGTACGCATACCCGACGAGCATCTATAACCGCGAAACCGGTCATGTGCTCTCGAGCAAATTTTGTTTACGCGTCCAGACACTACTCACTACTCCTATATATACGTATGCATATTCTGCGGCATTCTGCCCTCGTTCCCAAGGTTAGCTCAGACCAACTGACAAAGGATTATCAGCGAATCACAGTTGTGGTTCTTCTGTGGACTGTTCGACGAACAGCTTACATGCACACTCCTGACGCCACAAAGTCGATATATATATATATATATATATATATATATATATATATATATATATATATATATATGTTGTGTATTGGTCGGGCCAGACTTCTTTTAGGCAAGTCACTTATCTTGGGAGTCAGTCAGAAAACAATCGTCAAATGGGATTAATCCAGACGAAGACAATCTTTCAGAAGATCGTTTCCATCAATTCACTTGTAGGCTGTCAGCAATGAAAAACTTACACGACTAACCAATGAAGTAGATGATTACAATTTCACTTTGGACAACCACTCATCGTTGACTTGAATAAACGTGCTCCGATTTTCGTTGTTGCCTCGTTGCACCGAATGAAGTGAGATGAAGAAAGAAAGGACAAATTCAGAAGAACAGTGGAGAAGAAGAAACCGTGCGAATGTTATGGCGCTCACGGATTGTGGTATCTTCCAATTGGAACGAAGGACGTCGTCTACCTTAGCCTCTTGATCAAACTCGACCTACTTGAGAAAGTTCAACGGGTAAACTTTCCCTCGATTTTCGCTACACCATGAATTGACTATCATGACTCATCCTAATCTGCGGGCACGAGTGATGTAAGCCCTAAGCGCCTAATTTGCTGCTTGTTCGTTCGACTGAACTCCAAGACCCAATACTGTACTCCGAACCTCAGAATAACGAAGACATTTCCCTCATAATATTCTGTACGATATTATAACGATACCCACAGGTGAGATTCAACTACCGAAATACACCGAATCCACTCACTTCAACCAACTGTTCTGCCAGTAAAAGTTTCGGATTCTTACCAATGCAGTCCGGCAAGAGCATTTTCCGCTTTGGACGTGCAAAACGTATCCCAAACATACCTCCACTATCGTTTAGATAATCGTGGAATTGCGTACAACTTATCTGGGTCATTACTAGGTAGCGTAACATCGTCTCCATATTCTCAGTCAGACTTACTCTTATCTCAGCAAATGCCAATGCGACTAGTCTCGTATGAGGAGAGGATCATCTCCATAGCCATCTCAATGAAAATGTTAAAAAAGGAAAGCTGAAAGGGGAAACCCTGTCGAACGTCACTTCTGGTGATGAACTCAGGTGCAATGTCATCACAAATATGAACTCGGCTCCGGTCGTTCGCATGCGGACTTTAAATGAATGAAATGAATTTCTCCGGCAAACCGTTCAGTGACAGCTAGCGTTGCAGACGCACGCGGTTCATCGAGTCGAACGTGGACTTCAAATCACGGAATATATGTTTGTGTTCTGGGATCTGTCGCAAAATGAATATTTGGACAATGAAACCTCGATCGGGACACTGAAGGGGCTCGATTCTCACGCAGATATCTTTCGCGAGTACTGGATAATCGGTGGAGTATAATGCCCGAGATCAGTTTGGATGGAATGCTTACTAAACTAAGTCCACTGTGCTTTTCACGTACGGATCTATCACATGATGATCCGTATGCGAAACGTGCTAGTGAGAAGTAAAACCAATAATTTCGGGCTTTGTGTCCCCCTGCTCAACGTTAGCCTTGCCTGACCAACTAAACTCCTCCCACGATGAATCACCATGTGATTCTTAAATAAACTTATCATCCATGCACGTTCCTAACGATTCAAATGAGATTCTAGTGAGAAAGTAAGAAACGAGCGCACTAGTATAGGGATGGTTGGACACAAGAATACAGGGTAGACAAGAAGTGAAGAGCGCCAAACCGGTCGCGTGTTTGCGACCAAATTGTCTTCATCCATCCGTATGTGAAACACTCTATTGTGAGGATGAACTTAAGTCTTCTTGATCACTGTTTACTAATGGCAAAAGTATTCATTTCACTCCATCAACAGCAATGAAGCTTTGAGATGACTCTTGTCGTTCGAATTTGAAGATCAGCAAACATCTGTTCCACTCATTGGTCCATCGCGTGGGGATACATTTCAGGCACCTGATCTGTTACGATTCCGGACCCATTTGTGCGCTATAGCCGACCTATATTTTGCTTCAAGGGTGTATTGTTCTGACTGGTCACAAGAAGCTTTGATGGCGTACCGCTTGCGTACTTGTCGGGACTGACTTGCGGAATTCCGGTTGGGCTCAGTTTCCACCCGTCAAGCCGAAAGCTGCTGACTAATTTTCATCACGTCTGATTGTGAAAAGTGTAAGTTAGATTTCATATTGCCTAAAATCGTCAGGGTTTTCACATGCGCGTCACATTAACGAATCAATAAATCTATCGATAACTAGGCCACAGACCAAAGAGGCCGAGATAGAAAACCATAAAAGTATCCCTTTATCAACTGGGTATTCGAATGACGAAGAATAGAATTCTCTGCCAATATGGTCGAATGAAACGTGGTCACTTCGAACGGGATTTACGTGTAGGCCAGTGTATGCGTGTGCAAGCACATAGATGTGTGTATGTGCTGGCGTGTGTTTGTGTGTGTGTGTGTGTGCGAACGATCTGATGTACGAGCTCCGCAAATGGGTGTTTGTGCTAACTGTCAAAAGATGCCTGTAAATATAAACGACCATCATTCAAACGATACTTGAGTTATTTTCAGTGTTATACTAACCAATACCTCTCGGAATCCGGTTTCACTGTGTCATTTGGTGGTCAATTTAACCATTATTGGTCCGCCGGAGAAAGAGAAATAAAGACGGGTGTCATGTGGCCCAAAAACAATCTTTGCCAATCCAAATATTTATGAATATGGGTGCGTCGTGTCTGGTCATTGTTCGCGGTATTTTCTTCGCCAAATAGATAAACAAAGGACTCGCGCGGCCTTAGCTCCAACATTTCTCGTCATTCGTCACTTGCCCGCAAATTGGGTATAGCCTAGACAACGTTTGTGTACATTTGTCTCATCTGTCGGAAAGTTGCCGAAAAATCATTTTTACTGATGATTGAAATTTTAGTGGATCGTCCTGTTGTTTGGAATTTTTTCGACCAATTTGGTGCGATTAATTTTACATTGCTTAAGCTGAAGCGGAAGCAAAATTGGCCAAACGCATAAGGTCTTGTCGCTTCGAAATGAAGATTCCGGGTTCGAGTCCTCCCACCGCCGGTCAGCCTCGTCACATGGCGGCCCTCGGCTGGCTGCGGCCCCCTTCCTAAAAATTGATGTACATGGTTGTCTCATTAATAAGGGAAGTAAAAGATAAAAGATAAAAGATAATGATCTAATCGCAATTTGTACACTAAAACGCGGCATAATCTACAAGGCCTTGGTTTGGACTGCTCATTCCCCGGTCAGATGGTTGGAAAATTCCGTCCAACAGCACGAAACGCACCGAAGTGTGCCACTCCTCTATGTACTTCTGCGAGAAATCAGCCTCCCCACTGGCAGCAAATAAATGGCCTAAGGCAAATCAGAAAGTCGAGTGGAAGCCGATAAACGAAAAACGTTATCAGTCAGGTTCATCGATATTTTATGATTCGCATCGGTGATAAGACCGTGGACAAGTCATGTGACAGTGCGGCAAAGGTTCAAAATCAACCATTCGCCCTCCGATTATTATCAAAATGAGTTGGGTTTTTCCTCCGTTCTCACAGAAACTGGGTGTCCTTCCGCGGAACACATTCCTTTCACTCCCTCATTCTCGATCTCCATCTCTCGCTCTCTCTCCTTCACACACACACACACACACACACACACACACACACAGTCTGTCACTCTCGATCCCGCGCTGCAGTAGCCTAAACAATTCCACAATATCGTCGACCGTGTTGACGAGAATAGATCTTCGCCAACCACACAGGTTAATTCAATCGAGAACGAGAACGTTGGAGATGATCAGATAGATTGTTGATTTACCTAGTACATACAGGGCAATTCCAATCACTATTGATCTATCACAAACTACAAAATTTGATTGCGTCAATAAACAATTGGACTTTGTCAAACACTGTCCTGAATGAATTGTCAATTGAGCTGACAAAACCCCTATTTCCAAATGAACAAATCAAATCGCAACTAAGACATGCTGCATCTGTGAGTCACATAGCACCACCGAATGCATTTCACACATCCGCACCCAGTATCCATGACTTCATCCATCAACAAATTTCATTTACCAATTTCCCAAATCCCAACAATTTACCACACCATTGTCCCCGTTCTCCGACACCAACGTGTTCCCAGTTTTCAATCGCATTTTCTCATTAGAAATGGATATAGATTAGCCAAAGTTCATCTCACCGGATCCGGTCTAAATCGAGACTATCGGAACAGACCAACGTCATGGTGACCGTATCACGAAACAAATTTGTCTAAGTCGTTTCAGTTCGATTTGACATTTCCAATCCCAAAACATGCCCGGTAGTGTTCCAACTTTGGTTGAAAAACCATTACACCGTTCACGGAAAAGGCAAAATGAACAAACAATTATCAGATGGCAAGTTTGTCCAAGTGACCGAGTAGAATGATGAGGATTTCGAAAGTAAGAATTCCAACGAATGCCGTGTTCAGGCATGTTCACATAATTGTCCCAACAAACGGGTGATGAGATTTCGTGGAATGCAACTTGGACGTTCAACCGAACGAACACGAATCAATTCATTCGACAAATTTCGTCCATCTTTTCACCATGTCCTCGGATGTCCAAACCTCCCATCTCCCGTTCAGCAACAAACTCGACGAACAGGTTGCAGTGGGACAGACGATGTGAGCACCTATTCATGATCTAACTGCAATAACCAACACACATTCAGATCAGTCAGATCTGAAGATCGAATCGAAATATTTACGAAAGCACATAGTTGGTAATTATATTGTCTTAACATAACTAAGAATCACAACAGATCAACTCATTCTGTGAAAAAATCGATCACCGCGAGTACATTCTTCACCTCGGAACCAACTCATGCAACCGAATTTGACAATTTGAAGGGGTAAAAAGCAGCCAAAATTTACTTTCACGGGGGCTTACTGACATCGTTCAAAATTAATCCCAACGTACAACGATCGTTAGTCACAACTTGTCAGTTAGGGATCTGACGCCCGAACATCTATCCATTCATTCCACGTCAAAATAAAACAGTATAAAATGCATATATACTTGTCCAATCCGACTTATTATTTGTGTAGTGACTCCAATCAACCGATTGACACGTCAATTCATCTGGTCGATGTTATTCCTTTGTCCAACAACCAACGGGTTGATCAATCCAGTACCACTTGTCTTGGTCAACAGTTATCTAACCGAACTGTCTGGTTAGAAGACACACCACAAATTGTTGTCGTTGCTAAATCCCAAAAGCAAGTAGGCCGCGCATACCCTAATTTCTCAACCATCGATTTGTCATTGACTCGGGAACAAAATTAGTCAAAATCTCTTCCGATTCATCCAATCCACCGTGGTCACATCGATTCGCTGTTTGATACTTACAAGCCCAATTATTCGAACTACAGATCTCTCAGTCGCGTTCGTGATAGACCAAAATTTATTGTTCCCGGGCTCGAAACCACCACTTGAACATGGTGATCTAACTTCCATCCATACCACTTGAATGTCAACGTCACACTTTTCACTTTCCAATCACCAATCCGGCGGATTGTGCAGGCCATAAAAATACCCACCCAACTACACTCGCGATTCACATATATGGGAATATATCGTTATGCGAACGAATCATATATCGTTCGTGAATAAATATATGAATCAGTTTTATACGAATGCAATCCAAAAGGATGATAGAAATTCGTGTCACACCAAACAAATCATGCTCACAAAGTTCAGCTGAAGTCAACACAAAGGTCGGATGAACACGCACTATTCACCGACGGTGATCAGTTCCATCATTAAAGATTTATCAGCCAGTTCGCCCTGTCATCTGTTCAAGTATGCTGATTATGTTGTCCTCTCTCAAGCCATTTTGAGCAACGTTGATTTTCCAGCATCTTTTACAATCCATCTTCAATTTCTATAATTTACCTGTGCAAATTTCTTTAAATCTGCACAAATCTACATGTTTCGAATGTCTGTTCTCTCTCCTTATCACTCTCCGTCTCTCTCTCTCTCTCTCGTTATCTCCCGGTCAGCCTGTCCATCCGAACTGTCCATGATCGACTCAGAAACGTTTACCGGGGTTGATTCTGTGAAATGTCTAGGAGTCACTATTGATAAGAATTTGAAGTGGACATCTCACATTTCCATCTGTGCGAAACATCTCTGACGATGGTCATTTCGTTTCATGAGGATTGGACATCAGAAAGTGAAACAAAGCACCATCTACCATTTCGTATACCAATATGATTTTCCAGTTCTTCTCTACTGTTATCCAGTCATTTTTCCAGATTTCCCCTAAAAGAGATTTTGAAATTCTTCACCGGGATCGGTCTATCAGTTACCAGTCGTGTGTCTTTCATGCTACCATTTGAGTTGTCTACCGGTCTATGTGTACAGCACCTATCTCCATGTCAAACATTTGCTCACATAATACTTCCAGATCCCACTCATTATCTGGACGATGATCTTTCAGAGTGCCATTCTCAAGTTTCATTAAGATCCGCTTTTTGTTCCCTATTCCCTTGAATCAATATCTATACAAGCTCCACTATCCCATATTTAGCGCGTATCTTGACAACCAGTGGTCAAGTTTTAGCCGAATTCCTGTGCAACCTATTTTCATATACTCAGATCATTTCTCGATGGGTTTATTAATTCCCCGTGTTTTGACTAAAATGTGACATTTTTATACACAAAATTGTATGAACTGCAATCCAGTAGTACAGTACCATAAATATTACCTAGCAGAATAGCCCCAGTACAAGTTTGGCACGAAAGCTTTGATTCTTATAACAATACAAATTTTCTGTGTTTGTTTACAATATGTAGCAATTAAATCTCGCCTAATCCGTAATTCCATAATTCTATCCGCTGAACAAGAGAACGCATTGTCACTGGAAAAAAAAACGGTTTCAACAAACAGCCGAATGACCATTGGGTTGTACAAAGTACATGTGAAGTACGGATTTTTGATAAGACACGTTGACACGTTACACGTAGCACTGCATAGCTTCTACTTATTACCATTGGTTCTTATACTAGGCATCTTTAGCATTCCAATGAAGCCTTATTGGACGGATTCTTGCTACCACGTGGTCTGTCTGATCGTCTCAGACGGCCCTCGAAGTGATTGGAGTTGGATCCAAGGTCATATCATTATCGGTGATCAATCGGTGGGGAGACTTGTCTCAGGTGATAGCCAAGCCTCCCACAACTGAGAGTCACCAAAATTATTACATACGTTTATTCGATCTAAAAAAAGTTTACTTTTCAAGTCGTTACCAACTTTATTTCCATTGGTGTAACAGAAAATTCCTTTCCGAACGTTACTGTCTTCTGATTGGCTGCTCTTCATACTAAGAGGTTAATCACAAGGTCACTGCTTCTCTAGCTGACTTAAGTATATACATCCTGGGGCTCGTGTACATGTGACTTGTTTTTGCCAATTAATTACAACCTTGTTCTTGGTTCGTAAATCCTTGTTGCTCATTTTGCTGTTCTTTGCTAAGTTGCATTAAGATCCCACGCCCTCATTTTGTACGTCGACCAATGGCCAAACTGTCGTGTAGCGAGCAACTAAGGGTTCGCTTGTGCGTCCAGTTTGTATCCTTTGTTCAACGTGCCACACACTCAAAACGTGCTCCGTGTGCTCAACCACCGACTATTGTGAATGTAGTCTTACAGGTCCTGTGATTCTTTTGTTACTATTATTGCTCTCCGTGAATTCTAGTCTTAACATCTTGTATGTTCGTCATTTGTGTGTAATAGACGTCCAATGTTGTCGCTCGGTGTCTTCTATGTGTTTTCCGTAGCTGTGCAACAACATGGTACATCACTATCAGACAAAGTAAAACAACGACATCAAAAAAGGCAGAAAACCGAGGCGAATGAGGTTTGAAGAAATTCATCGAGTAATTTGGCTACGTCATGTTAAAACGGAACCTTTAGTGAACTAACACGTTTCCGGTAATTTCATTCTCTGACCGATACTGTTGGAGGTACCCAGTTAGGTCCCGACCAACCGGATAACGTTGTGCAACATGATAACACCACTGCTCAATGGAACTAATAAGTAAGAGGTGCTTCTGTCAAAGGGATTTCCCAAAATTTGTCATTCGGGGTTGGGAAAAGTTCACTGAACAAAGTTCACTGCCAGCTGACTGGGGGCTTGCTGTTACAGGTGAAAGCCCTAAGTCTGTGAAAAATAGAGTTAGGATTTCATTCTCCAGTCGGAGTCTGGGTAGCTTAAGTGGTTTTACCAAGCCCCCGTATGAACAAAGCTAGAGATCTAAATGTCCAATTGGTAGTAATTCGTTTTTTGACGAATTCTGTAACACCTAGAGATGTCGTTATTTGCTCGTTACCCATGAGGTACACTGTAATCATTATAACCCTAGGTTTTGTGGTTCCCGTCTTCGTCCATTCGGCTCGTACTAATTCATTCTTTTCGTCACAACTATTCTGTCATTTGATTCCCTCCCTCACTCTGTTGACCTGCCCGACAAGAGCAAACATATGAATAGGTTGGCACGGATGCGAAATGAAAACATACTAACAACAATCTGTCCTTGAGATTCATAGAAATCACTGATTGGCCGATGAAGCTTACACGTATTATAGCCAAGAGAATGATCGGCAATGATACTTCTCAGGAGCCGAGCAGGCAACTCATACTTGTGTCTTTTGAACGTCAATCGCATATCTGATCATTTTTTGGTGACCTGTACTGCTTGTTTTTCTGTTAGCCCATGATAGGTTTGCAAGAATGAAAATTTTTGCATACCCGTTGTTTTGGTCGTGTTTTCCGAGATCTATTCTTATTTCTTCCTCTTTCACTGTTTCGTCCGAACAGAACTTTTACTTACGGGATCACTTTTTCTTTTGGTTTAAAGGTGGTAGATCTAGCCAAATGCATCCGTTTGCATAATCTCGTCATGTCATCTGTCCTATTCGTGAGTTTTATATCCGAAAACTGAACTGGATTCCTTAACACTAATTCACACGTAAAACTAGTCTTTTTCTGAACCTATCTGTCAAAACAAAATGGCATTTTACTTATCGGTCATAAACGAGTAACTGTTCTATCATGTTTTCCGAAGTGCACCAATCAATAGTGTGGCGGTACACACTTGTCGGCCAATTGGGAATCCACAGTGGAGTGGGATTATCGATCTCACTGGGATTACGGCTGAGTGACAACAACACATACGGCATACATCCCAGCAATTGTTTTTCCATTTGAGCTACCGAAATGATACTTAATCGGGAATAGAGACAATTGATTGGTTACCATTTTCGCTCCTTTTAGTTTGTCCTGTATTCCAGTTTTTCCGCGCTGGTTACCTATTATCCCGCGATCTGCTAGCAAAAAGGACCGCGTCGACACATCAGCAGGATTCCAGATAATAGCCTGCGGTTAAGCTTGAATTGCCTATTCGATTTTCTCAAAACTCCTAGGTTAAACAGAAACGGTAGGAAATTTTTGATGGAATATTCATGTTCCTGTATTGCCATCTGTGACACAAATAGCGAAAAATGTACGGAAATGGGCCAGAAACACTTAGTGAATTATCTCCGACCCAAACTACGGAACAGGAAACAACGAGAAACTCATAGTGGGTGGAAGATGTATTTGGGTTTATTTACTAGTCAAACATTTGATTGGTGGACTAAATTCTGGCCAGTGACATCTGAGGCATTTTTGAACCACAAGTTCACATTTTTCTGAGCTTCTGATTGGATGGTTGTCTGCATAGACTATGCCGAAGATAAGCCGGACTGTGTCATGTAATTGGTGCGTGTATTCACCACTGTGGTGTTTAGAATTCGGTTGGTTCAGTGAAGTGGTCCATTCTGCAGTTTGCATGCACCAAAATTGAAATATACATTTCAATTATCTGATTCTGGTTCGTTTTAAGGGTATTCCAAAGACCTACAATACTTATAGGAGAAGCCGACTAGGAGTGATGTCTCCTCGGTATTGCAAAACAAATAACAAATTGATCCATTCTGAAAACAAATTGATTCCAAATGTGATGACAAGTAGAAGTTGCCGTTTGAGCCAATTTAAAGGTTGTCGACTGGAACTCATGATACTTTATTGTAGAATGGGTTGGCTGAAGAACATGAAGACCAGATATCGTCAAGAACAGTTTAAGAGACGGCTAGATTTATCCTTCGAACACGGGTTGTCCAATGCGTGGTGAGCAAACTGTCATATCAAAACCTCCCGAGGCAGATGGTCTGAAAGATACGGATGGTAATTGATAGATCGATTCTGGCAAAAAATCGTGAAGCAATTTTTAAGGAAGCCTGCGAAAATTACAGGAGAACAGTAGAAGAGGACTGAGAAACCACATTGATATACGAAATTCCAAGTAGTGCTTTGTTTCACTTACTGATGTCGAATCCTCATGAGTCAAAATGGCCATCCTCCGAGATTGGACGATTTGGACATCCGAGGACATGGTGAAAAGATGGACGAAAGTTGTCGAATGAATTGATTCGTGTTCGTTCGGTTGAACGTCCAAGTTGCATTCCACGAAATCTCATCACCCGTTTGTTGGGACAATTATGTGAACATGCCTGAACACGGCATTCGTTGGAATTCTTACTTTCGAAATCCTCATCATTCTACTCGGTCACTTGGACAAACTTGCCATCTGATAATTGTTTGTTCATTTTGCCTTTTCCGTGAACGGTGTAATGGTTTTTCAACCAAAGTTGGAACACTACCGGGCATGTTTTGGGATTGGAAATGTCAAATCGAACTGAAACGACTTAGACAAATTTGTTTCGTGATACGGTCACCATGACGTTGGTCTGTTCCGATAGTCTCGATTTAGACCGGATCCGGTGAGATGAACTTTGGCTAATCTATATCCATTTCTAATGAGAAAATGCGATTGAAAACTGGGAACACGTTGGTGTCGGAGAACGGGGACAATGGTGTGGTAAATTGTTGGGATTTGGGAAATTGGTAAATGAAATTTGTTGATGGATGAAGTCATGGATACTGGGTGCGGATGTGTGAAATGCATTCGGTGGTGCTATGTGACTCACAGATGCAGCATGTCTTAGTTGCGATTTGATTTGTTCATTTGGAAATAGGGGTTTTGTCAGCTCAATTGACAATTCATTCAGGACAGTGTTTGACAAAGTCCAATTGTTTATTGACGCAATCAAATTTTGTAGTTTGTGATAGATCAATAGTGATTGGAATTGCCCTGTATGGACTAGGTACATCAACGATCTATCTGATCATCTCCAACGTTCTCGTTCTCGATCGAATTAACCTGTGTGGTTGGCGAAGATCTATTCTCGTCAACACGGTCGACGATATTGTGGAATTGTTTAGGCTACTGCAGCGCGGGATCGAGGGTGACAGACTGTGTGTATGTGTGTGTGTGAGAGAGAGAGCGAGAGATGGAGATCGAGAGTGAGGGAGTGAAATAAATGTGTTCCGCGGAAGGACACCCAGTTTCTGTGAGAACGGAGGAAAAACCCAAATCATTTTGATAATTTTTGGACCGAATATAGTTGGATTGTTGAAATCTAATTTGGGTAGTGCAAACTGGAAATGGCGGAAACTGCTGACCTTTATTCGTATTATTTCCAGAGTTGAAATAGTCACATGACGTGAGGAAAATTATATTTCCTTCCATCTTTCAGCTTCTGTTCTGACGGTCACTAATTGACGGGAATCTTCCCGATGACGGACGTGCGTGAAAGTATGGTGCAAAGTCTGCTGCTTTTGAAATCTTTTGAAAATCTGCCCGACTGACAAATTTCTTCCGTACATTTTGACACCGTCAAAATTGTTTTCGCACTTTTGACTCACGGTGTTCCACGTTTGCTTTTCTGTTCCAATTGCGGCTGACAAGTTCGCGGGTAATCAGACGACAGATATATTGTGCAAAGGGGAACATAATATCCATTTCAATTACTCTGTGTAGTTCAAATGGGCATTGGAAGTACGCAGGCCAATCGATTGTAAATCCTAATACCTTTCTGGTTTGGACAAAACTCATAGTCTGTATTCATAAACACACATGATTTTACAATTCCCATTAGGTATTCGACGAATTTGGTAGAATACCGAGACACATGACACGATCAAGTTGAACATTCCGTTAGTTTGTTAGTTGATAACAGTTAGCGCAAACAAATTTATGTGAGCCATTGATTCCGAGGCGGGAACTTTTTCGACGGCAACTACAAACACTTCTTCTTCATCTTTGTCGATGCCATTCGGTAACGTGAAACAACAGAGAAGGCCGAACACATCATTTCGGCTTCATTTAGCCCAAGACCCAGCCACGAAGACGTCAGACACCTATTCCACCTAAGCTCGCAGTGAATTTTCTCATCCCACGTTGCCACGTCATCCGTTGATCTCCGCATAGCTTCCTTCATTCCTTGGGAGGAATACAAAACAAGACACGCTTTGGTAGACGAGTGTTCGCTATAGGCAACACGTGACCCAACCACCGTAGTCTACGAAGTTCCTCACGCCCCGCGGACATTGCCTGACGAACGGAATTCTCTCATGTTATCGACAATCGCACAAACATACTTGGTGGGGACGCGAAGTTCCCGTTGACTGATTAGCTATAGAATGATGATTGCCCAACCCGGATTAAACAAGCTAACGCACTAGCCAGATCCGGTCGGATTCCAAGATTCCGCTATTTGACCGGTCAGTATGTCCGAAGTCTAGTACCAGAAAGCGGATAGGAAAATTCTATTAGTTTGGTAAATTTTACGGTAGCAGATCAGATTTGTAGTTGAAAGTAATTGGTAATCTCGGGAACGCGGAGATCGATCTCCACTTGATTGACCGTTCCAATTCACCGAACAGACGTATCCAGGCAGTAGATAAGAAGAAGAAACTCGAATATGCACACCGAGAGAAGACTAGCTGCGGTACAAGATGATAGTGCTAATTTTGGTTTAATTATGCTAACCAAGAACAGAGAGGAATTGTCCAGTTGAAAGAGAAAAAGAACAGACCTAATTATATACCAACGGATACGTTTTCTCAAAATCATTCGGAAATCAAAAGACATCACTTCGTTTCCATGCCTGCTTTGAATTATGTCACCACTAGCCTAGCTAGTACCGCATTACGAGATGGGCAAACGAATTTCCGCTGATTTTACCTGAAACGATAGGTTTGTACAAAATATATTCATATTCCCGAGGGACACTATTGTGATTTGGTTTAAACAAACATATGCTGGGCTGTGGCAAACTCGCGGTCGGTTTGGAAACTTTGATTTAGTCCTTCTTGGCCACATGCTTTCTGGCTCTAGTGGGAAAAAAGCAGACACCTTGAGCTTGCTATCACATGACAGTGTTCTAGCTCCGGTCACCAGTACCGTAAACATTTACTGATTCACTTCCAACGCCTCCTTGGTACGAACAAGGCTAGGCATTCAGGTATGTGCATGATACTCTAAGAGAGGTCTGATAAACGTCTTGGATAAAAGTACCAGTAATTCACACTCTTTGATCCTCAAAGGGCGAACCAGTTGATGCCTCCGGATGACCGCGACATGCTGTATAGCTTGTTGGGATGATTCGTGAATGTGTCCCTATAAGTCATGGTTTCCGAGGCATCGATGATGCCCACGTTGTGTTATGCCCAATTCTGCTGCAGGAGCCACCTTGAAGCACGGCTTTTATACTTACGTAAGTGCAAATGTACGTCTGCATTCGCTTAGCTGACCTTGACCGAGAGGGATCGCCAGCAAACAGGCAGATTGTGTAACGTAGTCCAATTGCTAGGTCGCTGACGGGCGCGATCTAAGTACAGAGTATTGTTGGCAAATCACTCACTAAATGCACTTTGCTTGATCTATCCTTCGCCACATGAGAACAGTCTTACTTTCGTGTTCTGTTTGCACTTGTTGAACAAGGCTGAAAGAAGCGACTCGGCTACTAGGTTATGACTTGGCCTAGAGGTAGGATGAACGTAGCTTCGGTTTGGCTTTGGTAGGTGCTTTCTGCCTTCGTGGTTGGGGCACAAATGATGAGGACTGTAAAGATTTCTGAAGGGAAATTCGAACCAACCATTTACATCTCCCCCTTTTTTGTACCGTCCACCCACTGCTAACTGTCTTCTATGGAACAAATCTCGTTTTATTTGTTTTACTGAATCCATTTGACCCTAGCGTTGACAACCTGGACTCTCGCCTTTGCCCCGAGCGTGGGTTTATCGTAGGTTTACTCTGATTGACGCTCTTTATCGTTCACGTGGTTTATTGTCAGAAAGCGAAGTCACAGAGCCCGAAAGGAACGCTGTTGAGGTTTGATTGTTGTACATAATTAATTTGATCCAAATAGCACCTTAGTAGTTTGGGTCCGCCTGTGTCTTGATTAGAATCATTTTGGTCGCTGCGCTTCGCTCAAACGTTCTGTCAAAGAGCTTACAAGTATTGTTGTTGCTTGGACGCGCTTAGAGATATGGTTCAGAACCGAAGCCAGTTGTCTCGAATGCTGTGTGGTCCGTCTGTTGAATTCATCCCCCAAGAAAACAACCGAGAAATCATGAAACGTGTGCTACCAAAACTCAGAAAAAATTGGTTTGGTGTGCATTATATATATATATATATCGCACCAGAATCGAATCTGTAGCATCAGGAGTGTGCATGGAAACTCTTCGTCGAAGAGTTCACAGAAGAATCACAACTGTGATTCGCTGATGACTTTTTGTCAGTTGGTCTGAGCTAACCTTAGGAACGAGGGCAGAATGCCCCAGAATATACATGTGTGTATATATATATATATATAGGAGTAGTGAGTAGCATGTGAATGCGTGAACAAAATTTGCCCGAGAGCACATGACCGGTTTCGCGGTTATAGATGCTCGTCGGGTACGCGTACCCGGTACGAATCACAGTTGCGGTTCTTAAGTGGGATTATTCGACGAAGAGTTTCGATGCACACTCCTGACGCCACAAATTCGATTCTGTTAAGACATATCAATTCGGAGTGTACATGTATGTGGATGTTTGGACAAGAGAGCACTGGGTAGGCATACCTGACGAGCGACAATAACCGCGAAACCGGTTATGTGCTCTCAGGCAGATTTTGTTCACTCATCCAGATACTACTTGCTGCTTCTATATATACATATATATAAAAATTACTATTCACTAATCAGACCACTATCGAGACTGCCACTTTTAGTGTCTTTTTCAGTGCTTCCAGTAATTTGTTAATAGTTGATGGTTCCCGATATGGAGCGCTTTTTGAAAACCCGAACGGCTTATTCCAACGGTCTGGAGACAACTTTGGCTGATGATTGGCAAGGGATTCACAGCGCAGGATCAACGCCACCATGATGAATTCAGCACAACTGGATAGACCTCGTCTGTTCAAGTCGTTCGCTGAATTTTCAGAGCCATAAACTCGTTTTTTCCACTTTCTCCGGTGAAATACTCGAATCACACAACCAGCTTTCAGTCTCATGATCGTCTGTCTACGCAACCCTACAAGTCTGTCCGTAACTCGATCTCAAAGTATTGCCTAAGCATTTCTGTTTCCACTAGGGATTGTTTTGTGGCAACTATTCTCCTGTCGTACGCAAACAACTACCACTCTCAAGTAGGCCTTAGATTGTGTACAATTATAATATATTTTCGGGAGAATTTTTCTCCCCTCAAAAATGGACAATTTTCCCGAATTAGCAAAGCCTGAATGACATTTTGATATTTTTTTTGCTCTGGTAAAATAGATCGAACTGTTGGGAAACAGACTGAATTTATTTGCCAGTTTCTCGTTTAACATCTGTTTGTAGACGACATTGTGGCCAGCTATACATGAATGACCTTGACTGCTGAGATAAATCTTTGTGAAAAGGAAAAAAGTTAACAAAATAAAGAAATTCATCTAACTTGTTGGAACGGGTGCTAAGATCTATCCGAAGTTATTTTCATGTGCCCGTTAGGTCACTTGTACGATTAAGAAATGATTATTTGGTCCAATTTTTTTCCGAGGATTACGCATAAAAATATAAGTCAAAGGTAATTCCAGTTAAGCTGGAGTCCTTGTGATAACTATTGATTAGCAAATAAGAAATTTCATTTGCGTCAAATTTGACCTTGCCGTCAAGGTCATCTAAGCTCGCTGTCGGTCTCTTACGTTGTTTTTGTTTTAGTGACTCAATGAACTCGTAATTGTTCTTCTTGGTATTAAAATCAAAGAATGACGATCCGACTATACGACACGTTTAATTTTTTGTTTTCTAATTATTTCAAGCTTTCACCAAAAAAGGTGATAAGCAGATAAATTTTGTCAATCAAATCGTCTTGAAGCAGGCAGGAATCATTTTCAAAAGCGAATACAGTCATATAAATTATGATGTTAACTTAATGATAAAAGATGTTGTCCCTAACCTTGCGGTGAAATATCGTCAACAAATCTTGCTGCTTTGTTGCGAACAGGAGAAAAATATAAAAGAATTTCATTTTTCAGCAGGTATGATGCATGGACTTCTGAGCGCCAAAGGATGGAGTGCGTAACAATCTTGCAAACTAGCCGAACTTGTTGAGAGGATTAATTTGGCGACTAGTTAATTTTGTTGATGGTACACTACAAGTAGTAACCTTTAAACTGGTCTTAATAATAAGATTTACATTAAAATACTCTTTTGAAATATTTTCTCAATTTCTTCCTCGGGCACAAACTTTTCACGTTAGACGTATAGATTACGGCGAGTATTTGATGGAGCAAATTAGAAGACATCACGATTAGTGAAATGTTTGTCTTTATGCGGAAGAAAACAGTTCCTATCGTGTTGTGCTTTGCCAGAATTTGATAAACTTACTGCCTCCAGTTGATTTGTTTCCTTCCAGCAGTCTGATTTGAGCGAAGACATGGTTAACTCTAGTATAGGATTCATTTTAAAGACATACAACGACGTATAACTCTATGTTGTCCGCCGCATGTTTTAATATGCTTACACATGTCACGTTTTATGAGTTAGAACTGATTTTTACTGGAGTTTCTGGAAACCATGTTCAATTAATTTCAAAACACTGAGTTTATTAGACCTATCGATTCCCAGCATTTGCGGTCACGCGTTTCTTCCTGCTCATCACGTATGCGCACTCGGTACTGTCTTACAGGAACATCCTTATAATTGCACACTCGGAACTGGCATGCGTCATTAAAGTCGATTTTCTATCTTTGGGGATGTTCATGGAAGTATTTTGTTGAAGAGTTCAGCTTTATTTTATTTATGGTCATGTCTTGTTTGAACTGAGCCAGTTTTAGGAACGGGATTAGGATGTTGTTGGAATAGATGTCAAGTGGACGCAGTATATGCATATATATTTATATGCATGAATGGTTAAATGAATGTCTCGTGATTAGGCACACCAAAATGTGCTTCTCAGGTCCTAATCTCATCTCAGTTAATAAACCTTTTTATTTGTAGCTTTTGGTCGGCGATATTCCACTTTTAGACTCACCGAAGTTAATCTTCAGCTAGTTGTTAGGTTACCGATAAAAAGCCGTCGATTTTGGATCAATTCGTTCCCGAACGTGGACAAAATTGCTTGATGAAGCAGACACTGAATGCCAAAAGCACCTGATAAAAAATTGTACCAAGTAGCACTACACAGTGTCGAAAAAACACGTAAGCTTGAGCGCTTGGAATGACAATTGTGAGAAGCAGCCGGTTACTTTTGGCAGATGAATCACTCGGCCAAGTTATACCAATTCCAAGTTCGTAAGTCACCTATCTGTGTACTTTCGATCCTACCAAGGTCGTACATTTGCGCTTCGCCAGTCTATGAAAGTCACATGTTGTGTGTGATTGCGTAAGCATCTAGTCAAGAGATGCATCACGGAGTACTCTCTGCTTTCAGCGAACAACAGTAAATCCAGAGTAAATGCTAGTCGCTTTCTAACCTCGTTGGCGTTCCAAAAGATGGGCACCAACAGAGTGTGCACAAAATTAGCAAAGTTGGTCACGCCATAAAGCTCAGAAACAGATTTCAGAGACAAAAGTTGTGCGGTGTTTGAGTACCGTTGTTTACACAGTAATAACAGAATTAGGTGGGAGAATTCTCTTAGAAACTCAGAAGTTGCGTAGTATTTAGAAGAAACGATGAATATGAACAGGTTAATGTGATTGACTCATGGTTTTGCATGTCCAGAGAACGACTGCCCCATTGTAGACTGCCCTGCGAGACAAGAAAGGATAATTCGACGAGGTGACTAACTGATAATGCGGCGGAAAATGTAGGAACATCCTAACAAGTGGATTAGTTCGTGTAGGTTGGCGTCCCCGAGATCCATCGGAAAATGCTGATTAGAGGCAATAGATAATGTCATTTAGCACTGTATTCTGTGATGTTCATGCATTATAAATGTTTTTCTTTCCTATTTAACTGATCGAATTATTTCTTTTCAATTAATCTTTCACTAATACTTGGTCTTCTTCCCTATTTTGAATCGATGATGCCATAACAAAGCAGTCAGAGGCAAGCCATATTGGGGGGATGTTAACAGTTGTAACAACTAAGCCAATCTGTGGCTTCGTAGGTTATGCCCTATATATATAT
>LUCM01007166.1:4986-22600 GCA_008360955.1 Fasciolopsis buskii | reverse complement strand
GTAGCCGAACTTCGTCCAGATTCAAAGTTGCATCGATCAGATATTCACTTTCTGAACAGATACTCGAAACGCACCACACGCCACTGCCCACCCCTACGATCACCAGTTTCCTCGACTTGGGAAGGTGATTTCGATTCAGTGAATCAATAAAAACAATTCAGGTCCCCTCCACGGAGGCATGGACAGCGAAAAATTCGTGAACCTGCTGCGAAGATCGTACCTGCAGATCTGTAGTCGCGTGAGGATAAACGGTGAACTAACAAGTTCATCCAAAACGAGGAGATGTGTCCGACAAGGGTGTCTCATCTCCCCATTTTTGTCCAACGTTGTCATGTACGAGATGATGGAAAATGCTTCAGGAGGTTTCCACGATGTAGGAGTCGAACTGGGAGATGGTGAGAAGCTGCGTGATCTACATTGCGCAGATGATGTGTGCCTGTTGGAATCCGCGAACCATGCACAACGTGCACTAGATAGACTCTCGAAGTCTGTAGCTCGGTTCACCATGTGTTGTGCACCTTCAAAGTATAAAGTGCTGTTACAGGACTGGAGGAAAATAGCTGCGAACTTGGTACTGGATGAGGAGGAACTAACGGTTGTGGACCGTCCACTTATCTTGGTAGCTGCGCGTCGAACGATGATATCTCAGCAGTAGAGATGAGCACGCTTATATTCAAGACTCGAGCAGTTTACGCTGGACTGAAGCACTTGTGGTCTCGGCATTTATTCACTGAGTTGAAATGCATGTGTACTCTGTTCCCGAGGTGCGCTCAGTTGCGAGACATGGAGCGTGTGTCGGAGATGTCCTTCGCTTGGAGGTTTTGGCCCACCGATGTCCACGTAGTACCGCTAGGATTGGACGGAGTGACCGGGTGAGTGTTGTACAGGTGAGGAATCTAGCATTACATGCTTGTTCTGAGAATACCTTGAAACTTAGTAGACGTTTTGTGTTTGGCGAACCCTTCTCTACCATATCGTGCCCTATTTAGCGTTCCTCCCATGGAGTGGAAAGTCCAGTGTGGGATTTCAGCAGATGGCGTGGGAACGTGGAATGAGAAAATGCACAGCGAGCCTAGGTAAAATAGGTGTCTCACTGCTTCGCGGTTGGGGTCTAAAAGACTCGTCAACTAGATGTCTAGAGACATTGAAGGATGTGGTAGTGAACCGTGAACAGTGGCGATCGTGTTGTCATTTTCTGTCAAACCGGAATGATTGAAAACGTTCGCTTGTACAGTTAGACTAGTCCGCGGTTTGGCTGCAGTAACATGCTTATCTTTTCCCGCCTGTGTAGGTCAACTCCCTGTCCTCCATACGTGTTCGCCTATTTTATAATAAAATGTAACCCTTATTCTGCAAGTAACCATCGTGAGATGATTCACCTAGCGCTGTCCGTACTAACCGTTCCAGCCCGCACTATTCCCAACAGGCCACATTGAAACCAGTTTTTTGCGTCAACGTTTTTCTAAAATTTACGTTAGCCGGTTTTTTTGTTGCTGATTTCTACCTGAGCACAATTCCTTGGGGTTACGTAAAAAAGTCTAAATCCATTTATCCGAGCGGGGATTTACATCCTAGCCTAAGTTGTCTACATGTGCCTCACGCCAAGTCACCTTGTTGCTGACCGGCAGACCCATTATTGTTTCGTGAGAAGTATTGCGGATAGGAAATCACACGTTCCGTGAAGCCAAACTTTCGCCCAGCTTGTACTGAGTCGATTCGGCCGTGCATCGAACATTGGACGGATCTAACCAAGAGTAGGAAGCTTGCCGCCCCCGAGTAGTGGCTGCATCCACCAAATATTTGTTCTTCGCAGGATCCTGGAACACCAATGTAAGTTCCAATGCCCTGCCGCCGGCGATCCTCACTCTCAATATTTCGTGCTGCGCTCGATCCGACAGACCACGAGGGACTGGAGTAGTACAATATAGGATGGAGAGTCTTTCTCTGGATAGTTTATAGGTTTTCGGATCCAAAATTGTTCCTGACCTGTAATTCGTGATTTGGTTGTTTGTCTCGGGGTTTTTTGGGGGGTAGGTTTTTGGTATGTGTGGTTATTGGTCTATCTGATAACGTGGTTCGCGATTTTCGACATCGGATTGTGTGTCGCCGTAACGGGTCTGTTTTTATTTCTTACTAGTCTCTGGTTTGGCACTGGGTGCGTAGATGCTGGATTCGGAGGATTTGGTGTTCGCAAAGCCATACTCAGTTCTTAATGCAAGTAGCACCTACAAGTACTGAGTGTTCGCTAAAAACTACCATTAAGCCCAGAGCAGATCTGCAGGCTGCTGGGTGCGTCCCTGGGTTGCGGCATAAGGGAAACAGGCCAATCACCCAGTATTCGTGGTGTGGGTTCGAACCTGGCCGAATGGCGGCTCGCGAACCAAGCATCAGCATGTGGCGAGAAGTAGTATTTTTTCTCCTGGCAAGCGTTCTCTCCTTAAATAATGCCACAAGAGTTCACTAGCAGCACTGTCAAGTGGTGAGGGTGGACCGCCAACTGAATAAGGCCATTGCCACTTGTCGTGTTCCGCTGACCGGGCAAGGGTTCCCAGAAGAGGCGTAATGCGACTGGAATAATCTGTGCCACCGGTCCGTCATGGAATGATTCGTTTGCCTTAGCAAAACCACACATATGGTTGCTCAAAGGCTAGAGGTGCATCCTTAAATAAAAGGGCCCACTCTGGACCGAGCGACCCAGTAGTCAGGCAGGCCCACGATACCTACAACTATGGACTACAATTGTTCATCGCACCAACGTCTGTTTTTCTGCGCTCATTTGCAAAAGCGATCTCCCACCATACGCAACTGTGTGTTCTTCTAAAGACTCGTGTTACTCCCCTTCCCACCTAATTTTTCCACATTTTTCGGGATTGCAGTCTGGACCACGCTATGTTATGCTCACCAGAAAAAGGCCTGACGCCGTACTCTCGCATTCTCCCCCAGATGGCGTCCTGTTCGTCACCAACACTCGCCTTTCGTCGTGCTCTGCACTGTACCTTGCATTCTCGAAGTTCATCCTTCAAACTAGCTCAGTATTGGCGAACTCACCACTGATGCGTGTTCAATGGTGTATGCCAGGTCGAGTCGTTAGCTTGCGTGCACTGGAGAGGCCTACACGATCAATGTGTGTCAGCATTGTAACATAGTGTTCGCGGATATTACTCTCGCGATTCGGTTTCAAACGGTGGAGCTTTATGGAAGCTCTGACCTTAGTAACTACCGGAATTAAACCAATGTTGCGTTGGTTGCTACAGTCACTCCGTGTGCTCTTCTTGAAGATGGGTGCAATCAGTGACTCACCCCACGATACCGGGTGCACTCCTCCTTTCACGAATCAAAGGGGTAAGTGATTTCATCAGGATTTCTTCATCCGATTTGAAAAGAACTGGGAGAAGTTCGTCGGGATCGGCTGCTCTTTCCCTCTTCAAAAATCGAATATTTGACTCTTTCCAATTCGGTTGGAGGGTAAAGAGGCACCTCCCAATGATTCGCGGCTGCAGCCGTGGGCCTAATGGATATGGCAACGAATCGTGATGATCGTGTTGGCACTTTCTGTTGAGTCGGAGCGAGTAGAAAATGGGCGATTCCACAGTTAGACTGCACACCCTTCATGTTGGCTACTTTGCTATCTTTTTCTTGGGCTGTTCGCTGGATCCGCTCCATGTCCATCTTGTATATTTGCTCTATCTATTAGCATCGTGTACCACTGTGAGGATGGCAGCGGTCTGACTGTTTAACGCTTCGAGACATGAAGTAGTTTCATCTGTCGTTCGGTGTTGTAGGCTAACGTACCCTCGGAATGTTTAAAAATTTCTTTAGAGGCTGCATCTTCCCTTGCTTTGTCACTGATAGAGATGTCGCTTTTGAATTGTAAATGTATTCGTACTGTTGCAAAGTTACAGACTAATAGTGAACTACTAATTAAATGAAGTACCCGGTTTCCCCTCATATTCGTGATTATAGAGCTGGTGGTGTTTTGCTAACCACTTATCAGTTTTAGAATATTTGAATTGCCTCCCAGAAATCGTTTCCACGAACCAAAATACCCTTCGATAAACCGATAAACTACAGTTCCTTTGATGGAAGCGTGGACGTGTGTACTCAGACGTCGAGTTACTCTGAGCCCAGTAAGTCCTGTAAACTAATTCGGTTAATCGAAATAGCTACTCGGAGGGAAACGCCTATACCTTTGTCTGTCGGACAGACCCGGTTGCGAGAACGCGGGATGAATGCTGGTATTGTGGAGATGGTAAAAAGACACCTGGAACACATGTTGGCTGACTTTATATTTAAGAAGGAGTTGAAAAAGTTTGCTGCAAGGACACAGGCGTGCCTGGTAAGTAATGCCATTAAGTTCAAATGATCATTATTGCCTGTCGGTTTTGAAGATATGCGATAAAAATAGGTGACGCTAATTTCATGTTACTTTACTATCAGCAAATATTGACGCGGTAGTTTCTTTGGCCCTGGAACAGGAGATAGTAAATTATGGCAGACCAGGTAACGTTTACGAGTACTGTCGAAACTAGTGCAACTAACGTCCGATAAATGCTTCTCTGTCTCATGGTGATATAAATGAGAGAGTAATGAAATTTATATTTAATAATCGTCGGATAATGTCGAATCTCCAGACTAGTTATTCTAGTACATACCTTTTATTCACTAAACACTTGAACTACCACTATACCACCTAGCGTTCGTCCTCTTTGGGTTAGAAATGGACCCAGATGAATCAGGTGTCGAACAGCCACAAATATCGCAGCCAAATGTGAGTTTGCTGTGTGCATCGTAGCCTTTCTGTCGAACCCAGCTATGCGTTGGTCTTCGCTGAGCTGCATTTCAGTGGACCTTCCCAGCACACTCCAGGGATTTTGGATTGCAATGAACTGTCAGTTTTGAGAAACGCTCTAAACAGAGGGCTAGGATTAATCCCACTTAGTCACACAAACTAGCATTGCTCTGTCATCAGGAATACCTTGTTTTCTGCCGACCCTGGTGCAACGTTGTGGCACCCCGATTGTTGGCGAGCTTCTCCGTCCTGCGACACTTCAGTCCATTCCTGTTGGCAGCTAGGAATCATAACACGGCCCAACACAAGTCTGTATGGGGGTCGCGAAATGTGATGGACTCAACGAGTATCAGCGTTGGAATTCGGTGTCGCCTTTGGAGATTCTCTCCAGCATTTTAATGTCATCTGAGTCCGTTTGTGAGTTAGAATCCCGCCAGGGTAGAAGTCTTTTCACAGTTGAGTCGACTCTATTTTTGTCAACAATCTACTAGCCCAACCCTCTAATCAGTCGTGCCCGTGAATTATGACCAGTGTACTCTGATCGATCCAGTGGAAAATCCCTATCTGGAAGTCAAATTGGCAAAAGCTCACTATGGTAGATACCAAGTGCCTGCGCAATTTGGGCGGGTGACCATTGATGCTTAAGTGAAATGTCCAAACCGTTTCGGCGTGGCCTCGTAGCTCAGGCCGTAGAGCACATGGTACAGGTAAGTGGGTTGCTCTGTGCGTGGGTTCGAATCCCGTCGAATCCGGAGACTTTCCACACCTGGATCAATTCTAAGAATGAACGTCGCATTTTAGGGAGCGAACTGTAGGGCTAAAATGAATCTGTTTACATTTAAAAGCGCAATTTAGCAAAGCTGTACCGTTAGCCTGCCCCTTGGCCTTACAGACACGTCCTTTGATATTTTTTAACTAATGGACCTGAGGCTTAGGTTACACCAATCAAAATGTTGACTGCGTATTAGTCCTAGTTAATTTTCCTAGTGTATGAAGATCCTCTCTGCCCTATGCTTTTCATTCGTGATATATTTTTCTTTTCACTTGATTCAAGTGTTCCATTCAAAATTTTACAAATCGAAGCAGGGTTTAGAAAGTTAGAGTACGACTTATCGCATTTCGATAATGGGGCTTAACACACTCAAAGTAATCGTTCTTTTATTGAACTTATGAAACGAAGAACAATTTTCTGACGGATCCGACTGTCACTACTATTTGTTTTCATGTTGTCTACTTGGATTTCAGCAAGGAAGCACAAATACGTTGTCCCCAAAAACTCTTCTCACTAGTTCTCCGCAAACCGACGGGGATTTGCAATCTGTTCACTGTAATAGTGAAACAATACTTGAACAATCAGCATTGGTCTCAAATAGTGAGTTTTTTCTTTGGTATCACTTCACTGGATTGGTTAACGTAATCTAGTTTGACGTAAATCTGTACGAGAATAATTTTGGTTACCAGTCGACCGAAAGTTAGTGTTGCGCAATCACATTTGATAACGATGATTCACTGTTCACTATGAGATACAGTCATGAATGGGTTTTCATTGGCAATAGTGTTAATAGTTTTTGTGTTGCTAAAACAGGTATTGATTTTGCCTACCTTTAAAATAGACTAATCAAGGTTTATTCGCTCTGATGGGGACACTTTGGTTACCGTTTCAGTAAAATGAGAATGCACCTTGACGTGGTTTGACGGTTTGCGTAATTTCTTGATCCTACGAGCTTTATAGGACGGCTTATCTCAGACTGAAGATGTAATCTTGCCTGGAAAGTCAGTGGGTAGAAGCCTAACAAAATCGCCACCTCGCCCTTGAGATAGACGGTTGATTTGAGCTGCCAACTCATTTGGAAAATCGAATGGAAAAATAATTGAGCCAAGTAGATGTGCTTCCATTCAACCATCCCTCACTTTCTTGGACACGGATTCCTGTTTTAACGAAAGGCTTTGATTAAGAACACCAATCGCACTCCTGCTTAGCCGCTGAGTTCCCCGGAAGTACTCGTCAAAATACCTTAACGAACACAAATACAATGAATTCCATACTGCATCGGTCGTCGTGCAGGATAAACAGGACCGTTTTACCCACTTTTTGGAGCCGGGTGGGTAGTGATGAATATGCATGTACCTAGAGCTCCCTTGCTGGGTTAGCACCCAGCCTGCCCTGTGGATATGACTTTAGAGCCAAATGCTCCGGTTAGGGTTTCAAAAGAAAAATCCATGATGTAGGCAGCTGCGAGGTTTCGATCATCCTCTCTAAAGGGAACCTTTCTAATTTCCGTTCTTCCGATATAGGTATCATACAAGATGCCACGAAGAATTGTGTCTCGATTGATTTATCTGATTCCAGCAGGCGAAGAAGTAGCTCGAACTAATCATGTAAATCTCAGTGCTCATTTCATTTAGCTGCCTTCAATGTCCGAACGCCGAAAAGATGGGACAATCAAATTCCCTAGCTAGAACTCTTAAAACCTTTAAAATAGACCTATACTATCTCGGAAATCCACATACAAGATCCCATTTCCGTGTTGACTCTTTGAAGTCCAGAGACAACCTCATTCTCTTGCTTCTCTCTCCGCGTGTCCGGTGATTCAGTTTTGAGCGCTCTTACTCAGACTTGGATTGGGGTTGCTCTGAACATATGAACGGTGCGTGCACTATTAGACTGAATTTCAGTCAACAGTCTTCTGTGTGCAGTTCGATTGAACGATTCTGTACATGTCAATAACAGTCTATCGAAGCGCCCTTGTTTGTTCGCGTATCTGTGTATGGGTCCACTGATTCCAGTTCTCCTGAAGCCAAAGACCCATTTTAGCAGGAGTTGTTTCGGTTACTCTGCAGTGTGTGTTCAACAGAAGTTGTGGTATTTGTTGTTGATTATGCCCAACTTGGCAACTTAACGGAGACGGAACGACACTTCGAAGGCGGATTTTCTGTCCCAGCGGATAGGACCACAGACTGTTTCCAGCGAACACTAGTTTTGTCATTAAAACCGACATTGGCTCACTTGGCGCCCTCGTTCACCTTCACAGCGTTTGACTAAGGTTGATCTCATTGTCATCGATCACCAGTGGCGTGGATCAATGAAGGATTGTGGATCATTATGATCCACACCCCTGGACTCAGATCATGCTTTGGTCCGTGCTCTGTTTTGTTTGCGCCCAGTTTATGTCCGCGGAAATACGAAAGCCACTTGCCCTGCACAGATGACTACAAATCCAGTCGGAAATCTCAACGCGGTTGTCTCCTTAACATAACGCCCAGGATCCGAACGAACACCAGGATCAGATCAAAGAAGTCCTGTGTAGGAGTAATGGGTGGTGAGTCGTTATATTCGTTATGGTAATTTAAGGTCAGCACAATTGCGGGGACATCGTTCTGGTTAATTCATCCGACCAACTTAGGGAAAACCACCTGATTAGATCAGTTACCAACGATGGGACAAATCAGACAGCGAATTATTGAGTGTGGCCTATTGGAGGAACTTTGTCCGCCCAGTTTGGCTGTTCACACTGGAGTTAGTGGGAATGAGCGATAGCGACCGAGTCAAAATCGATTGAAGAGTTTCGGGACGAAGCAGGGCAGACATCCCTTCTTCCCTTTTCTGCCTTTCAAAACACCCTGCAGTCAACATTATTTGCCACGCGGAACTCCATGCCATGCAAGCCGCGAAAACGGTGAACATCCTGGACTTCAGTTGCTCCATTGGATGCTCACAGTACATCCCCCGGGATGCGGCGCACAATGAGACTCGTGAATACCGAGGTCGTCAGCTGACCAAAGGCCTGAGAAATGACCGAGGACAGTAGGGAATAGAAAAGTGTAGGAAAGTGGGAAGGGCTGTGGATATCGGTAGTAGTCGCAAACTTTACCAAATGATGAGGCATACTGGTCCATGGAAGCAGAGCGTGAACGAGGTGGTCAATGAATCCGACGGCTCATTAATTCACTCTCATGAGCGTCAATGAGAGCACTGGGCAGAACACTTTAACGAGCGGTTTAGTTGACTCACGGCCACGGTGGACCTTCCGCTTCTGCCTACGAGTGAATCAACGCAGGTAGATACCAGACTCCTGTCAGGAAGGAAGATGATCGGAGGGAGAGGGTTTCTGAAGGGGCAAATGGCTGCTGGACCTGATGTGCTGTCTCAGTCCGTCTTCGAGAAAGATGGCAAAGAGTTGACGTCGGAGTTACTGAAATTGCAGCGATCCAACTGAGGAACGAGAAGAGGTTACTAAGGACCGGTGTGAGCTGGCGATCGAGGGGGATAGACCCTCGTGAGAATCATGAAGGAATTAGTTTAGTAAGCATTACATCGAAACTGCTCTTGAGCATTATCCTTCACCGAATATCTGGTATTCGCGAATAATGTATACCTTGAGAACCAAGCCGATTTCTGTCCTAATCGAGGTTGTATTGATCCAATTTTTGCTCTGCGACAAACCTTAGAATATATACGCACATGTTTCGTAGACCCACGGTTTCTGTCTTTCTTAATCTTGACTCAATCTATCTTGTAGTTCTTTGGTACTGTCGTTCACCGAAGGGTATATCAGAGAGACGTATTTTACTTATCCAATCTCAATACGCGGACGGCCGAGGCCGAGTTTGTACTTACGGTGATCATTCTCTCGAGACCAGCACGTGAAGTAGTGTTCCCCAGGGTTTTCCGTTTTCACCTTTTCTTCTTAACTTTGTCATTGAGATGGCTGTGGGGATAGCCCTATCATCATAAGGGACAAGTAGCATTGATTTGTGCACATATGGGAGGAACTTGTCTGATGTAGAACATGCGGATGACGTTGTTCCACTGAGTGAAAGTCCAAGTAAATAGTAGCTTCTACTCGATCGTCTGAGCGATAGTGTAGTTATGTTCAGTAAGAGTTTTGGACTTTTGAAATTTGACATGCTGTAACGGAGTTGGATTGGGTCGAAGCCAAACTTTGTTCCTGGAGGGAAACAACTAGGTGAGGTGGATAGGTCTAGTTACCTGATTAGTTGCATCTTGGCTGATGGTCACATATTGGATGGATTGAACTGACACATACAGAAGGCCCAATTGGCATTTGCTGATTTGAGGCACCTATGAAGTCAGCGTGGCATCCGGTTATCAGTCAATGTTCGATTATACGCAGCAGTATTGAGGTCTGTGTTGCTACGTGACTCCGAAGCATGAGTGTTAAGGGTGGAAAATGCGCGAAGATTGTCTGTGATTGAATATCGTCTTCCTGCTAATGAAAATCTACGAGGGGAAAATTTTGTGAGTAATTCAGGGGTTAGACTTAAGGTGCCAGGTGGAATGTATAGAACAGGCACCGAATCAGAATAGATAAAGAACGCGTGCCTCGTTGTACGCTGATCTGCGAGACAGGTAATGGTTGGAGGATGGTTCGGTGTGGTCAATCGATGACATGATTTAAAAGTAAACAGTAAACTGGCTGGTACAGATGCAGTTAGGTTGCTGGATTGGGATCCCCGAGGTCTCCCAAAGTGACGGTCGAAGTTTGTTTGATATGGCTCTTTGTCGCAGTCTGACGTCCCATCCGGATGGTTGTTTAATTTATTATTCCGCAGTCGATCTTTCGCTGTTCCTCGTCTTTTCTTTGAATTGTTGGTGCTGTAAGAGGGCAACTAAAACCTGATCATAGGCATACAAGCTGAACTAAAAATATTACTTTCCAAAGGAACAATCACTGGTAATACGAAAATGCAATTCGTGCTCCATCTCGAGTTCAGTTACAGTCCAACTAAGTTGTTGTTCGAGGTCCGAATAGTTTACGATACATTGTGATTTACTGGTTCCAGTGCTTTTCTGAAAGCTTTGCGCGCGGTCTCATCTGCAATAAGCAAGCTACATCAAGCCTGTCCGGTGTTCGGATAGAAATAATACAACCATAAAATCAGTATGGTTTTTACAGTTAGTTTGTCACAACATTTGAAGAGCACTAGTTTTCCCTTACCTTGAAACTTGGATTGGCAAATCTTTTGGAATTCTTGCTTGGTAGTTTTGATCGAATAGGGGTTAAAATACCCCAACAACGTGAAATTGGTTGCTTGGCCCAGTTACCACATGGACGACTGTGGTTCAATACTTGTTTCGAGGATGAAGATGAACGCCCAGCGCTGTTCACCGGGTTGGCTGGTCTTCGGTAGTCATTCTAGGGGAGATGGCTAAACCTTGATTCAGAATCAACTACGGTCGGCATACGATGCATAAGATTGCATGATCATCTGCATCTTTGGCGGAGGGGTGTGTTGAGCACTCATGATACCCAGCTCCATCTGAACGGCGTACAAACTGGGTACTCAGTCACCAGGGCTCAGTGAGCTTCGGGATCCTACTGTCTTACTGGTTAGATCATTTGGTCAGGGACCCGCGGTTGGGCCCTTTAGCCAGTCCCCTATTTCGGTTTGGATCACCAGGTGGTATCAAGCCCACTGACGAGGCATGCATCTTGACGCATAACTGATGATGTGAAGATTGGGAATGGAAGAGCTATATTACAGATCGACCACTCATACGATGTTTCTTTTTCCTTTCTTCTTTGCCCGTCGTTGTTTTTGTGCTTCGCCATGGTTTCGATGGCGCCTGGTCTTTCCATCAATTTGTATATATATATATATATATATATATATATATATATATATACACATGCATATGTATATACATATATGTGAAAATTTTCGCGGGCTGTTAAAATTTGCGTTGTCAGTGCTAGTTGCTTATTCAAGTCCGACGGTGTCTTCCTGGCTGCCGAACCAAATACTCATTTCCCTTGCGGCCAGCATTGAGCTGAACCAAAATGTGGTCATGTCTTATTAGTCCGGTATTTTTCCAATCCATTATTTGCCACGGGCCTCGAGTTTTTAGGTGTTTTCGCTGTATCCGATTGGCGTGCATATAGCCAATGCATAATGAAGCTCGGCTTCACCGGGATCATCAAGACGAATGGGACGAAGAACTGATTGGCCTGCACACAACACTTGGGGTATGTATGACATCTTGGCTACACGAAGCATATCACTGGACATAAGAGCCATACGCAACTTAACACTGAAACAGTAAGCGATAAATTTGAGTAGAATGGATAGAAGGCACAGGTTGCGAGATCCAGGCATCTTTTTAACCTTTTCAATTGGGTAGGTAAAATAATACTTGACGTTAAAATGAGGCGAGGAGCAACACTAAGAAAAACAAATGTTGTTGGCAAACTCAGACAAATTTTTTGACGGGAGCTGATTGACTGATGCCGAACAAAAAACGAGCACGAGAACCCGGATTCGTCGATCACGAAACATGGCATTCGGTCACCCTGGCGTTTCAAGTGATTCTACGGAGCCGTACCCCAAGACAGCGTTTTATGACGCTTTATCGAGCAGTAAATTGAAACCACCATTATGCTCGCAAAAGCTGCTGACCAACAACGTCAGCCTACCCTGGCCTTATCCAGTCAGCTCTCGCCAAAAATTTACCTGAGTTTGTCGATACTATTTGTTTTCACTGTGTTGCTTCTTGCCTCATTCTAACATCAATTAACGTTTTGCGTGCGCGATTGAAAAGATTGATAGAAGTGCCTGGAGTTTGCAATCTGTGCTTTCCATGCGTTCTATTTAAAATTAATTTTGGTTCGACTCTTCTGGGTCCACAATTGAAAAGCAACAGAGATGGATTAATTGACTGATAACTAGGGAACGGTATAGTCGCCAAACTCGGATTGCATCAAGGCCAACCTAATCGCCGGCCAACACATTTCAAATGCGCACCGAACACTGGATTATAAGAATTCTTCACATGGTCAAATAGAGATAAGCCAGTAAAGTAGTCCACGAAGAATGCAATGAAAACTGCGCACCTGTTTAAATCAGATAGTTTATTTGCTTCTATTTAACATTCGACAAAAAGCAAACAAATTTATGAAAAATTCGGAAGCTTTTGTTCGAAATTAGTTTTATTAAATAACGAATTAACGGTCTAAAACCAGGGTGTAAAGTGATTTTCTTTACTAGTTACAGTTCTGTATATTATGAGCCATCAAAACAGGGGTTTGACGTAGCTTTCATTATGTGAGTGTACTTCGTATGCCGAATTTATCCATTTACCTTTGACCGAAAACTCAAGGAGATCCGTGATACTTTAGTATGTATGGAGAGGTAGGAAAATCGTTGTTGAATCCTTGTTTGCTGATCAATAAGTGACACACATGTCGGAGAAGAATTTTTTCGTGGACATTGCGCAAACGAGATAGATCAAATCTGAGGAAAAAAATTATGGGACTGAGTTCAACCTTGTTTTTGATTGAGAGACCACTTGCATTTACTGTTTCGATATTTCGAATAAGTTTCATTTGCTGGCAAACACGGTAGTATTCAAAATAAATTTTATAGAAATATCCTCGAATGCGCAGGTTCTCAGTTTTGAAACTGAAGCCAATTTCACAAGTTAAGCTTAATCTAAGCTTGACACTAACGACCGGATTTTGCATATATTTTTTCAGCCCCGTTTGCAACATATTGGATCCAAATCAATAAACGGTCCTGTCGATGCTTACTATCCATAAGCGTGTGTGTGTGCAAAACGAGATAGCTTCAGGGAGAAAATGATCGAGAGGACTAGTTCCGACTACCACACGTGATTAAGGATGAGATTTCGGAGATCTGTTTTGTTATGTACATGGCTAGCAATGGAACGATGTAACACAGCTATATGTATTGTATCACTTTGTGAGAATAATTGACCTCAGCTCGAATGTGGCCGAGTCGACGAATACGAACCAGCTTACTGCCGGGAAATTGAACGGTACTTAACTTTAAGGTTATCTATCTTACATATCACTATCTTTGACTTTGTTATGTAGCAAATTATCTGTTCTTCGCAATCCTGCAAACAGCTCGTATGATTTACCTGTTTTTATCATAACATTAGAACGCTTAATGACAACCTGAATAGAATATTTTGTGAGCAGCCGTTAGTTATCGATTTTTGAAGATCATTCTTTCTTTACGTCAAACCCGTTTCCCTTCTGTTCACCCATGTTGTTTTTTTAGGCTCGCTTGCTCCAAGTTACTTACAGCCAGTTGCGATCCAGTCCCCCACGGATTTGGATGACTTATTGTCTACCTCCGAATTCTCTGAACAATTAGTTTCCGATGCAGATGGTAAGAGAACTAAAACCGTTAAATTGCAACATATTTATATCTTCTCGTCAGACTTTAGAGATTTTCCACCTTTTTCTACTTGTCAATATTCACCTAATGACTAAGCGTGGTTTCGTCTTAGTTATCTTCATGGAATTTCATTCTACAGTCCCGTTGGTAACAAAATACACTTATCCATCGCATCTCAATATTTTTCGCGATCATAATGGATATGATCCTACTGAGGATATACAAAACTAAAGGCGGTTGAAAATTTTTTCACGGTGGTTATGGGAATTTCACCAGGGTTTTGTTATAAAAATAGCCATTAAACTAATAACTAATTGGGAATTATAGTTACAACTATTTCTCTCTTGGGGGTTCTGCCACAAAATAAATTACACGAAACCTTCTTTGAATAACTTTTGACAACGAAGGGATCACGTTGCACCTCCTTAGTCGGTGTAATTCTCATGTGTTGTTGGATTTATAGACTGTCTTTTACTGACGGTTCGCCGGGAGACGTTGAAAAATGCAAATTTTAATTAAGATCCATATGAAGCAGCACTTTTATCATCCGTCTCTAACCAACCGTCAACAACCGATGTGGTCACAAAATCTGAGGAGGATTTCATGTGGTAAGCTCGGTCCAGAAGATTGAATATTACACATTCGAGCATCGACAATAGGTTTTTGCTCGACCCAGGACCAGTTGTTTGAAGTGAGTCCCCGGGTAAGGCACAGTTTATTGAAGTGGTAAATAATTGGAATGAAAGCCATTCCATCGTAAAGTTAATGTAGAATTAAGTCCTTCATCACCACCGGCAACGATGTATTTTGATGAAGTTGATTACGTGCGCAGTTGGATCCACTTCGTGTTTTAATAGTATGATGTTGTTTACTAAATTTCAGCCATGTAGAGGGAAAACGTAACGAAATTAAGACAAATAAATAGTGATCAAATCATTGAAAGCCTGATAAAAGTTTGAGTAAACAGAGGCTAGAATGCGTGCTGCGCCAGTTAATATTTAGCTAATTTCCCCAACCAGTCCGTGTCGTGGTCGTAATTTTTGAGCTTAGTGCCTAACACACCTCTTAAGAACTTTTGTTACTTTTTTCGCATAATGCAATGCATCCACCCTTTGACGCTTAATCACTTGGGTCGGGTATTAAGTTTGTTGGAGGAGATCGAGGTGGCTAATCCAATATGCGGCTCAAAAACGCAATATGTTCCATCTGTTTACAAAACCGGTTTTTCAGTGTTCCCATCGAATTCGACGGTGTTGGTGTTTAGGTTATGTTCATACCCAAATCGGCTGCTTCTTCGTTTTTATTCAATTTCCAGCCGTATACACTATTCGATTTTGTTTCCGCTCATTGTATGACTGCTAAAATACCGACCATTGACAGTAATGTTCATTCGTCTTGACAGCACGGAATCTCACTTTTCATGACCTTTGTAAGCCACATATTGTCAAAAAGATTATCCGAATCGAGATAAACTAACCAACAGCATTAGAAATCCGTCAATTAATGTGATTCCAGTTCATTGTGTCCATGGGCCTGGAATTAAGGTTTCTAGTTTCGAATTTTCGTTTCGATAAAAGTATTTTTTATTTTGTCTTTTAGTCGAGTGCGGAAGGGGCGTGGATTCAGCTCGGAAGCTTTCTAAGTCGTGAAAAATTTGTTAGTTATACGTGAAATTAATTTTGACAGCTCCGTAGAATTGAATATCGTACTGAACGATGCACCTTGTCATAACTCATCGGAAATTCAGCTTCTTTTGGACGGAAAGGCGATTCTTTAGTTCTTATTCCTTTTCATCTCTCTTCTGTTACTATTGAAGCGAAAGTGTATCATTTTCAGAAAAGTAACCACGACCAGCTGAGCGCTGCCAATTGGAAAAGTTGACCGAGGATGGGAGAATTCGAACCCACAGTCTTCGCGTCCTAAAGCCACGGTACTCGCTGATCATAAGCCTCTGAGAACGCGGTGAATCACGGGAGGGGGGTTATACTGTTCCTTGCTGTCGGCCCTGACAAAAATTCCTCCATGTTTTTTTGCTGTTCAAACTGCCTTGAACAGGCTTATCATCATGTTTGATTCGAAACTGAGGTGCATCGTAGAGTAACGCAAAATCTCGTCTACCATCACGATGGATCCGTCATGTATACGGCTGAATAGTGAAATCAGAAGTGAAGAGTAATCAATGTCTTATGTCCGCTACATACCGAAAAGCGTTCACCGATAACTCATGATTGTCTCATTCTCGACTTCGGTAGTACCAAGTGATTGATTTTTTAAAGGAAAGCTTCCTATTCTTGATTGGCTGCAAGGATAAATTCAGTTTTTCGTCCATAAGTGGCCCACATATATCGAGAGTGGTAAGCAGTAATTCCTTCATTGCCTGTTGCCTATCGAATTTCTGATTTGAAGGGGCCATCGTGATGAACTTCATAGTTGGCGTCTTTCATTGACAAACATTAACTGACAAGCGTATCACAGCTAAGACGACCAAGAATTTGAGCATCTAGTTTTGAATTCGAATTTCTTGAAGTCGTTATTGTGTAATATTAAGTACGAAAATTTCAATGGACTCGTGGCTTGAGACGGAGTTTACTGTTTTGCTGATGTTTGGTCGGCGCATAAACGCTATTTATTTGCTCGTCAGAGAAGATTGATCGCACCCATCAGTATGATTATGACATTCAATACTGAAAGGAACGCAAATAGCAATACTTTGCGAGGAAATTTATAATGTAGAAGCCACTATTTCGCTTCTCCTTGGATGACGGCAAGAACAGCCTCCGATTCATCTTAATATACTGTCTATCAGTCGATGAACGTTACTAATAGTTCGTCCCACGCGTCATCAGGTCATCTTACAAACTTTGAGCATTGTGGAAATTATCCTTCAACGTAGCCTTTCGTTTCAAATAGTTAAACCCGTTTTCAATTTGATTCAAATCTAGACGGCTGTGTGTGAGAAAGAGTGCTTATTCTTCCTTCTCCAACGCTCTTGTAACTATTTTCATCCGATTTGAACGTGTTCTTTTGGAAGATCAGTGGTTTGAGCTGATGATTCTTGTCAGTAAACTGTCTCCTCTTTCAGAGGTTTCCTTTCATCTCCCTGTCCCAAGAAGACGTAGGTAATTCCCATCGTGTTCGTTTCATTTCATTTTTCCAACGTAAAATTTACCGGTTTATATAGGAACATTGTCGATGTCTTCACTGACGCATAATTTTGACTGCAATAATGAATAAAACAACAACTTTTTGTATGGGTGCATGCAACAGGATTTATTGTTATGTTTCTTTAAGTACATAGTTTTTCCAGATCACGACAGGTCTTTTTTCCCATGTTCGGATGAATTTCCCCTGGCAACTAAGGTCGCGCGCATTCATACAAGTATGAATAGGCGGAAACTATTTGATTTGATGTATTTCCTTAGTATTCTTGTACAGCATTCGAAAGTGGACTCTCTCTCTCTCTCTCTATATATATATATCTCGATCAACGTTAAAAGCAGATTCACTTTGCAGTGATGTATCAAACACTGTGAGCGTACATCGCATCCAGCCAGAGTAAGGTGGTCTAGTGTTATTCTTCCACTTTGTTGTTGCCTCTCTAATGTACTTGCTTAACAACGCAAAACATTTTCATGAATGGAGTTGAGACTAGTTAAGGAT
>LUCM01007165.1:0-23016 GCA_008360955.1 Fasciolopsis buskii | reverse complement strand
CCCTCTTCAGAAGCCGAATACTCAACTCCACTTCCACTTCCGTTGGGGGATCAAGTAACATCTCCCAAGGATTCACAGCTCCAGACGTCGGACGAAATACGTTAGCGTGTGGCCAGCTAAACTGATCTTTGAAATGTTCTGCCCAACGGTCCAGTCTTTCCTGTCTATCATGAATGAGCTCTCCATTTTTATCGCACACGACTTCACTAACCGAAGTTCACCGCCCACCACTGTCACGTATAAGCTTAAACAGTCTTTGACTGTTTCCTGGAGCCGCCGTTTTCTCCATCTCTTCGGCTACCTTAACCCACCAATTTTCGCGGTCATTCCTAAGGCTTATGGTCAACTGACGCTGCAACCGCCGACGCATCTTATTCATCTCCTTGCAGTTAGGCAGCTCGCGTTTTTGCTCCATTAGACTTAACGACGCTTGTGAGATCCAGTGTTTTTGATGAATGCTAGGTCTAGGACCACAGGCGAAATTTGCTGCCAAGGGTATCGCCTGCTTAATTTGATCCCACTGACCGTCTACATTGTTATTGGTCGCAGTTCTTAGTTTCTCGGATAGTTTGTGTTCGTAGCTGTTGCGAACAACCGAATCAGACAAACGTTCGACAGCCAACCGGGTTTGTGGCCTGTGTCGATGGCCATTCAGCCGCAGCAAAAATCGCATTAAAACTAACGCATGGTCCGATTCAACGTACGTGGTCCAGTACGATATAGATATATATATATATATATTTATATATATATATAAAACCGAACGGAGCTAGCGATCCCATTCAATCACTCATTCACGTTTGACAACGAGTCCTACTTTGGATCGAAACGTCACGATAAACGTATTAACTCAGTGTACGCCTTCTCAACTCTCTCTCTCTATATATATATTTAAATAAAGCCACGATTCTTAGGGGAGCATCCGAGACGGATACGGGTTTAACGTAGGCTGCCATCTTACCGGTGGGAAATCCAAAACTCACTTTCAAAATCGGCTTATCCAACTGGACTGAAGACCCATCGATAAACCAGTAGAAGTAAATTGAAATCGTAGCAAAATCCGAGTGGTAAAGCTAACAAGAACGGAAATTGATACTAAGTGAACTGAATAAAATTTTAGTGTAAAACCATTAGAGTTCATTAAGACACTGGCGAAATTCCAACTTACCTGAAATAGACGAGGAAACTGCAGCAGACGACAAGTCATTCGGAGTGGCAGAGATCGACGAGTCAGTAGAATCAACTGGCAACGAAGAGAAATTCGTGTTCTGTGGCTGGAACAACGCTGAGTTTACTTGTTGTTGATTTTCAAGTGAGATTGTGGGAGGCAATAGATCTACAGCATTCTGAGTGGTTGTTTGCACACCCGGTGGCAGTACATACCTGGAACGAAGGCCCGATTTGGAATGTTTTACCGGGGGAACCTAGGAAAACCAGGAAAAAAGCCAAATCGCGGGGAAACGGAAACGAAGGTGGAAACGCATATCAAAAAAGTTGTATAAACAATAAAAGAGAACAAGAACGCAGTAAATAAAACCGTACAAAAGAAATACTATACCGTATCACTCGACTTATCTAGCCTAAAACTAGGTCTACTTGATTCCAGGTCCCACAATCGAACACAGAAACGAGGCATTTTTATCTGCCTATTCGTATGACGATGATTTACTCCTATTCAACAAGCTAAGGATTGAAATACTCGGAGGATAATACATTCGAACAATCCACTGGAGAACCAAACAATGCACCGAATCCAATTTCAATTTCAGTTTATACGACTATCAACTTTATACTAACGTGTCTGGTTGTAGTTGCTGCGCCACAGCATCACCTGTTCAAAGCGAAAGATCAAAGAATAGTGAAGGATCGACTACAAAATATTAAGTTGAACAAATTATCCAGAAGACAAGTGATTGTGGGTGAAAGAACGTCACTCACTAGGGTATCGCGTCATATCACTCAGTTTCCAACCATCGCTTGGAGGATATCGTGGACCCCAACCCGGTAATTTAACTGCACCTACAAGCGCCAGTTTACTGGTTAAAGTTCTCATACTTTCTTACAGTCATGTGTGAGGCGGAGATTCGTCTATCGCTCTTTCACTTCTTGATCGGTTTGGAAAAAAGCCGTTCGGTTGATCTATGATACTTTCATGACCTCAAGTCAGCAGTCATTTGCTCATCGCCGCATCGATATCTCTTGCCAAACGTTATTCTTTTGGCTTCAGCAATTCCGCTTCCCGTGACCTGTCAATGTTCTCGTATTCAGGCGGAAAATCATCCTTATCAAGTATTCACTCCAGGATGTTGGTCTTTTTTATTTGTTTTCCTTAACTTCCTGGATTGGAAGGCTTTGGAGCACAGTTCCGCATTTCCTTTTTCCGATAACGTAGATCTCTGGGTAAAGGGTTCACCGCATTTACAGTAAATCACTTTGTGACAAACTGCAATCGAATGACACCCAGAACGATCCTCTAGTCATCAAGTGCCTCGAAGAACGGCGTACAACGAGGCAAGCGTTCTATGGACATGCGCGAAGCATATCTTGACCACCTCAACCTATTCTGACTTAGTGCTTGCTCTAAAGACTGGACCGTAGGACCCAGTACCTTACACCTAACCTCTGAGTCACTCACAAAAGTCTCTCATCGTGTTCTCCCAATACAAGGAAGATAGCGGCTTTCAAACACCCAAAGTCTTCACATATCTTCTGCTTTCAACGGCCATTTTTCGGAACTGTAGACCAATGCTGACCTCACTGCCACTGTGCAAACTCACCTTTGATCCATAAACGGATGTCACGCTGATGCCACAGATGCCACATATTAGCAAATGCAATCCACACTTCTCATCCGACACACGACCATCAGATGAGACACAACTATTCAGGTAACCAAGATTACCTACCTCGCCCAATTCTTCCCCTGCAAGAACAAGGTACGGCTTTGAGCCAATCCAGGACGGCAACATCATTTTACACTTCGAAGGTGCAAAACCCATGCCAAACATGCCTACACCACCGTTCAGACTAGTGAGAAAAACCTGCAACTTACTTGGATCTTTACTCTGTAGAACAACATCTTTGGCATATTCCAAGTCAGACAGATTCGTGTGAGCAGACATCATGCCACTAACATGAAAATAGGGCTATCTCCATAACCATCTCAATGACAGAGTGAAAAGGGCAAGTCTGACGAACATCACCTCTCGTAGTGAATTCCAGTGAAACATCACCATAAGCGCGAATTCGGCTTCAGCTGTTCTCATGCAGAATAGGTGAGTGAAACTAATTTCTCCGGCACACCCTTCAACGACAGGCAGCGCCAAAAACTGCACGATCGACTGCGCAGAACGTCGCTTTCAAATCAAAAAAGGAATAAATCGTGAGTCTAAGAACTATGTGCATATGTTCTGAGATCCGTCGCAGAGTGAAAATTTGGTCGATACGACCCGACCGGGACGGACATCAGCTTGATTCTCACGCAAGCATCTTTCATGAGTACTCGATAATCCGTGAAGGATGATGCCGGTGAGCAGTTTGGATGCGAAGCCTTCTAAACTAACTCTTCTGTTTTTCACATGAGGAGCTATCACTAACCTGCGAAATAACCTATACAGTCCTTAGGAATATCTTACCTTGCCAACATTGATTCCAGAAGTTTCGTTAACTCCGACGTCGACAGTGCAACCATCCTTGAAGAAGGACGGCGACAGTCCACTTGTTCAGCTGCCTTATACCTTTTAAGAAAATCTATCTCTTTTATCACCCTCATTTCGGAGGGAGGGCTGGTATCTACCTGCACTGGTTCACTTGCAGTCCCACTGTAGCGATGGGGCAACTAAACTGCGCTTCAAAGTGTTCTGCCCAAAGCGCCCGCCGACTATCCTGAGAGTGAATCAGTGAGCCCTCGGATTCCTTAACTATTTCGCTTACGTTCGGCTTCCGTTGACCAATGTTCCTGATCAGTCGGTAAAGGTTGGGACTATTTCTCATATCTGCGATTTCTTCTATTTCCCGATACTTTCCTAACAACCACTACTCTCAGTCATTTGTCAAACTCCTGGTTAGTTGATGTCTGAGTTATCTGCGAATATTAGGCTATCCATTAGGGTTCAAGATTCCTCTGTTGGATTCATGCTAGTCGGTTGTCAAACCGCAGTAGAGGGTTGATTTAAGGAACCTAGCCCTAGTCCTTCATCAAAAGATCTAATCTACAAGGCAGCAAGACGATCTGAGAGTCACGCAACCTACTAGGGACCGATGAATGATTGCAAAAATCATACACCCTTCGGATGAGGCTCGACATCCGAGGTGCCTAGTCCACCGCTTTGCCATAAGCACGCGTGAGCATACAGCCGTATGTTTCATATGCTACCAGTGGTTTTAGCCATCACTCATCAACCGATTACCAAAGAGCAGTCGTGCTTGACGTATAAGTATAGTGGAAAGGACCTCCGTCGTAGTCGCAAGAGCCCATTACACAAGGGGGAGCGGTAACTATGACCGAATCTTGAAATGACAGAATAACATAAGGCCCAGACTGCCAACAAAGTGACTGGCTGATCTGGAATCTCAAGCTCTGACCTTTCTGAATCCACCTGACCACAGCAGAAAGCAGAACAATGAGAAGGAGAAGAATAAAGGACGTGTGTAAAGAATTCACCATACATTCGAGCTCCCTCCCACTTTACTGCGTGGACGGCACAACCAGGTTGTTCAAACTGTAGCAGAGGATTGTATTATAGTCCCCTACAAAGCTCATGATCAAAAAAGCTGGTTTGCAAGGCAGCAGGGCAAAATACAGTACTTGCAGACCTCTGGAAGCCGGTAATTGGTACATTAGTTTGTGCGGCACTTGATTACTTCAGATCATGTGCTCAAACCTCCTCGCAGGTTCTATAAGAGTCCGTGATTGAGAATGCCTCGAGGGGAGACAGCGGCACATGACCATAGTGAGTGGCATGCCACAGTCGCCACGTCACAGTAACACCGACGAATTTTTAAGGTTCTATGGGGAGAACGCGTGTCAGAGGAAAGCCCAGTGCATCTGAACACTGTCGCTTCTTGTCTGCGATCCCTCATTCGGCGGCCAATACCTCAGTGATTACAGTCAAACATCAAAACGGCGGGCGCTTAATTATCCAAAGACTGAAGATGCACTAGGCACCAGGCAAATCAGCTTTTAGCATATAACGAGGACCTAAACAAGAGGACAGAAACTTATACAAAAACTCATTTTCGTCGGATTAAATCTGCTTTTAAGCAAGCGAAATTGGAATTTGTCCATCAAAAAACATGGTAGCTCACTGTAAATTTATTGGTTGCAAAAACAGGACTGACCAGAGCAAAAAATTGTTCCGACATGATTAGATATGTGACATCGCTGTATGAGCCACAGCTATATGACAATTGCCTCAAATTGTTTACAAGAAGCTTGTCTGTCATCTGCCATCACTTGATAACAATAAGATTAGGTGCAATAGGAGGAAGGCATTTTGGAGCTTAGGTGTTCCCAAAGCTAGTACAAACGACCTCTCGTTAAATGACGGGAGCTCTTAGCCTAAACAGAGTGGCCTGTTACGAGAGTACATCTTAACGCGGTATGACGGCTTGCGTGCCTCCATGATCCAAAAAGCTAAACAGAATGGCCCACCTCAAGCCGAAGATCCAGTCAAACATGTAAATCTGATGGGTAGAGGCCTGACGAAGCAGATTCCTGGTCCACCAAGTTGGGGATTGATCTGAGTTAGCAGCTCAGTCAGAAAAACGAGTGGAAGACTAATTGATCCAAATAGATGGGCTTCCACTCAGCTATTCCCCGCTGCCTTGCGGTCAGGTTCTTGTCAGAACCAAAGGCTTCGGTTGAGAACCCAAATTGTTCTTCTGCTTAGCGGCTGGACTCCCTAGAAGCACCCGTCTATCAATCCCCATGTGTTATGGTTCTTCAAATAATTCCATACTGCATCGGTCGTCGCACAGGATGATCAGGGCCGCGCTGCCCACTGCATCGAGCGCAGGTGGGGTGGGTAGTGATAAGTATGCTACTGCTCAGAAAGAGAGTTCCCTCTCTTTTATTCAACCTGTCTCTTCTGTCTCCAACCCACTCTGTTTGCTCCACCTGCCTACCCATAGTGTCCCCATTGATAACACGCCCGATACTCGGAACGGTTCATTGTCAAGTAATGTAGTAGGTGGTTTTCAGTCTGCTGGCCCACATTTTCTCAAGCCTCGTTAGCCTCTCCTTCTGGGTCTTTTCAATGTGCGCACTTTAATACAGGCTGGCCAACAGGCGTATTTGGCTGACAGTAGACTCACTTTCGATTGATGTCTGCTGCGTGAGTGGAACGCGAATTTAGGATTTGAGTAGAGTAATTCAACTAACTGCGCCAAATATTTCGCCAAGATATTTCCTGCACAACTCGGGAGACGAAGCGGCTCAAGTTGTGGGTCAATGTAGTGTAGGAATAGTCTTGAGTGAGAAGGCTGAAGCAGCCCTTTTAGACAGGATCCCAGTCAACAGTCGCTTGTGTGCCATGAGACAGCAGGGATCAGTCGGTGTTCGGAAGGGTAGTAGTGTTGGGCGCAGTTTATTTGTCATCTCGGCATACGCTCCAACAGACACTGCAGCACTGACATGGAGAAAGACGAGTTTTATAACGAGCTCGTCACTCTTGTTTGGAGGAGCACAGGTTCTGGCATTGTAATGGTAGCAGATAATTTTAGTGCACTAGTTGGAAAACTGAGTGCATCGGAATCCTTTTTAGGCGGGCGGTGAGTCTTGCCTGTTCAGCGAACAGATAACGGAGAAAGACTTTTCCAGTTTTGTGCAGACAATCATTTATTCCTATCTAGTACGAATTTCCGACATAGTTCGCGTCGCACAGCGACATGACACTCCAACTCGACTGTTAGTCTGAGTCAGATCGACCATATTGCAGTAAGCTACCGTTGGCGCAATTCTGTCAAGAACTCTAGATCGTACTGGACCACGTACGTCGAATCGGACAATGCGTTAGTTTTAATGCGATTTTTGTTGCAGTTCAACGGCCATCGACACAGGACGCAAACCCAATTGGCTGTCGACCGTCTATGCGATTCGGTTGTTCACAACAGCTATCAGCAGAAACTGTTAGAGGAACTAAGAACTGCGACGAGCAGCAATGTAGACGATCAGTGGGATCAAATTAAGCAGGCGATACCTTTGGCAGCAAATTTCGCCTGTGGTCCTAGACCTAGCATTCATCAAAAACACTGGATCTCACAAGCGTCGTTAAGTCTAATGGAGCAAAAACGCGAGCTGCCTAACTGCAAGGAGATGAATAAGATGCGTCGGCGGTTGCAGCGTCAGTTGACCATAAGCCTTAGGAATGACCGCGAAAATTGGTGGGTTAAGGTAGCCGAAGAGATGGAGAAAACGGCGGCTCCAGGAAACAGTCAAAGACTGTTTAAGCTTATACGTGACAGTGGTGGGCGGTGAACTTCGGTTAGTGAAGTCGTGTGCGATAAAAATGGAGAGCTCATTCATGATAGACAGGAAAGACTGGACCGTTGGGCAGAACATTTCAAAGATCAGTTTAGCTGGCCACACGCTAACGTATTTCGTCCGACGTCTGGAGCTGTGAATCCTTGGGAGATGTTACTTGATCCCCCAACGGAAGTGGAAGTGGAGTTGAGTATTCGGCTTCTGAAGAGGGGAAAAGCTGCCGGTCCCGACGACCTTCCCCCAGTTCTTTTCAAATTGGGTGGAGAAGTGCTGATGAAATCACTTACCTCCTTTCTTCATGATATTTGGGACGAGGAGCGTATCCCGCTATCGTGGGGTGAGTCGCCGATTGTACCCATCTTCAAGAAGGGTACACGGAGTGACTGCAGCAATCATCGTGGGATTAGTTTAATTCCGATAGTTACTAAGGTGTTAGCTTTGATAATGCTGCGCCGTTTGACACCGAATCGCGAGAGTAATATCCGCGAACAACAGGCCGGATTTCGGCCAGGTCGAGGTTGTATCGACCAAATATTCACTCTTCGACAGATACTCGAAACGCGCCAAACGCACCGCCGCCCTACGATCGTAGTCTTCCTCGACTTGAAAGGTGCTTTCGACTCCGTGGATCGACCATCACTACTCAGTACTTTCCACCGGAAGGGTATGCCAACGAATTTTGTGAACCTGTTGCGAGCATTGTACTCGCATACCTATGGTCGCGTTAGGGTATACGGTGGACTGTCAAGTTCATTCGAAACGACTAGTGGCGTTCGACAAGGGTGTTCTATTTCTCCATTCCTGTTCAACTTCGTCATGGACGAGGTGATGGAAGATGCTTTAGGAGGTCTCCGGGATGTAGGAATCGAACTGGGAAGTGGATGGAAGCTATGTAACCTAGATTACGCAGACGACGTCGTGTACCTGTTCGAGTCTGCGGACCATGCACAACGGGCACTAGATAGACTGTCGAGATCGGTGGCTCGGTTTGGCATGTGCATTGCACCTTCAAAGTGCAAAGTACTATTACAGGACTGGACGACAGCAGCGCCGAACTTGATACTGGATGGAAAGGAACTAACGACTGTGGACCGTTTCACCTATCTTGGTGGCTGCGTGTCGAACGATGGTAGCTCGGGATTGGAGGTAAGTATGCGTATATCCAAGGCTTGGGCAGCTTGCGCTGGACTGAAGCACTTGTGGCATCGGCCTGATATTTCACTGAATTTGAAAGGTCGTGTGTACTGTGTTGCACTGCGTTCAGTTCTGTTGTACGGAATATTCGTGTTGGAGATGTTCGTCGGTTGGAGGTTTTCGACAACCGATGTTTACGTAGTATGGCTAGGATTGGATGGAGTGACCGGGTGAGTAATATTGAGATTAGGAATCTGGTATTGGGTGGCACTTCTGAAAATAGCTTGTTTCAGCGTATGAAACTTAGTAGACTACGCTGGTTGGGTCACGCGTTGCGTATGACGAACACTCGTTTACCATACCGTGCCCTATTTTGTGTTCCTCCTAAGGAATGGAAGAAGCCATGTGGAGGCCAACAGATGACGTGGCAAGGTGGGATGAGAAAATGTACAGCGAAGTTAGGTAAAGTAGGTGTCTCACGCCTTCGTGGTTGGGATCCGAAAGACTTGTCGACTAGCTGGCTGGAGACACTGAAGGATATGGCAGTGAACCGTGAACAGTTGCTATCGTGTTGTCATTTTCTATCGAATCAGAATGATTGAAAACACGTGCGTTTGTGCGGTAGGACTGTGTTCCATGTGTTGGCTGCAGCAGTATCTTATCTTTTGCCGTCTGTGTAGATCCACTCCCTGTTCTCGTTGGATATTTACCCTTTTTATATAAACGTGTGACTCTGGGGAAAGGCAGCGGTCATTGAGGCTTGCCTCGCCGTTCAACGCTGAACGATGCTGCTGCTGCTGCTGATGATGAATGGTACAAAGTCCTTGCGGTGCCGTAATACCAAGTTGGACTTGTCCCCTGGATGATCATGTTGTTAGGTCTGTTTCATATTAACCACAGCATAAATGGGAACCCTAAGCCGAACTGAGAAACTGAAAATCACTATTCATAGTGGTGCATGTCGAGCCCTGTCTAAAAAATCGAAATGCTTCTGGAAGCTTTCTAAATTCTCTTAACGAGGTTGATGTTAGGTTATCGGGTCTGTTTTTATAACGTGCTTGAAGCATGCGTCCAGTGGAAGCGACGTTACATAACCACTAGGGCTTATTCCACAGGACAACATTCGCTGAAGCTTGGAGTAGCAATGAAACGCATAAGACCATACTAGATCAGGTGGTAAAAAGCTAGACGACATTGGGTTGCTGTCTACCACCAAAGTGGCCGGCAGATCTGGGACTCGAACATCTTCAGTAACAGACTTTCAATCCACCTGACCACTCCCTGTTCTGCCTCTACCTCTATGCACCGTGGATAATCAGTCACGGAAAGTTCTCCTCGTCAAGCGATGCGCTAAAAAGCTATATGAGTGGCCTTACCAGCACATCCGTTAGTGCAGCCCTGCTGCTTTTGACACGCCGAACCGTCTAATAACGCCTAGTACTTTTTATAGGACGTGCTTGATGTGGTCCATGTTCACGTGGAAAATTTAAGCAAACAAATAACATTTCTTATGGTTACCTATGATGGAACGCACTTTCAGTGCGCCCTGGAGATGCCTCGATTGCCTCGGCCAATGTGTTTGACAGTCATTCCTTTACCGACGCTGAACACTCGATGTCCTCCTGTCGATTCTACAACTTGGGCGAACTCGATAGCCAAATGGATGTTTACACTTTCTAACAGCTTTCAATCCGCCTTGGGGCATTTGCAGTTTCTCCACAATGATTATAACTAAGTCCCTCTTGTCCTGCAAATGTATTCAACACACCCAAATATGTCGATCCGAACCATGAATTTGAAAAAATTTACTCACCGCCATTGAAGTGTTCCGCGGTGGGGGTTTACAAAAGTCATCAGGTGGAGGTTTATACCACTGAACGCCTTGAATATTCATATCTGAAGTCACGGAGGCAGACGCTTCGGAATCCTGACCAACAAAAGACGACACTTCCGCTTGTCCAGTTTGAGGAAGCAAGCATGGAACAGTGGGAAGACATGCTTGATTAATATTCATTGTTAGACCTAGGAAGGCATCTGGTCGACTTGTATCGCTGATTTTACTCCCTCTGGCAGAACGCATACGTGTCAGAACTCCGGAGGAGCGTAAGCGAACAATGAAGGTTGAAGACAGGTTCCGGTTCCAGTTCCAGTTAGGTTACAGAACTGTACTGCGAGATGCCTGACCTTCCAGGTTCCTGCACCAAGAGCTCCTTGGATCAGACCATGTTTTGACAACAGGGGGATGGAAGCCCTCTTCAGTTCCTACAAGGGGAAAAACAACTAATGAAATGCTTTCCCCCCTAACATCTCAGCTTCACTATTCATATATTGTCCTCTCCAAACACAAATAGCCATGCATTGTCTGGCTCCCTTTGAATTCGCGCACTGATTCCACCTCGGCCGCTTTCTTCGGTAACTTATTTCAGCCATTCACTTCTCGTATGCCAGACGATTGGCTCCTCAATCTGGTGTTACATGTACTCGCACAACTGTTTTCCCGTTCTCTATTAATATACCGTTCCCCTTTATCTGGGACAAGACTTCACGTTGACCCTGTATCTCTGCCAGATCCTCATTGATCTCGGAGGTCTGTATTAAGTCACCTCTTTCCCTATGTCTTTCCAGGGAATACAAGCTGAGCGCCCTCATCCTCTGCTCATATCGCATGTGCCTCAAATGTCCAAATCAGCGTGTAAGAACACATTGAACCACGTTCAAGAATTTCACTACCTCTTACCAAATACAGTTTCCACGCCTGGACACAGTATTATGAGTGAGCTCCGCACAATGTCTTGAACGGTGATGGAAATTTAGGCCTCCAAGATCCTACGATCCTCCTAAGTTTGCGTAAGCCACCCCATGTCCTTTTGACCACCTTCTTACACTGTAGACTAGGTCTGAATTTCGCACTCACGACTATACCGAGGTCCCTTTCTCGCTGGGTTTGTTCCATCGCAACCTGTTGCCTAGCAGGCCCATGAGCCGCTGGCACCCGCACAGGTTTGACGGAAGATTCCGTTTTACCGACCACTGGCAAACTTTATTCAGAGTCGTCTGGATAGCCACGCTGTTCGCTGTCCCTAATGATTTGATGTCGACAGCAAACGAGACATGGATTTTCCGACCCACTGGCTATGCAGTTGGCATACATTTTGAACCTCATTGGCCCTATGACAAACCCCTGAGTCAGCCCGCCGTATAGCAATCCTCTGTCCGAGAGACGCCCCTCAACTCTCACCCTGAAACATCTACCCTTCAGACCTTGTTCAGCTTTTTCACCGCCCCGAAAGCTCCCACATTTTGATCAAGAAGCCTGTTGTTCACGGAATGAAAGGCCTGCAGAACGAATTGTCCTGCCGTGAATCTCGTATCACGTTTGCATGCCCTTAACCTTTGTGACCACTTCTGCATCACTCTTACTCGGCTCCGTACGATTGCAATATTGGCAGCCGTGACACTTGACCAGTACAAGGAAAAGACAGTCGGAAGCGGTAGCAGGTTGGGTATATTTTGACAGGAGCGTGCGAGCAAAGCGTGCGTGAACAACGCGCAAAAGGCGGCCGCGCTTGGCTGTGGACGTTCCGTTAAACAAGCTATCCAGAGGAACGAATTCATTTTCCACTACAGGGGCCTCCTCCTAGAAGGCCGTCGAAGAAGGGCTTCTATTGGAACCATAAGAAAAGGGCCGGAAATCGGCGGACGTCTTGAAACTCGTCACGGATCGCCAAATTTGCATTTCTGTTGGTGGCCCCGTGGGTGTTGGTTGTTGGGAGCTGACCCTGCGCCGGACACACAATCTTAAAATCACCGTTAGGAGGTAAACACAGGAAGTGCGATCCCCCGGCCTAGCTGCTCCGGCATATCACTGCTGCCGAGCTGCCCGCCTGATGTGCCTCGGTCAAAACGGTGGATCTGACCGCCTCCCACACCCACGGGTCTCACCCTTTTCCAGAATCTTTGTCATACGGGTTTGAATGAGCGTCTGACCCCGGATTCTTCCCGTCCTTTGGTTCGTGCATGGTGTGGACCATGGCACCGACGACTGTGGTTCCGGAGTCCGTGGCGCGGCATCGGTCCTGGGTTTCTTCCGAGAGAGGGTAGATCAAAAACTAACCGGCAGAAACGGTGCTCGTGAGCACCGGTGGATGTTCCACTTGCTGGCGATCACCTAACATCGGTCGATGCTGTCCTTATCGGTTCAACACGAGGGCGGCATGTCCATCGGCGGATAAATTATGGCGACAAATATGTCATATTATTGAGTGCAGATATGGACTTACGACAGGAGAGTATTCAACCATCTGATAGTAAAAAAATCAGAGAAATGCACGGGTTGCCTCACCTTGCGGCCGCTAGGACTGCTTCGCATATCCGGAACTTTGGGTGTAATTGGTAGTGTTGTGGCCTTATCCTCACCAAGAGTCTCACCGGGCGGCGTTGGTAATGGCCAGGCTTGACCATGTTGATGAAACACATCAGATAAAAGAAGCCCTTCTTTAGAACTGCATTCCATGATGGGGGGTTAGTACGATCGATAGACACCGTGTCGTGTCGGCCGGCAATGTCCAAAATAAACGTTTTGGGGCCGCGCCTTACCAAGCGAAATGGACCGGCTTACGGTGGTTTCAGCGGTGGTCGGACACCATCAGCACGGACGAAAACGTGAGTTGAAGTACCAGAGAAGAAGGTTTTGCAGCCTTTCACCGGGGTGGGAGAGGTTGTGTGACGCCAGAAATGTGGTATAACGGTGAGCTGCTAGAACCAACGGCCTTGGACGACCTTGCGATACGTCGCAAGGATCTATATTCTTTGACGCTGTGATAGGTACGACCGCTAAGTTGAACGAGCTGTTTCGTCGAAGATTTTCTATATCAGAACCCATCACTTGGACCTGTGTCATCGTGTCGACGTCGATATTCAGCGTTGGAGAAAAAAGCTGGTGTATACGAGAAAGTGCATCAGCGGCGGAGTTATCTGCCCCGGAGACATGTCGCACGTCCACAGTGAACTGTGAAACAAAGTCTAAGGGGCGGATCTCGCGTGGCGAGTACCGACCGGAGGAAGAATGCAGCGCCTATACCACCGGTTTGTGATCATTGAACACCTTCGGTGGGCTACCTCCTAATGCTTGCCTGAAGCGTCGGGCGGAACCCCCTGCCATACGTGCTACATCTAGACACTGCCGGCTGCAGCCGCCTGGACAATAATGTTAAAGGCTTCAAGGTACCGTCGGTGTATGGCTGAAGTACAGTCCCCACTGCGGTGTTTGAGGCGTCGGTTATCAGAGATATGGGTGCTCTCGGGTCAGGATGTGCGGGCAGCGCCATTTTGGTGATAGCATCCCTAACGGAAATGAAAGCCTGTTTCGCAGCCTCGGGAAATGTGAACTTGCGCTTAACTCCCGGTAACAGATCTGTAAGGGAGGTAATTGCTTCTGTGCAGCTAGAAATAAAACGCCGGTAGAAGTTAACTAGGCCGACAAATTGCCGTAACTGCCGATAGGAATGAGGCCCTGGGTAGTCCTGAATAGCGGTGACCTTATCTGGCAAGAGAGCTACACTCGAGGACGAAACGATATGCTCTGGGAATGTGGCGCTGGGTTTTCCAAGCTCACATTTCGAAGCGTTAATTGTTACGCCATGTTTGTTTAGGCGGTCGAAAAGAGCCCACAGTTGGGCGAACTGTTGCTCCTCCGAGGGGCTAGCTACTAGAATATCGTCTAGGCGCACATAGAAAATAAAAATAGGCATATTTCTCAAAATTCGACGGTCATACGCAAGGCAACATTTACACATATCTTCTCTAACAAGCGTGTGATCTGGTGCATAAAACTTTGGAAGGTTTAAGCTGGATTGCTGAACCCGAAGGGCGTTCTCACGAACACGAACAGCTCGAAAGTTGTGGTCACCGCCGTTTTTGGTATGCCGTTCTCTTCTATGAGGATCTGATTTTGTGCTTGAACTAAGTCTATGCCGCTGAAGATCTTGCAGCCGGACAGCGACGAAGTGAGGTCTTATATGTTGGTAATCAGGTACCTATCGGGAACTATGACCCTGTTCAGTACCCACATGGTCGCCAGTCACCAGTGGGCTCAGGGACCATGTGAAGAGGAGAGGCCCAAGGACTACTGGAAGGTCGGATCATACCTAGTTCCGACATGTGGTCAAATTTTGCCTCGACCAGGCGGAACTTGCCAGGAGCTAGACGACGAGGCCTAGTAAATGTTGGGGGTCCCTTGGTCCTTTTTTGGTGAGTTATCTTAGTATTGACGGCGGGAAAGGGCCGGTGTGTCGCAGTATGCCCTGGTAGTCGCGAAGTAGCCCTCTGCATAGCGGGGACCTAGTTTCCCGGTTTATTGCCCGGAAATGTGCAACCGGGGTCACATTGTTTTGCTAAGCTTTCGAAGCGGTTATGATACTTAAAGTAATCTTCCAGGGTTAGCGGGAAGGGTCGCTTAAGAGAGGGGCTGTCGCGCCTCCCGCGACGCGGGCTGAACCGACCTCGTGTCAAGTCTCTATCGACTGTAAGTTGCTGTAAATATGTGTCGATCCTCGTCGGAATGTTTGTTAATTCGTCCTGCAGAGATGAAAATGAAGTTCTAGGGAATGAGAAGGTATTCAATGTGGAGACACCCGGGGCCATAGTGCGACATAATGCCGTCAGTAATTTTGGCTGTTTCTTCTAGTGAATATTTGCAGGCAGTACCATGCAGTGGAGGTAGATGTGGTGGGAGCCGCTAAAGCCACAGCTGTCTTAGCATCGGGTCGTCACCGAACGTTGCGCCTTTAAGATGTCGCACTTCCCGCAATAGTTCCAAGGGCGTTTCATATCCCAGCTCGATACCCTGAAGCAGCTGTCGGATGCGTTGATCTTCCGTGGGGGCAGTCCGAGATATAACCGCCTCTTTCAACACGTCGTAATTACGCGAAAATAAGATGACGCCGCTGGCATGAAAGGCTGCATCTGGAGGAAGACGGCCAGCCGCCCACCTAAAGTGGCTGGCGTCGCTAGTTATTCTGTAATTATCGAACTCCCATTCAACTAAAATAAACCAGAGTTAACGACCAGAGGGCTTGAACGACGGTATGTGGAGGGTTGTTAAACCTACTTTTGGGTCTGGTGACGATTTTCCCTCTGTGGACATGATACCGTATTTTTACTGACGAAAGAAGCTGCGAGAACAAAACTTGCCGAAAATTACCAATAGAAAACCTCAGCGAGCAAGTATGAACACGTTTAAGCAACTTGCAAACATTAAAAACCAGCGGCAATATTCAACCTTATTAAGGCAAACCTAGCGTCAGCAAAAAGGAATAGAGAGTCACTTCGGGCTCACCAGTTTGTAGAAAGGATTGTCCTACTGCGAATCTCGTATCACGTTTGCATGCCCTTAACCTTTGTGACCACTTTTGCATCACTCTTACCCGGCTCGGTACAACCGCAATACTGGCAACCCTGACATTTGACCGGTACAAGGAAAAGACAGTCAGAAGTGATATCAGGTTGAGCATATTTTGGGAGCAGCTTGCGAGTGAAGCATGCATGAGTTACGCTCTAATGGTGACTGCGCTTGGCGGTCAACGTTCGGTTAAACAAGCTATCTGGAGGAGCAAATCTAAGTTCACCCACAGGTCTTTCGAAAGTCAATCCTAGCTCTATTTTTTCTACCAGGAATCTTATCATGTTGGTCAGACAGAAACGTTTGCGCCAAAAACCGTGCTACTCTCGTACTTAGTTGTTGGGCCCCAAGATGACTGACTATCCTGTTGCGACGGCCCCTTTCAAGAGTTTCCAACATAATGGATGTCTAGCAGAGATGTCTGCAGCTTCCACAGTTGTCTCTGTCCTCGCCTTTATGCAACTTTACGACTGTTGACGTCAACCAACCCACGGAAGTCACCCTTCCTCCGGCGATGCAGTAAAGAGCTGGGCGCAATGTTTCTACAGAACCACCACCAGCGGCTTTAATGTCGCTGGGTGAATCCCATCAGGCTTCGCTACTTTTGATGCCTCCATTTTTTAGGCTGTCCCATACTTGCTCCTCTGTGATCGCTACGTCCAGTATCTCCACCAAAAGAGTAACGGGACCTAGTGTTTCTCCTTTGTCCGTTGAGCCCGCCTGAATACGGCCTGAAAAATGTCAGCAGAAAGTCGGCTTTCCACTGACTGCCGGTCTATCTAACTCCCTGATGGTTTTACGCTTCACCTACATCCTTTCGCAAAGCTGCTTTAGATTGTACATAATTGTAATAGGGGATTCACTTCTCGCAGGCATTTCGGCACAGTTGTTGGATGCGTGAAATTTTCTTTGTTTACACAGTGCATCTCAGGCAGTCTCAGTAGCCCTGTGTGTCCTTATACCTCATGAAAGCTCTACTTCTCCGCCTTCTGGCTCTCGTGATCTTACTCCTCCACCATGGCGGTAGCCCCTTTGGCTTGACTCTGGAAAGGCGCAACTAAGTCTGTTGTTGATAACGGGTTGCTCCCAATGTTCTCTCCCTGACAATCAACGTAGTTACTAGTTAAGTTTAAGTCTTGAAGCATTATTACAAGAAACCGCACACGAACTCTCTAGTATTCGAAATACTTTGTACCCTTTCCCATTAGTGGCTCGAGCATTTACATGTAAAAAGAAAAAGAACACTTATTAGGGCGCTCTGATGGCAAAGTTCAGGCAGTATTCCCGTGTTGTGCATTCTTCTGAAGTCTGGCGTGGATGACGTGCCAAAGGAAAGCGAATTCTACCCCAGATTAAAGAGCTGCTCCAGTTAAAGCATCGGTGCTAGCTTTGCAATTGATTTTCATCCAGTTGCTTGGCCTAGAAGACTAGACGAGGAGAAAGAGGGGATTGTTTCTATAGCTATGCATATGAACTAATCAAAATAGTCTAAGTGGTGTTTCACTGATGGAGCAAGTCCAAGGCCACCCACTGTAGTAACTTGGACCCCAAACATGTAAATGTGCGGTCACTGAGCAAACGGTGGCAGAAGCACAAGGTATAAAGAGACGGTAATTGAAAAACGGAACTTCATTTGTAAATTCAAAATAAGATCTGGTCCAGCAGGCACAAACAGGAAAAAAGAATCCAGCAGAGACCATCTAAGAAATGTGAACCGAGGGTGACGTTTTCGGGATGACCCATATAGGGTTGTAAAGGTAAACGAGTAAATATTTTCATAAACGCACGTACAACAATTATGGGTATAAATGTGTATTAGAGTATCACTCCATGCAGAATGAGTTATCATTCTAGGAAAACTCAGTTAGCCGATTGACAGTGCAATTGAAGTGCGTGGACAAGTTGCAGATTTAAAATTGAAGGAAGCACAATTTGCATGCGGAGATTAAAGAGAATGGATTTAGTTAGAATGACTGGGCATGCATTGAACCCATTCTTCGAAGTGGCCATATGGAAAAAACCATCAAGAATACGGGGGAGGCACAATCGATCCAAGGAATCAAGTATACACATAAAGGAATAGATGCGGACAATTATGAATATATAAATTTTTAGGTATTAAAATTTCACACGGTGCAATATTCTCGTAACTCGCTCTGCTTGACAGATGCCCCATCATAGACCTCTAGTACTGGAAATATTTTTTGCCTCTTGTCCAGTAATGGCTTGGGTGCATTTACGCCTTCAACCCAAACTACCTCTGAAGACGGTTTGTTCGAAGCCTTAACCTTTCTACTACATAAAACGTTTGCAGGCACGCTCAAACTAGAGTGGGCCTGCCGCGGCTTTGCAGCGTTCTTCAGCGTTCTGTCACCAGTGGCTTGCTTGAACACGTCGTATGAGTTCCCCCGCATACCCTTCAGCATGTTGGACTTTTCGATCATATCACCCATGAGCCTACCCTCGTCCATCGAGTAGATACTTTGGTCTATCAGCCTTCTGCTGTACGACTTGACCCTCTGCTCTCAACCGTTCTAGTGGCAAGGCTTTAAACAGTCTCGAGGTGAGACTCATCCTTTTAAAAGGATGATGCCCATGCTTGTATGCAATAATCTGAATGTTGCTTGAATATAGACCTATGCAGAGGGAGGATTCTGCGATTTCCTGCAGTGTGCTACGGACCTTTGCTTTTCGGGCAACGGTCTTACACCAACCAGCCCACTCTTATTGTAGTCTGCGACCATGAATATTGTTAGGTTCTTAATCTGTTGAACCGCAACAATTGAAGACTCCCCGTTTTCGCCCAATTCGGTCAGTATTTCTGAGACGCTGGTAATTAAGACTATTATACCTTTGTTTAGTTTCGTAGCTCACTCCTCAGTGCTTTGGTCTACTATTTGGTTTTCTTCCAACTTTCTACTACGGCTTGCCCACACGCACTTCAGGTCTTCGACAAATATAGAGCACCTGCGGCCTTACCTAGCCGCCTGGCTGCTTATGTAGAGAAGGCATCTTTGGGGTTCAAACCAGGCAGGCACTATGACCGATAAATCCCCCGTGTGTTGAGTTAAGGCCGACTTATATCAATGCTCCATACCCTTCCATAAATCTTGACGTTTACAACGCTTTTTTCCTCTATTTCTCCTTGGCGGTCGCGTTCAAAAACTCGGAAGGTCGATCACTTTAGACCCACGCGTAACAATATCTTCAACTTGTGCCTCAGGTTTTTCATTTACACGGAAACCTTATGTCGGTAGATGCTTCTGTTTGTCTAAGGTGCAATAATCATCATAACTTTCACCAAAGCCAGACTTATGCTGCTCCCGCATCAGGGCTATAACTGCCACTACCTGTTGGCCCTTGTAAGGGTAATCCAAATTCGATCAGCTTGTCACTGCTGCAGGACACTGGTAGTCTGACCTGAGGCTTTAGTACCGGTCCGCTCAAATCCTTTGTTACCCCTTCTCAGAACGACCCCCATGATTAGAAAAAACACGGTTATTACTGCTGTTGGAATGGCTTGTGCACTCTTTAAATTTCCTGGGACGTACTGTGGTCTAAGATCAAAACCTAAGACAACAAAAATGGCACCATAATAGACATCTATTACTAATGTATTCAGGATTTATTTTTAATTCTTAAACAAACTTTTATTCTCCACCGCACCTCTCAGTCCATTTTTCCTCCAGCCGCATAGGCATGCAATCGGCAGTCGTAAGAATCCCATATTTAAAATGATCATTATGGAAACTGCGACTTGGCTTTTATTATAATTTCTGATTTAGCGAAATGTATAACGAAATACACCGTGCAGCTAGAATTGATGTAACCTGCAAAATGCGAATTGGCTCCACCGCATTTGCAAAATGTTTTATGAAATCTCATTCTCCACACAGTTCTGCGGTTTTGACAGTATTCGCCCGCCTTCTTCAGCATTTCATCAGCCCTTTGTTGTTTGTTAAGTGCGACCACCTTGGCCACTTAGGATGAGATTCTGCTTTTTTTTGACTAATTTCCATTCAGTTATCATATCCCTACTGACCTTCATCTCCCAAGCTTAAGGCTTATGTCTATCACCTAAAGCCCTTGACGCTTACGGCCTCCGGCTATATTTCGACATCAGCCGTTGAGCTCCTCTCAAGTTTTGATTCAGCGGTACTCATTTTGAGTTCACGTAAGCAGGAAATGACTAGTAATTGCTTATCACAAACAGTCCCTGAAAACCATGTGTAATCTTTCAAAACGGTTTATTCATTTTTGATTTTTTACTAACAAGCTTGTGCATTGCCTGCCGCTTTGCAGATTCTGACCCTGCTTCTCGAGTAATCCAAAGTAGCTTTTATCCCCATACCCATTTAGATTTCTATCAATCGAGTTTCCTTCGCATCGAACTTCCCATTTCGAAAGATAGTATCTTAGGCTTGAGCAGCTTGTGATTCACCGAATCAAGTGAATAGTTGAAGTTTAAGTAGATTTCCCCATAACATTCCCTTCACTGCAATCTCATCCGGGAATCCTGAGAAATTTGATCCATGACATGTTCTAGAGACTATCCGCTTTGCGTCACGCAGAAGCGAGTAGTTCCGTAGGTGTTTGCTCACACTTCCTTCATCCATAACTAAGAACATCTGCAAAGGGTGCATGTGAGGCTCATTGTACAATGGCTTTCTGCTTGTTCGCGCTGGCTTTCCCCGTAATCAGCTACCATACTTGTACTTTGCAGTTCTGGGCAGTAGGCAGTGGGACCAGTTCAACTGCAGGCGGCATGAACAATTAAAATTAATCGAGATGGGCTTTTCGGAAATGAGTTTAACACCCGTAGCTACAGCTAGTCGCAAAGTAGCTTCGGCACATCGTGAGAGCTAAAATTAAAGGAACAATAAGTCAAACAACGTATTTTCGTCCTTACCTGCCTGTATATCGGGATGCACACTCAGGGTTATTTTCCCAGTGACTTCATAAACCCTCTTCCAAAGGGTCCTCACATTTGTCCAAATGTGATCTTCTGTGTCCTCATTCACCATCAAGCATTATCGACTCTGAAAATAGAAATAAGTTTGAGGATATAGGAAAGCAATTAGGCCGACATCCATAGAGTTATTTTGTTCTGTTTGCACTCCCTCCAGGGGAACGACGCTTAGTGGTTTCCGGAGGATGGCCTGTAGAAGGCAGCCCAAAGCCGCGTGTTAGCGCAACAAACTACAAGTGCACTTCACCAACGACAATGTAACCGAGAATAGGAACTCCATCTGAGCTTACTTTCTAATGTGCATGATCAAGTATCTCAGCAAGGTTAACAGAAAGAAGACCGCTTTGATTACAGTCTTGTAAGGTAGTGGCTGCAGTGTGCCGAAAAGTGAGCGATAATTAGTGAGCTGCTTGATAAGGAAGATTGCATTACACCGATGAAATCTTGGTTCAGCAACGACAGACAAGAATGCAGTATGTTAATAGATCAATCATGTCTGCAGGTCTTTTAAAGAGGGCCGCGGATTTGGAGTAGTTAGGCTACTGAATGTTCACTGAAACTGACAAATCATGAGCTCACTTTGAATCCTTTTGATCTGTTTCTTTTATGTTGAATCTGAAGGCGGTAAGTCATATTTTGGTGCACTCGAAGGCAGCCGCCCATTGGAAGCAAAATGGTTAAAGCATCTACGTAATAAGGGTACCAAAGTGTATTAGGGGTACCGTCCATAGAAGATCTTACCACCCCCAAGGATGACTGCAGCACGGGATGGGGTGGTGGGAGGAATGTTTGAAGCTAGTCGTCGGACCTAACCCAGAAAAGAACAGACGGCTCCAAAAAGAAGCGAGGCTGAGCCGTCTGCCCTGGATCTCACAATATTGGTGGTCAAGAATAGCCTCGTCAACGTCAGCCAACTACTTTGCCCCGGTAATCAAGGGATTAACAGTTACTGATACCAAAGGAGAAGGGCCTAAGCGATAGACAAACAAGGATCCCACAGTATCATTGAATTGGAAGTTTTAGTTAGCAAGAGTCCTGCGTTTAGTGCAGCACTGAAGATGGTGGCATAAATGTAGCGCTAAAGAACACTACTTAACCTCGATGACTTTATCAGAAGAATCTGCTTCATTAATACAACTAATTTGTGGGAAGAGAAAACCCTGGTAAATTCGGTGGTCAGAAGAGTCCAGCAGAAAAGAAAACAAACCGAACGTGCCGCGCCAACTAGAAGAAGCACCTGCGGCGCAAGCGTTCTCAAAAGCTGCTGTTATGGCGGATTGCCCTTCTCCGGTTGGTATGAAGTGCAGTTGGCTTAGGACCCTAAAAGTTGTCTAAATGCCCAATGCGGCAGCATTCACATCAAACAGACTTTGAAAGTCGTCGTGGGTAATGAACTAACGAAACGGGGGAATGGGTAGCAGCAGCCAAGAAAAATGCTGATGTGCTTCTTTTACACGACGTCAATGCACATTTACCTTTAAGGAAGCGTTTTCGATGGCATTTACAATTTTAGGGAGCCATAGGCGCGTTGTACTGAAAGGCCTAGGATGCGGTTAGTCATATGGTTTTGCATTCCACGATGATTTCTATGAGTGTAAACTTCGTGATCATGGAACGGATTGCGGAACGCTCCCTAAAACAAAGATTCTACATAATCGTAGGTGGTCGCGCACCTCCCTTTCAGGTGATTTTGGTGCTGGGAATAACAATTTTCCCTTCAACCATGAGCAACTGGCGGCCGTTAGGTCTTTGGTGCTGGTATTAAACCGTAAACCAAGCTCGTCCAAAACCCACCAGCACTTTCCCAGGTCGGATAGGTATGACCTACTTTCCAAGACCTAGAAAGATCTTATTAGCAAGCATTTAATACGGTCGTCTCGTTGCGTTACACCGCTCCTCGCCGTGAGTCCTCTTTTAGTTTTTTTAAGTCAACTGGGGTGTTTTTGTAGTAGGCTTATCAGCTTTAGAGCTTTTTCCTGTTCAGATAAAAGCTCTAAAGCTGATAAGCCTACTACAAAAACACCCCAGTTG
>LUCM01007163.1:0-21724 GCA_008360955.1 Fasciolopsis buskii | reverse complement strand
TACTTTGTCAGGCCTCTAGCCATTGACCTTGCAGGCATGATTGGATCTTCGGCTTGAGATAAGCCATCCTGTATAGCTCGTTGGATCATGGAGGCGCGCAAGCTGTCACACCACGTCAAGGTGTACTCTCGTTGTGACTGTTTATCTTTGTGACAGTAGTCTCGTTGGTGTCGGAGCTCTGTTTGAATTTGAAGAGGCTAGGTTGGTTTCTAATGACATAAGCAGTGAGATTTACTTTTCTTTCGGCAATGAACGAAAAGTTGACATCAATGCGTTTTTCAGAAACGCAATCCAGTTTAATATACTCGATCCTCAGGTGAGTGTTCGTGGAATAGGGTAATGAGAAAAGGCACAGTAAATATTCTACGAACTTCGTTTTTAAATGAAACAGATAATGGTGACAAAGTGCGCAACTGTTGGTAGAGTTTCTTCTATACTGACGAATATCTAACAATAGAGATGCTGGCTCTGATGGAAGATTTTGGTACAGGGGGAGTTATAATAGTATCTGCATTTCGGAGGGTGTACGGGAGTGGGTTTCTAGCACGAGGTGCAGAGACGCATCTGTCCCTTGTGATAATAATGTTGAAGAGTACCACGCTTACTTTTATGCGTCGGAGCCACAAGGGATCTACTTTCAGCGAATCACAGCGTTTCATGTAATTTAGGCTTGTAGAGTAGCCAATTAACTGCTTGGTAAATGCACGCTGGATGTTTTCAATAGCAACTCTGTCACACTGCCCCATGTTAGAGCAGACTAGACAGCAATACTCTAGAATGGGTCTGACGTGGGTCCCAAAAAGATGTAGTTTGCTTTCGTTCAACTTCGGTGTAATAGCCCCACTAATTTATTTGCTTTCGCCACTTGAACGAGAGCATGCTCCGGGAAGTTTAAGGTGCAGGAAGAATTTAGGCCTAGGTCCCGAACTTGGCAATTAACGGGGATGGTTTGGTTCCCAAGCTTGAATTCTCTTTGGGGTATAACGCATTTGTACCCCATGACGCTGCTTTTTTCAGCGGAAAATTTCATCATCCAGCCGTTTGCCCAGGAGTTGGTTGACGCTAAGTCTTGTGATATGTGAATTATGGTGGATTCTAAACCTTCAGGGCGAAAGTTGTACACAATTTCGCTATCGTCTGCGAAGAGAAACGGAGTGCCGTTTCGAATAACATCGAAGACATCATTAACGTACAACAGGAAGATCAGGGGGCCCAGGACGCTGCCTTGGATCACACCGTTGGACACTAACCTAGTTTCAGATATAAAACCATTTATTTGCACTATCTGCTTTTTAAATGACAAATAAGATGAAAACCGCGACAGCATTGGATCAACAATACCGTAGGATGCCATTTTACTTAGCAACTTAGGGTGGGATACTCTGTCGAAAGCTTTCGTCGTGTCTAAAAAGATTACTGTAACTGATCTCCCAGTACTCAAGGCCTCAGTGATAGTGTTCAGGCAGTCAGTCATGCAAGTAGCGCAGGATTTCTTACGAAGGAATCCATGCTGGCCATGGTTAATAAATTTATGTTCCAGACTAATCTTAATCAGGCGCTCCATGATACTGGAAATATAGAGGTGTTTTTTAGGGCGATAGCTTGCAGGGTCATGGCGTATGGCTTTTTTGTGAGCGAGTAAAATCACAGAGGTTTTCCACTGTGACGAGAAGGTGCAGCAGTGAATGAATAGATGTTTGTTAATAAAATTGGGATATCGCTCCCGCCTAATGCGTACGCAGCCTTAGGCAATGAACCAGGTGCAGGGTGTTAGCCAATTTTAGTTTCTACCAACATCTGGCCTGCGTCCTTCGGAAGAAATGCAACTGTTGAGTACGACTCTGTGGTTAGGCGAGATTGGCATTGGGTAGGGGGATTGTTATCGTTTATCAGAACAGATGCAAATAATTCACAGAAAGATTTTGCAATCTGCTGTGGATTGTTTACATATCTGTTGTTCTGAATGATATACGGGACTTGAGTAGCTAAGGACCCAGAGTTGGTTCTGCGTTTAAGCAGTTTTGCCGGTGCTGTGTTTGGGTTTGGCTGGTTTAGAGCTTGCAGCTCCTGCTCTTTGCTGCTGTGGTCCAGTAATATTTCTAGGGTTTTAGTTAATCGACTTATTTGCAGGAACAACGAGAAACCTCTGGCCCGCTGGAGTTTAGCGAGCTTACAGTTTACTCGGTCACGCTAAGTTTTTTTGAGCGGCATGCTTAGAGTGTGGGACGGAGTAATGGCTTTAAGGCACTTGTGCAGGTTGGAGTAGAACTGATCAGCGGCCGGTTGCACTTCTGTTGATAGAAAAAATGCGTCCCAGTTCGAACTACGAACTAGAGTAGGTAGGCGATTTCAGTCAGCTCTGAAATACGACCCTAGGTTAGGTGAGGGTTACCAATTCAGGAGGGGCAATGTAAATGAACAGCCAACAGGCAAACGATCACACCCAGGTAGACTAGATTCAGTGGACGTTTGAACGCCAGTTAAGCCTATCGTAAATATCAAGTCAGAAACATTGAGGCTTCTTGTTGGATTAGTTACGTGTTGGGTCCAGCCGCCATGAAGGATGCTTTCAAAGGAAGGGCGCAAGTAATCTGGGGCAGAAAACGTGGACCTGCATATTCCAGGTGCATTTGAATCTCCAGCGATAAGCTTGAGACCTGGTAGGTCAGAAGCAGTATTCATTTGTTGTTATCATCAAAAAGTCGTTTTGGCAAGAGCTAGGGGGCGGTAGATGCATCCAACAAGAAGGGCTTCATTGCCCATCTCAGCTCTAACCCAGACGCAATCGTGGATTGTATTTAGCATGTTATCCTGGCGCAACGTAGTTGGTATAGTTTCTCTGACGTAGACGAGGGAGCCACCTCCGCGCTGGGCTTCACGGCTTTTCCTGAAGGATTTATGGCCGGGAATTATTATGGCGTTGTCAGGAGTGTGGTTATTTAGCCACGTCTCGGTGATAAGTATGAAATCAAAGTTCGACGAGAGTGTGAGAAGACGGATATATTTAATTTTCTTTAACATGGAGAAAGTCTTTCATAGAGTATCCAATCGTAGGTTGATATATCAGGTCAAATCATATGGGATTGCTAATTCCATTCTCTCATGGATTATGCCACATCTTTCATCCTGAAATCAAGTGGTGCAATTGAACGGTTGCACCTCCCATCCCAGTTCAGTGACTAACGGCGCAACCCAAGGCAGTATACGAGGCCCGCGGTTATTATAATAACATAATAACACGGACAGAAGTGAAAAAGCAGAAACTTCAAAATTAAATAATAAAAGAAAATGGGTTGGCAGTGATGTCCAAGAAGCCATCTAACAAGGACGTCATGTTACTGAGTCTCCGATAAATACTGTTCACTCATCTAAGTAAGTTCCGTAAGCCAGCAAATGTCATACTTAAGGGATGCCATCCACATAGTCTACAATAGTATATATCAGGTAATAAGTAAGTTTTACGATTGCGATAACGTAATGAAGCACTCAATTAACTTAGCCCAAATCTTAAATTTATATTCAACTAAATGTTTCCGTTTTGATAATAACAGTCCACAAGACATCCCAAATACAAGTAACACGTGCGCAAGCAATCAATAAGAAACGCATTAATCCATCCAATATGAAAAAGCTAAAAACGATGACCACAACAGTGCGACTTACGTGCATGAGGCAATCACCAGCAGGTCGCGAGAAAAAATGACCTTCACAATTAGACCTCATTAGAACCGCGTAGTAAGACTCGCCAGAACTTTGGAGTCCTGAAGGACCATTTCTTCGTAAATGCTCTAAACTTTTGGAATTTTCGTGAAGGGAAATCATGTACCATGACTTAGGGAGCTACTTATTCGCATTTCCCAAAATTGCCAACTGTGGTGCTCAAAATATGGAACCAATGATAAACTTTGTGTTTCAGCCTTCGGAGAAAAATAAAAACTGGGGATGTTCAACTTATGACTTTGCCAGTAAAGATACCAAAGAAATGTATGATATTACGGCACTTTAAGAAACGGTCCCAAGGGGATCTTTTAAAGACGTTTTAGCGCCCCTGCGATGACTGGGTTTCTTTGTAAGTTATTGATTTGCTCAGTGATGTTCCTTTCCTGTTCTCCAATAACATCGAAGTGGTTTGGATCTTTCCGTTTAAGATTTTAGGTTCCAGTACTACCAAAGTAAACCAAGATTTAATATCTCAATATTTGTTCCAAGGGATGCATGATAACGTTCTCGGCCGAAAAAAGATGCAGTATTTGCCACCCGTCCACTTTATCCATATTGGGTTAAAAACTGAAAGTCAAAACATCCACACCAGAAATTAAGATCTTCATTTGTGCTTAAAATCTTCCTGTAACCTGAACATTTGGAAACACGCAAATACTTAAGTTGCGGAAGCCAATAAATTCTATGGGTTATCACAAATAGTCTTCAATTTGAATCGGTGTAAGCTGAAACTTGGTACATTTCAGGAGTAGGAGATTGAATGTTTTCATGAAATAATTCAGCTTGTGATATCTTCGTTCAACTCAACATAAAGAAACCATGGAAGCACTGTAAAGCTGTTTCATCTTTGTCAGGAATCATCAGCAGTGCATATTCACCGCGTCGGAACTGGGACGCAAATCCGGGACGAACGATTCTGAGTCGAACGCCTCAGCCATTATGCCACCGGGAAGGCTCTGAACGGTTTGTTGAACTTCACCNCTGGGTCGCAAATCCGGTACGAACGATTCGGAGGCTAACGCCTCATCCATAATGCCACCGGGAAGGCTCTGAACGGTTTGTTGAACTTCCCCACATGTTGTTGCGCCTATCCGTTACTGATTTGCACGGTTACTGTCCGCTAGCTCACAGCGATCAACCCCTACTGAGAGATGACTTCTCTACAGGTGCGACATCATGAGGTGAAGTTCAACAAACCGTTCAGAGCCTTCCCGGTGGCATAATGGCTGAGGCGTTCGACTCAGAATCGTTCGTCCCGGATTTGCGTCCCAGTTCCGACGCGGTGAATATGCACTGCTGATGATTCCTAACAAAGATGAAACAGCTTTACAGTGCTTCCATGGTTTCTTTATGTTGAGTTGAACGAAGATATCACAAGCTGAATTATTTCATGATAAACTGAAACTTCTCGAAGCAAACTTAAAACCCACTCTGGACCACTGTTCCTAATTTGTTCCGACATGAGACAGCGCAACAGATTGGCAACTGAAAACGTTCAACGCGCTCTTACGATTAGCCTAACAGATATTTCATCAAATGTTATTTGAAAGGAACTTTTTACAGCGCCTATTGTTCAAACTCCGCGAATTTTTCACGCAAAACATACTTGGTATTCTTCAACCTTATTGTTACTGGTAACTGCTGCATTTCAACGCCTCAGTTTAGAGATCAAACTCCCTGATCCTTTCGAAAGAAGGGCTCCTAGTCACAACCGACCTTCCTAGAACATGCGCCAGAGAAAATCTTTTGACCGATAAATATTCTTCACAGTGGAAGTCACTGTGCCAACTGTTGCCTCTCCTCTCGGCTATCGCCGCCTTCAAGCAAAAAGTGTAAGATCAAATCTCTTAACGCGGATCTCGTATTATGTTAGCTTGCCCCTAACCATTATGACCACTTGTGTGTCACTCATACTCGGCTCCGTACGACTGCAATACTGGCAACCCTGAAACTTGACCGGTACATGGAAAATGCGGTCGGAAGCGGTAACAGGCTGAGTTTATTTTGACAAGAGCGTGTGAGCGGGGCGTGCTTGAGAAATGCACGAGTGGCGACCCCGCTGGGCGATCGACGTTCGGTTGAACAATCCATCCGGAGGAGCAAATCCGTATTCCGCTACAAAATTCTAGAGATTTTTGACCATACCAACCCATTGACATATGTAGGGCTCCGATCTTGCAGTATTCCGGAAAAGAAAAATATGGTCAATCATAGCCAATCTAGTGGTCTTTTAACAATAAAAGTTATGTTATCGGATCACATTGGATCGTGGAACAGCAGCGCTAAACACGAACGAATTCCAGCCCTTAGAAGATACCAAAGACCAAAGTAATTTCAACAACCACATGCACAGTTGATCACAAATATTTTAGGTAATACATAGTGTGCGGCCATACACGTTCATCACATCCGCTACATCTCCAATGACGCTTCCGGTATTTTGTGACTAGAGTGTTCTTTTTTCGACACTGCTGGGATCTTGAAACTGGTTCCGCCGACTTAGGCTTTTCGTTGATACCACTCATATTTGAAGAAAAAATGGGAAAACCAAGATTAGTATCGACACAATGGCTATCAGACACTGGATTGAAAACACTTTGATCAAAATGTCTACGATGCAATGGACCGTCAAAAGCTGAAGATCGTGGCATCCTTTTGACCGAGTGATTTCGTACAATGTCTTTTTCACGGCCTTTATTCGGTTGTGTCGGGAGTGTGCATTTGTGTCAAACTGACTTAATGTGTATGATTCCTGAATACTTGATTTCCAGTAGCGGCGTGCATTGAATTAAGCTATCGGATTATTTCAGTCCATTTCATTAAATATGCAAGAATTTATTGACTTTATAGCCATTTCTTAGGTGTGCATAAAATTCCCGGCTATACCGTTAGATTAGGGGCATCGTGGCGATGGTGACATAAGGTGATAATCTACAGGTTTCAAACAGCTGTCCACCTTCTGAGCAGTGAAATGGCGGTCGTTATGCGTGACCAGCGCATGTAGCACTGACTCACGGCTGAATATCTTGCGAAGTGCAGCAATTCTAAAATTTGAGGTGTGCAGCCTAGTGAACTAAGACTCTGGCGATCTGGATTACGAGTTAGCTACTACATATGTGTAGTATCTCCTCAAGGAACGTCCATAGTAGTGCGCGTGAACATGCTGCCAGGCCTCATAAGCTAAAGGCTAAGGAGTTCTTTTCTGGGGCTGAGAATGAGCTTTGTTCGCAGTCGTTGCAATGTTTGGCTGCCATAGATCACTGTCACGATCTGGCCACCAGCATGGTAACGGCGCCAAAGATTTCATTTTCTCCACGCCAAGGAGAAGGTACATTAACGCCATCGCCGAGACACAATACCTCATCAACGGATAAAGAATTATCTTCCTTGAGCCCGTAAATTTCAGGAAAAATTCGTTTCACGTCTGCCTTTCAAACCCCTCGAACAAATGGCAAAATGGCGCGACAGTGCTTCTTATTTTCGCGAATTAAGCCCAATCGATTGTCAGGAAGCAGTGGCGCAACTAAACAGTCTCCAGAAGGCACCACCATAGAGACACCGCATTGAAACATGGAATCTGCCTGGGGAATTGATTTGGCTTTTTGGTGCTGGATGTCGAATCATTATGTACGGAGCAAAATGCTCTATCACTGAACCATCACTGCAGTAGGCTGTGCCAGAGAATCGTGAGAAGTGTACACGAACTTCTGCGCCTCACGATCTGTCACTGTAGTGAAATGAGAACCAAATAGATACCGTCCAATAAGAGGCTCTCGTTGAGTCTGGGAAAATTCCCATTCTGCCGCATTAAGGCGACGAGAAATACAGAGTACTGGGTGGATATTTTGCTCCAAGACTGTTCCCATGCCAGTGGGAGATGCGTCCATGATGACCACTGATTTCAGTTTTGGGGAAAAGCATGTAAAACGGCCCTGGTAGAAAAAAGTGCTAGCAACAGTCGGAGTATATGCTCGTGTACGGAAAATCAAGCTAGTGGATCCTGTACAGAAAGATGAAAAATAATTTAGGTGTGCTGGAAAACACGGAATGAATCGTGAGTAGTATTGAACGGAACCCAATAAAAAACGAAGTTCGGCAGGAGATTTTGCTGATGGTGCACGGAACAAAGCTTAAAACCGAGTGAGATGGGATCAGAAACCATGCTGGCTTAACAGATTTTCCAAGTAAGCAGAAGTTCGGGGGAATATATATACTTTTCAGAGTTAACAGCAAACTTGTGATCATGAGATCATTTAGAGAAAAAAACAAACGTTCAGCATGTAGTTCCATCGACAGTGCAAATTTAGTGGCATTCATCTTTCGGAGAAAATGAAATATTTTCGGACAGTATTTCCTGTAACATCTGATTTGAAGCTTGATATCAATCCCGTGACATTTGTTTCGTTGCGTTTGTTTTTTCGCACACAAGATTAGCACGTTTCTGCTGGTGCTGCTCTGTTCGACAGTCCTCTCTTTCGAATAGCTGCAGCCACTCAGAATAAATCTGCCATGGTTTGCCTGCACGTGTATTTTCATATCGGTTTTATTTCGGCACCACGAAAATATGCAATACATTGCTGACATCTGGTTGTTGACTCGAGTCTTTTCTACGCCAGTGACTGCGTTACTTTGCCAATCGCGACTTCAGGATCCAAAAGAAGAGAGATCACCTGAGTCGGAAACGATAACATTCATTTCATTCTGAAAACCCGCAGCAGAAGAACTAAGACCAAAGAGTAAAAATCATATTGAAGCCGTCTAACTGAAGCTTTACCGTTTGGTAGCTCATGTGATTTATTACTAAGACGTATTTGTAGGAATGCTTCATGGAAGTCCAGCTTAGACAGGTACGTAAATCTATGAAACTACTGGTGGATGCCTTGTGATCCCCGTGTTGAGCTGCTTGGCTGTTCAAAAAAATTGTTCTCCATAATCCGATAATCACGGCAAATTCTCGGGGTTCTTCTGTCGCTTTTTAGTGGTGTGTCAACGGCAGTAGCCCAAGCAGAACTCACTGATTTCATGATTCCCTTACCTACCAGTATTCTTGACTGGTTCCGGTGACAGGGGGCGGGAAGATGCGGCGTTTCTTAAAAGCTGAAAACCCCAAAACTTCTAGAACAACCTGTTGGATTTTGGTACTGAACTTCATTCCGTAAGCACCAGAAGTTAATTTCCGAGGTTGCGAATGATGACACCCAGTAAAAAGTGAGTAGAGGATGTGAAGAGTTTCATGGAATTAAGACCAGTGACAGAAAAAGCAGAATAAATTACAAGGAAATGGCACTGATGGATGTTAGAATTTAATTAAACTGAAGAAGATTTGCATGTCCTAAAATGCATGATTCGTGTTCCGGAATTCCCTTCATAATACCATAAACACAATTCCGTGAACTCAGGAAAACAGATTTCAAGTGACCCAGCTTACCGCACTTGGAGACTTTAGAACTATTACAAGGTGAGACAAAAGTGCTGAACTCCACAGGATCTAAATTCATCCCGTTTGCATTTTACAATTCTGCTGAGACTGCGATTGACTGTCAACATCACATTTTACTGTGTTTGTAAATTGAAATTACCGTTGCGATTACCATATCATGGAATCATTGTGGTTAAACAATAGCTTTGTTTCCACTTGAACAGTAGTATTGATGTCTTGAAATCGTTCGCACAAAACTTTCGCTGGCCGAATTGCGCAGGGCGGGGTTAGAGGTTGCTTTAGAAATTCTTAAGGAATTACTCTTGCAAACAATCAAGGTATTTTTAAGAACGCATCTCGAAAGATGAACTTACAAAAGAATTTGGTACATGAGACTGATGAAGGAAATCCTCAGGTTCAGGTGTCGAGCAACTAGTCTGCTTGAGGAGTTTTTTCATCATAACCCAATAATCACCGCAAATTCTAAGGTTTCTCTCGTCATTTATCATCGGTGTGATGATGGGCGTGACCTTAGCAGGACTTACTGATGTCAATATTTCTTTATTAACCAACTGATCTATATTGTGGTAGACCGGTTCCCGTAAATCAACAGGAAGGATGTCAGGCCTCGTAAAAATCGGGGACTCTGAAACCTTCAGAGTGACATTTTGCATCCACTTGCCGCTTTAAAACAATTACCATTCTGGTCAACAGCTCCCTTAATGCTTACCAATGCTAAAACGCAGCTATTACTTTCGATTACGTCGGCCTTCCAGAAGTACCTTAATGTAACAATAGCGCCGGTGGATGAAAGAAAATTGTCACCTTATCAGTGCCCACAGATTAAAAAAAGGCAGCTAGTATGGAGAGTACAAAAAAACAGCTGCGAACCTTCAGGATCCTCCGCAAACCCTGAACAGAAAGTTGCGGCGTTACCTGCAACAACGACTGGTCAGTTAGCTTTTTCCTTCTGTATAACACCGCCAGATCCAGATCACCGTAAAATAGAAGTAATGCCTGCCGCTTGTCTGTGATTCCACGTGCTTACAACGTGCATCAGTTACGTCTTACGTAATCTACGTGGCACTTTTCCAAGCATTCCGATTGACCTTTGGTAAATGATGAACATTCCGCGAACGACTCATGTGAAGAAAGTGCCAACCGGCTGCTACTGATACATTGGGATCTGACCTAGGCTATGCAAATTACCGAGGAATATGGAAATGGACAACACTACTGCCATCGGACTTCAGCTGCATATTGACGGACTGCATCCTTTCGGTTCATCTAATACTACTATGGACCATCCTTGCCAGGATAATTCATTCAGTGACTTCAAAGCCCACTCTATTGGGTGTGTACTCGAGTCGGAAATTACCCACGGATGTATGTGGATTCTTAGCGATTACTAGTGAAGAACTTGCAAGGCATCAAACAAACCCAGTTGAAAAGAATAATCTGTGACTACTTTGCTCGGTCATTCGTCAAAATAAAGTCACACCTCGATTGCCATGGCTGCAACAAATGTACACAGCAGGACGTGTACCACAAATTTAAGTTACCGTTTCCACCGGCAAGGGACTCATTGTTAAAAAGCACAACTTTCCGTCGACATCGCCAAGTCATCCCCGCTTCAACCACCTGGACGTTGATATGGTAATGGACTTCCAAATAGATTACGCGCATTATTTATGCATGGATGTAGTCAGGAGATTAGTTTTTCTATGGATAGATTCACCAGTTACCAAAGGACTATGGTTCCATCTGTATCAGGTTGAAATTATAAATAGTTTCAAAGAAGAGTTACGATGGGCTGTTTCCAAGTGAATTTCGCCTAAAATGTCGTGGATGGACAGAATACCTTTGGAGGAAAACGACTTAATTAAGACAATTTTTAAGATACTTTGGAGTAGTTGTCCTGAAGGAGACCAGTCCACTTCATATTTATTTCAACCTCCTACATTTATCACTTGTAACTCATTTTCTGTCCCGTGCTATACCTCATTTCTTGCATTCACATCAGTTACTTCACGGACTAGAGGAAATGTCAATGAATGTAAGTCCGCTAATTCATTTGGGCGATAATTTGAAAAATCATGGCCCATTGGACACTTTCAGTGTCTTCCCCTTTGAGTTTAATTTATTTAAAATCAGGCCAATGACAAAAGGTAACAAAAAATATGACGTCACAATTGCTGCAGCTTTGCAGCGAGACAGGAAGGTCAGGTGCTCCTCTAGAGATGCGAACCGACATCCTTCTTTACATGTGAAGCTAAGGTTGTCCGCCATAGCTACATCATAAGCACAAGTTTTCCATGTAATGTGCCGGCAAACAGACTATCAGGGATAGTCAAGCACATAGAACAAAATGAACTATATGTTAGTCTTAACTATGTTAATGATGTGTTTCATGACCTCGTCAACGGAAGTGAATACGTTTTTCCTAAGAGTTCCTCGGAACGTTTGTTTTATTGCAGTCCGGACGAAATCAGTTGCAGATGTATTGAATTCATTCGTGATAGCGGTCACTGCATTATTCCAATTCCACATTCCTTATCCATTTCATCATCACTGTAATCGTCGCATCCTATTTGTCACAAATATAATTTAAAACGAAAAATGCTCCCCAGCATGAAAACGATCAGCTGTTATTTATAAGTCCCGTCTTTTAGATGATCAGCGTTCCTCAGTTGTTTGTGGTCGTCATCCTGCCGGATGATGAAACCAAAGATGTAGTACTAAGTAAGTCATAGCTTGCACCGGACGACAGTGCAGCGTACGTCCCGAATGTCGACGGAGCACGGTTCCACCGAATGGTGTGAACTCATGCATCCGTTCCACTACACACTTCTATCTGGCCGGTCAAAATGGTGATACACACAAGTAAGTCGTCATTTTTAACGTAATTCATTTCCAAGTTTTGTACGACGAGGCCTGGCACATTAAAAAGCAGGCCAAGGGCAATATACTTCCATCCAGTGATGGAACAGCAACTATGGGACTGCCTGTCAAAAGAATACCGTAAGACGTTGTTAGACTAATGACAATACAACCAGGAAACGACAGGGGAGCTCCTTTTGCAAGAAGATTCACCACCTAACATCAAGTGGTAAAGATTATTATATCTGCACTAATTTTGTGTCAATAGATCAAGTTGAAGCAGGAGCATCAATCCCGATACGGGGTGAAATGAATGCCCAGGCCATTGTGCTTGCTAATAAAACATTTATTCCACACAGCCACACTGAAATCACCTACCATCATGGACACATCCGATTCAGACGCACGCGAATAGAGGCAGTCTCAGAGACTGCTACATTCTCCTGAACATCAGTGTAAGTAGTATTTGTATTAGCCTTACTAGAACATGGCTTATGTTTCAATTTTTTCTTCCACTTGAAATGTATTTTTCATGCCGTAAACCAATGCCATTGCGTATAGAATCCGGGAAGTTGTAGGTACGTACGTTAACGTACGTTGCCTCAATTACGTCATCGTTCGTATATCGTTAGTATAAGGGAAGACGGACGTTATATACTCAAATATCACGCCAAAATTATGTAAAGTAGTAGCTGGATCGTCTAGAGTGCTCTAGAGTGCTCCACCAAGGAAGGATGCCGACCATCTTCCCGTTGTCAACTGCGCAATTTCTGAGGCAGCTGGATCTGACACTTGTACATGGTGAGAATCAGCAGCAACTGGTAAACACTGTTTTTCCAATACAAAATATAGGATTTCATCTTTACAACCTACGGTGACAATGCTCCTCATTATGTGCGCTAAGTGATGACTAGATTACTATCTAGAGAAATAACCCGGAAGGTGGATTACTCTGAAACACACAACAAAATGGTGTTAAAAAAGCGAAAATGAAGCAGATGATTGTTGGGAAGTCCCAATAATGCCAATTTGAACCCAAAAATATAGAATCTGAGGTTTGAAAGAAAAACGCCGAAGATACTAACGCCCCAGCTATAGGAGGGGCTTTGTTCACGTGGTTGCAAGATACGAAGATAAATATCCGCAGATCAGCTGCATCGGTAATATACATCACTCAAACGGGAACTGCCGTTTTGTTATAGGAAACGGCCAAGAAAATAAAGGATGTCCATTTGGTTTCTCAAGAACAGTAGTACTGACGTCCTAAAACCGATCGCATAAAACTTTCGCCGACGGAAATGTACAATTCTGGGTTGGAAGAAGCTGCTTCAGTAATTCTGGTTGATTTATTCCCACAACCCCGCAGTATTATAAGTGACCACCAGAACCGCAGCAAGTAGCCTGTGTTTGCAAGTGCAGAATGAGCTCACGAATTGAATGGCCCTCCTCACACAGCACAGAGTGAAAAACAGGCAGCACGGCGGCTTCGAAATAAACTGGTTTGAAGTGTCGGAGATGCAGTTCTCTCACGTCCTCTTAAGTCACTTCAAGGGAAGCACTGAGGAAAGCCAAACTTTTAATTAAGAAACAAGCATCTTCCTAGATAAAGAATAAAAAATGATAACATTTAGTTTTGGGATCAAGGCTGTTCATAGTAAAACACCAGACCTTAAAGAGTTCCATGCAATACTCGATCTCACGCTGACTTCCATGGACATCTAGGATATCCAGTGCGTATCAGTCCACTGGTAGTTTTGAACGCGACGCCAGTTGTGATATTCTCTGGTGACACTAGATCGAAAAGTGGCAATACTGACGTGAATGAACTCCAATTCGAAGCTATTAAGAGCCAAAAGAAAGTCCCGAAAGTCCAACACAAACAGGAATGTATTGCCCGCAATCTTATGTACAATTTTAGTAAAAAAAAATACGTGGTACGTAATCACCAATACCCATCATGCTTCCAGTGGTTTATTGCTGTACTGAGCTTTACTAATTAGGATTGGATTGATCGAACAGATACTTACGGACCAGCCTGCAGCAATTACTCACGCACAGATGATTCCCTCATTTGTAATCAACCTCTGCTTATTGCCTGAAACTAACCTGACCTTGACTGTGATTGGTTCTTCGTATGCACAAGATGAATTTCATTCAGTTTGTGATTCATTCTGGTGACTATTTGTTCGCTAATTGATCGTAATCACGTGCAGACCGCTAACATTGCTCTAAGGATGAGGTTCCGTACATTCTGTCGGATGCAGGCTTGTTGTCTCTCCACAGTCACTTACTGTGCCACTATGGTGTGCTGCTTTGTCACCAAACGTAGATTAACTATTCGTATTATGCATTCTATCAACAAACAGATTTATTTTACATATTTTTTTGGTTAATTTGCGAATATAACATTTAGCATTGGGTTATAGTAAATCAGCAAGTCAGAGTAACGCACGATCACTTAGTGCAAACTGAACTGTTGTGCTTTCATTCAGAGTACAAATAAGTAATTATGTTCATTCATTGGTATTACGCGATCCTTTTAAAAGAAAACAATAGTGTACGCTGGAATTACTGGATCTTAATGGGCCTGTTACTGAGCGTGTAGCAGGTTTATTTATCATTTTGCTGATCATGTATGCGGATGTGAAAACTTGTCGACTGGCTTGTGAGACGCTCCGTGCATAATTGTAGTTCTACCTTAGCCAACCAAAACTCTGGAGTTCGCAAGCGCACCGGCTAAACCCCAATCTGTAAAAGGCTTCCAATCTTTATTATCTCATTCAGAAATTTTTCGTCGTTCTGAGCTATGTCTTTTTTAAAAGTTCTGTGACGTCCAAAAAGGATAATCCACTGACAAAAGGTGAATGGCGATTTTCACTAAGAGCCGAAATCCAAGAATGATTAACTGAAATGAACGAGACGGACCCACATAAGTTTGGATGACGACCCATGTCGACTACAGGCCGACGGCAAAATCTGAGGAATTGAATATCGGCTCACCGAGAATTCATTGAAAGAAATGGAAAAACATTGAAAAAATTCAAAAAACTCAATGGGGACCGCGAGCAGTCGCGTCTGAGCGGCTGTCCAAATAAAAAGAGATTACTTTAACAGAAATAAAAAGAAACACACTTCTGAGTACATCATAGTCAAGGAAAAGACAAAAAATGCTACACATAGGTGGATTGTTTTGAAGTGTTTGAACTGTGGTAAACTGCTTACGAACAGCTTCCTCACGACCAAAATTTTGTCATTTTTCTAATTTTACCCGAAAATCAGTGTTCCCGTTAGTTGATATTTCGTTTCCTCAAATACGTGGATGTCAGATACGCATGAGGAAATTAAATCTCCGGTATTCCAATATGTCTGATCAAAGGACTTTGCAGTTGAAGAGAGAGTAGATTAAATCAGCTCAACAGGAAGATTCACGGAATAGTTGTACGGTTATGCTTGAACTTCTAACTCAAATACCGTATTCCATGTTTGGTGACCAGTTGAATATTCATCGTTGAGAAAGTCAAACTTCTCGAGTTAACTGGCATCAACTGTATCAACAACCCCATTCGCATCCCGCCGCTTTTTTCTAACATGTACGGGGGGTTTGTGTGCTACATCAAGGTGTGCACAGTCTATCCGAAGCCACTTAGGTTGTCTTGCTTAGTAATCTCGGTTCCGTATAGACCAAAGTTCTGGGTTATTTATGCGAATAGCAGTAGTTCGCTGTGACTTGAGAATCTTCCCATGATTCTTGAAGCAGAGAAAAGTCGACTTTATCAGTGCAGAAAACTAGACCGGCAAAGGGAACCATCGGGGTCCCTCTGGACTTCCTTATGCAGCCCACTTCTCCTGGACAAAATAGAGCAGACTAAACAACTAGAAAGTCACAAAACTTGTGATTTTAATGTGATTTCAAGAAAACACGAGTTTCTAAGATGGCTATAGGCGATGATCATGAAATAATTGTCTGATTTCACTTTTGCTCGTTTTCATCAGCTCACGGACACTGATAGATTAGTTAACGACTTCGCGAAATTAATCTATCAGTACCATATCAGCGGAAAACCGTATGTATTACGAGTTTCTTAGAGTAGACGAGAATACCGGAAATTCCATGTACGATAGTCGCTTTATTTTTTGCAATACACACAACGGTTCCCAAAAAGCTTAGAATTCGGAAAATTTTTAAAAGTTCCTGAAGGTTTGTAAGGAAGATCCCAGAAATGTTAGCATTTGCCACTGAAATTACTTGCAGGTGGTTAAGAATGAAACGGCTTCGGATCCTTTTGAGAGCATTTGTGATCTCATTTGAGAACGCTTCGTGGACCCTTTGGTAAACATTTTGAAGCTAGGTGGTACCATTTTCAAGATTTTTGTTATACTGTCGGAGCGTTTTTTGGCCGCCTGCTTGAACGCGCTGAATACGTCACGAAGTACTGTCTTTTCAATAATCGACACTGCTCCCCTTCTTCGAACAAGTGACGGGATTAGTCATTGAGGACACCTCGATGATTTCTCAGTAACGGGTTTCCTTACTAAACTTAATCGTAAGCATCGTGTACCCTCGGATTGCACCGACTACTCCGGGGGCTCTTCTCCACAATGCCTTATTCTAGAGAGCGAAATAAACAAATTAAGCTGAAAATGAGGAAACATGTACAAGTCTTGCGAGGTATTTACAACAGCACCGAAAATGGTCCTTTGGGCAAAGTGTTATTCTGAAACGAGGTATTTGATTTTTCAGTATCCTGCGGGCAGACCAAGAAAAGATGTTTGGAACCAGATTTTCCGCATATCAGCGGCATTAGTAAAAATATTCTTCTCGGCTTTTAAATTTATAGTGATATCCACTATGCGATCCTGTAGTGATGTATTCCTTAAATTAGCCCTGGTTACGTAAGGTCTTGCTAACCCTGTTACAAGACTAAATCTCGACGGTAATGATTCGCGCACTGGCGGGTAGTCGATCAACAGGGAACTCGCATAATTAATTTTCTTGAAACATGGTCGTTCTTTTTCTTCCACGTATCATGCAACTACTGCTGCTAATCACTGAATGATAATTACGGTAAATACATTTTAAACCAGCTTCCATACTGAAAAAACCCCACCGTGGGGTCTGTCCTGGCGACCGCACAGCATGCCACTGACCGCCGAATGTGAAGTGGGGATTCAGCATTGATTTTATACAACCGTTGAGTCAGTCAGCAAACTCCCTTCTGCCCAGTCATCTACAGACGGGTACAATGGACAGGGCATCATATTACTTCTGATAGTGAAATCCAATGCTGTTCAAGATTCTCCTTAAGGAATACTAGTACAAATTATGCTTACCATGAGAACATAAACAGGTTGGGTATTCCAAGGGTCAATAATTTCGTCCAGTCAATGTTCTTCGCATCCGTTTTGAAGGCAGATGGGATATAACCAAATTAAATGTGAAGTACTTGCTCCTTTTGTGTATCCCACTTCCGCAGAACACCAAAAACGTGAAAAGATGCTTAAGGAAAGTCAAGTAGCATTTACATAAACCATTGATCATACAGAGGTCGCATTTGGGAATGTTTGGACGAAAAGTAACACCAATTGTGGATCCACTTCTCCAGAAGAGTACTCTGTCACAACATCGTAGTTGTTCTTTTTGTAAGTCCATGAACTTTATCTGCTTTGACTCCGCAGCACTTTTTATTGCTTTTACCTCGTTACAAACAACACTTCTTTACTTATGTCTTCTACTCATCTCGTATCATGTTACTTATAAGTAGACCGTTATCGCTGGAAAAAATTGTCCTTGTGACCACTCAGGATTTCGGTGTCTTTTGGCAGCCTGGTGAAGAGATGTTGGTTGTGTGTTGAAGTAATTGCTTCGTCTTCCACGGGGTTGGAAGCTGTTAGCCACGATCCACACAGGTTAACTGGTCTACAGCGACGGTCTCGTGATCAGCAGCTGAAGAACCGCTGGCTTACACGCACTTGGATGTGTTCGCGTACAATCGAACGCTCGTAGGTATGAATGCAGACGCGTATTGCACCAAAATCTCATTTGTGTCATCACGAGTGCACATGTATACGGTTGATATAAAAAAGCACAAGAACACAAATGTCATCTGTCGGTAATCTTTGGTCAGTTAGCCAAAAGTGAACATAGAGACGAAGACAAAAAATCGCTCTACTGAATGTCCAATAAAAGTGGTAAACGGAAGAGCGGAATGCATGTACCTTTGTATACACAAATTTACCAAATTGTATTAAATATTTGGTAAAATCACGATAGCAAGGGATTAACTGTAACTGTCATACGTTTTTGGTTGTGCAAGTGTTGATGGCGACTGGTGCGCTTACTGGGCTTCGGCTCATGCCGGTTTTTTTGTCTCGGTACTTTTTGGGTCGATTACTCAACCCCTTCAATGATTGCTGTCCCACTGCATGCTACATAACCACGGCACGCGCTAGTGGTTGGGACGGTAACTTTAAGTCCTAACAGATAAAAATTATTAATCTAGTAACTCTATGTTATAATTCGAAATTATTCAGATACACCCGTCGGCATTCTTACTACAAAGGCTATTGTGGTCATGAAAAACAAGTCAGGCTTCTGCTTCAGCGTGTAGAATCCAGTGACAGTTCATGCACTGCAGCACTACCGTGACAGATAACGTATTAATCCGGCAGAGTGAATAAAAAGATAGAAATGTGGCGTACTGTCCAGAAAGGTAGTACTTTTTATGTATGCAAAATGACTGCTTTTTACAAGGCGCTGAAACAATTCGTTCACCTAATTCTACACACACATCGCCAGATGTCTACCGCAACGAAGAGTACACGGACGATAATTGAAAGTACGCTCCATTATGACTGGCACGCACAACGAAAAAGTTACAATTCACTCTACTGCGTATACGATATCAAAATCAGTTTAGATGATAAGACAGTTCACAGTAGGCGAAGAAGAATGTAATAAGGGTTACGAGTGTTTGGTAGGATAGATGTCGGAAGGACAGGGGCACAATGGTATTCCAATGAGTACTGTGGCAAACAACTTCTATTTTACTACTCACTATTACCATGCTTTTTTATTCTTCGTTCCAGTATTATTTTCATTGGTATTTACTACGGTTTTACAATGACTCAGTATATATTGAAATAGAACTACGATTTGTTCGCAATTTAGCTTTAGGCAGTTGGGGAAAAAATTCCGCTACCGAGTGTATCCAGAATTTTGGTTGGGCTATCTTTAGGAAAACGGCGCTCCCCATTCCAAATTTACGTCTTGGGTGCCTGCTATGTAAGCTACAACACTGTGAATTTGTTCTAATGTAAAAGATAACATGAATTTAGCGAGGTCCATACCGACTGCTTTTGCCACGATCACCTAAATGTATGGAACCTTTCTATTTTAAATTCAGGTTTCAAGGATGACTTCATTTAATCAACCGGACATTTTCTTTCTGCATATGGTCCTTTATATAGTGACACTAAATTTCATTTGAATCATTGGCAACGTGCATGGACGATGAATCAAACGGAGATCCGTTGGAAGCGACAATCTGAAAATAGTGTGCGCAAGGTTGGACAGGCGAGCACCGAGCAGCAACACTTGATCAACAGACGTAAATGAGAAACCAGTAGAATGCATCTGGTGACAATTGCATTTCAACCAGCGCAAGAAACTCGCTACTCATACCAGTGATTCGGGTGGTTTGAACAAGTGTAAATACATTAATTTAATGCTTAAAAACAGTTTCAACAATGAGCACCGCAAATGCAAAATGTTCAAATTTTAATCGGTGGCTAGGCAAATACTAGGTATTTTGTATACTGCCCCACGGGTAGTCCTTCTGACCTGATTTGCAAACTGGAAGTTTGAGTGACTACTGTAGACCACTCATTTTTACCCTTTCTGTAGTACACAAGCGTCTTTGGTACAACAGTGACTAGAAAATGTGCATGGGAAATGATATACAGATACCACCTACTGTGGTGCTCTCAAAAATCTCCTTTGTTTATATTCTTAAGGTTCTAGTGCTTGCGAAGGATCAAGAATCATCAGCAAGTATCATGAATTTATTTGCGTTTCCCTTATTACATTTGTTTTGCATTTCAATAAGGCAGCGGCCTTATTGCAACCAAGGTCACGCATATCTAAACTTGGTTGACCTTGATCCTGCAGGCAAACTGGCCTGAACACAGTAGATTAAAGTCTTATCGGAGTATGAGAATTACACAAACCTTTTTGGATGGATCCAAAGATTTACCCTGGTCAGCATTCATTAATGACAACTAGCTCATTTGTCTGACAGAAATGATAAATTAAAAGAATATCTTATTCATGATTACTTCTGCATGCATAAGCTAAAGATTATTTGTAAATTGGGGTTTTTCTCGTTAACTCGGGTCTAGTGATCAAGTTCACTCACGAGCGGCATATTTTCTAGTTGAGAAGGATCTTGATCAAAGGCAAACCTGATTTTGGGTCGGTCATTTAAGCGCCATGCGCTGGTCCCTCAGGTTTTTACCGTGACAGTGAAACGGTGAACGAGAAGCAGTAAGATCCTTCGATACTGCAATGTAGAGGATAATGAAATGGTTGGAATACCTTGAACAGTTTAAACTGTGCACTTAAGCGCTTCCAGTGTTTTAAACTAAACAAGGCCATCAATACCTGATATTAAAAAGATAAATTATGCCAGCAAGGAGTCACTTATCATCATGTTGGAATTTCACGGCAGCAGTCCATTTCTGTGAAACTGAAACCGGTTAATACTGATAATTTGCGCACCATTATTATCCAGGTGGAGTTAAATAATATTTAAACTCCTTAAATACCAGTAGCTATGCAGCAGGGATTAATCGTACATCACAGCGGGGTACAGCAGAAATTTCGGACCACCTTAATCTAGGGACCAGTTAATTCGGTTGGTGGTTGCATGGTGTGTGGAAACCAGCAAGCACTTACAAAATGTACATTTCTAGAGTGAAGTTCTTTGACAAAGTTGTGCCACTTTCATAATCCCGTCCAAGTAGTTCACCCCCAAGCGAATAAACTGAGAAAAGCCTTACAATGTGTTCAATAAAATGTACAAAGGATTTGGGAACTTTTACTTGTGGTGAGAGATTTATCCTCTGGATTCTAGGATAATAGGCAATACGGAAAGCTACTCTGTCTTCAAAAGAAACTCCTTGTTTCAGTCTACCAGAATTTAGTAAAATTAGTATATTTTAGTAGTAGGAGATTGAATGTTTACATGAAATAATTCACCATGTGATATCATCGCTCAACTCACCATAAAGAAACCATGGAAGCACTGTAAAGTTGTTCCATCCTTATTAGGTATCATCAACAGTGCATATCCACCGCGTCCGAACTGGGACGCAAATCCGGGACGAACGATTCTGAGTCGAACGCCTTAGCCATCACGCTACCGGGCAGGCTCTGAACAGTTTGTTGAACTTCATCACATGATGTTGCACATATCCGACACTGATTTGCACGGTTACTGTCGGTTAGCTCACAGCGATGATGATTCCTAACAAGGATGGAACAGCTGTACAGTGCTTCCATGGTTTCTTTATGGTTAGTTGAGCGATGATATCACATGGTGAATTATTTCATGTAAACATTCAATCTCCTACTACTAAAATGTACTAAGATAATATATATAAGAAATTCATATGTAACAGTCAGATCAGATAGCGGAAGAGGCAACG